>JANEYF010000362.1:0-198326 GCA_029963845.1 Rhamnusium bicolor | reverse complement strand
AAGCAAACATTGAATCTGAAACCTAATGCTTGGTACTATGCACGATGTCTTCCTGCAATTTTGTTCCTACTATATTACTAAATGCAAACTTTCTTATCTGAGTTTAATACGATGGTATTTAGGATATAAACAATAGAATGTTTGGATTTACTGTGGTTCCTATTTCGAGCACTGGGGATGTGACTATGTTAAAACAGAACGATGAAATATTTTGTGACAACCATCATCCTCTAATATAATTTATTGACACTGACAAACGATGGTGATTCAGGAGTCGTTTTTGAAATAAGTACCTCTGCTTGTTTACGATGACGATGTTTATTACGCTAGTTATTGCATCTTAATAGTTAATTATGAAGTACTAATAAATATCTAAATATATGTTGGAAGCAAAGAGTAGAAAACGATTGTACATGATAAATGAATAAATCAGTGAATTTCCGGATTTATTCTACGATGGATCTTAAGGATTTGCCAAGTCTGTGATCAAGACTTAATAATGCGGAAATAATGCGGCTTCAAAATTCATGTCAATAGTAACCGGCATAAAAATAAAAAAAATTGCGTGTCTTCTTTGGAACTTCAGTTTATATTTGATTTTACTTAATGCTGGATTGCCTGTGATGTTCCCCGCGCATATTGGGATAAACCAGCATTTCAGTAGAGTTCTGGAATAAATACAATCCCCAGGTGAATTTACCAAGTCGTTCATCGTTACGTACATATGTACCAAGTGTTCGTGAAGACATTGTAAATAGGATTAAATGTGCTTTAAAAAATACACGGCTGTGATTATGTGTTGACGAGACGACAGATTGTAAAAAAAATCTATTTTAAATGTTATAGTACGTGTACTCTGTTAAACCAACACATCCACTTTTACTAGCTAGCAAAAGACTAACTGCGTGTACTGACGAAACAATTACGCGGGTGGTGTTGGACACTTTCGAAAAATTTGAACTGTCAACAAGTCAAGTGTTGATGTTTGTAACCGACGGTGCTGCGACAGTGCATGCGTTCCATCTTGCACTTGAAGCGATTAGAAAATGTTTTCCAGAGGTAGATGCATTAATAGCAAATGCAAAAAAAGTATTTCTCAAATCTCCTATACGTCTTCGAGCATTTCACACTGTGTCCTGGTATTCCGGAACCAACAGAGCCGACTCTTACGTTGGGGAACGTGGTTGAAGGCAGCTTTTTATTATGCTGAATATTTTCAACAAATAAAAGCTGTGATACTACACCTCAACCCTAACGAGGCTGCAGCTATTAAGGAAAGCCAGACAAGCTTTCAAGATGCTTCCTTTGAAACAAATTTAAAAACTATTTATAATAATTATAGAGGACTACACGACGCAAGATGTCGAACGGTCTTTTTCAAAATACAAACATATTTTTTCACCACAGCGAACATCGCTTACTGAGACAACTGTAGAAACATATCTAATGCTACACAGTTATTATAAAAGTGCTCCAGTTTGTGATAATAACAACCAAGCTACTTCATAAATCTGCTTAAGAAGGTGAGTTTTGTACATATTTTTATAAAGTGTACTAGTATTAATAAAATTTATTTCCATTTATTTTATTTATTTATTTATTTATCATTAGTTATCACTTAGATATACAATGTACATGTGTGAACGTCATTTAACATTTAACAGTTTAATAATAATGTGCAGCACTAAGCTTACAAAATATAAGGAAATACATAAAAAAAGAATTTAAAGCGAACGAAATAGTACAAAAACATACATCACAATATATAAAATATTTTTTGTTTTTATTATTGTACTTATTCAAGTATTATGATATGATGCATACAGTACGTCTCTGTAGGATTAATGACTTTGGCCAGGCTTAATAATTATAGATTTTTTAATAACATGTTAACATATTGCTCTAAATTACAAAAAAGCAGACTTCCCTAATCTCTATCATAACTTGTCTGAAATCTACTGGTCATTTCTTACATCAATCACCTCAGTGGATAATGCTGTTGGAAGCTTACAGAAATTAAATAACATCCTAACAATGCATGTACCTCAGAAATCTTCAAGCATATCAATATACCCAGTGTGGTTTAATAGGGGGAATAATAAATAATGTCAAACTCAATAAAAAAACATGTAAAAAATGCAGTAAATTGAAATTATATGCTTCATTGCTATACTGATTTTGACAGGATATGATCACAAACCTGGAAAGAGATGTTATTGGAATTGAGAAATGGACCTGAAAATTTTTCTAGTAATTCAGTCTATATACAGGGTGAACGCCAACTTATCTGTATAACTCTAGGAGGGTTCCTGTTGTTGTCTGACCAACGTTACCTAGAATACTGTTAAACTTTTGTGGACCGCTGCATTGCTCATCTGATCCACTTATATGACGAGAACAACATGCTTTGTTCATCTAAGTTTTTTTGTAAATTGCAAAGATACGAAAAACGTCAGAAAATCACCGACAAAGTTATCCTACTCCAGTTTTTTTAGTTCAAATGATAAATAATTTAAAAAAAAAAACTTCACAAAAAGCATGTAGGCGGCTATTCGGCGGGCATTGATATACGACCACGTACGAATATGGAGACAGAGGCGTATTCAGGACTCATGTTTCACAATAGCAATTATTTTCACTATCAATTTACAAAACTTATTTTAATTTAATTAGTTTCATAATTTATTAACACTTGAAAATTTTTTAAATTTATTAGGTAGTCACAAGAGTAGCCATATTACAATAAGTGTTCAAAATTTTCACCACCAACCTGCAGACACAGTTGAACCCTTCTTATCCAATTTCTACGTACATTCTCAAAAGTTAAATGAAAAAATGTAACCTTTTTTAATCACTAACAATAACGTAACTGAATGTTTAGAAAAAGGCTCCTGCAGTGTAACTTCATCCCTCCTTATTTAATTAGTCATAAAAAAATTACAAAAAAGAAAACGTAAGGAGCAGTAGGTTCACGGCGACAAACTGCATCGAACTTTACAAAAATGTATTACATTTATTTACTAACAGGAAAAAAATTCCATAAATTCACTTCGGGTCGGCTCTGTTAGTGGACGGCTCCAACGGTGCCGACTTAATTTTCCTCGAGATCAACGTTTGGTGTGTGTGAAGGGATTATGTTATAAAAATGCCATCGGAGACAAGTGGCAAAAAGTAGTGAACCAATTATTGTAAAAAACAAGGTCAATGTCGTAGTCACCAAACGCATCCTTTCTTTTTGATTGATATTGGTCAGTTAATAGGATCTCAAAATGTTGGAGTAATTTTATTTTTTTCTCGGAAACTATAGCACATAGATTTTTTATGTTTTTTATATGAACTTACCATTAAGGGATCTACCATCCCTTATATTTAATAAAATAAGTTAGAACTTCTTTGTTCTTTTCTGATCTTGCTAATATACAAATGTTAGGTAAAATTAATGAATTAACACATTAAACACAAGTTTTTGTAGAATCTATTAAAACAACTACTAGCTAATACATAATATAAATAAATATAGTTTAAAAAAACTAAAAAACACGCTTTTAAAGCACATCGAACTAAAAAGTGAAAAATAATTATTAATATAAACTGAAAACAATAATGAACGAAAAAATACTAGTATTATTGTGAAAAAAGCGTGGGTTTGCTCGATATACGAAAAATATGGCACAAAGCGCCCCACGCTTTTTTCGTCAATAATACTAGTATTTTTCGTTCATTATTGTTTTCAGTTTTATATTAATAATTATTTTTCACTTTTTTAGTTTGATGTGCTTTAAAAGCGTGTTTTTTAATTTTTTAAAACTGTATTTGTTTTTCATTTTTTAGTTTGATGTACTATGAAAGCGTGTTTTGTAGTTTTTTTAAACTATATTTATATTACTTATTAATGCTGATATTATAACATATTACGATCCAACAGATATTTCTAAAAAAAAAAATATTTTTTATTTCAGCCATGGGATTTGAACTCACGCCCGAGGAGTCCGTCGTTTCGCGTCGACTAAGACTTGCCCGCTCGGCCAACGACCGAACTGAGAATCACCACGGAATATACTTACAATATTAAGCCTCTTGCTCTCACGCAGAGGATACGTGAGGAAAGGACTGGCGATCCTGATCAGGATAATGATATAAACTTATCAAATTATTGTATTGTTACCGGTTCTTCGTAAGTGTACAAAGTTTCAATTAAATTTGTCCGTTTAAAGTGGGTCAAAATTGAGTCCAAAGAGTCGGTTACAAACAAACAAACAAACATACAAGTGAAGCTAATAAAAGCGTGTTAAAAAAAACTAGGTAATTTATTATAATGAATACTAAATCTTTCGAAATCTTTTTTCTTAATAAACACTTAATTTCTTTAACTATACATAAAGGAAAATAATAAAGTATCAGATTTTAAAAACGATTGTCTATCATGACTGGTGTATAACTTCTATATTTCATTGATATAAGTTAACTGTTCGTCTTAATTATACCAAGATAATTATTTCTGCTAACGATAAATTGAAATTGGCGGAGTTGGCAGTTCACAATTGACGGGGGATTTAATTGAGCGACTCATTCATTTAAGTCGAGTATAATTGATGGTATAATTATACACAGACGTCGAAAAACTCAATTAAATTTAGTTTTTATGAAATATCCACTTGTTTATTCAAGAAAAAAATATTTTTCAGGTGTACAACACTGTTTCATTTGGGATGTTTTCTAAAAAAGAGGAAAAAATATCGCTGTTTTAGGTGGCTTTACTAGCTTTAAATGCTATATTTTCTCTAGGAAAAAAATCACATTTGATGATGGTTTACAGCTACGAAACATTTAGCAACATAAAAGTTTAATACATCAATGAAGTTTGAGGTTCAAATGCTAGAGAAAAATGCAATCAAAATATAGCGTATATAACAAGTGGACCCTGGCTGTACAAAAATAGTTCATTTGGCCGATAATTTTTTTTTTACTATTTTTGTCAATTTCAGTTAAATGACCTAATTGATTCTGTTTGTTGTTTGTAACATGTGTTTTTTTGTAACATTTAATATGTGGCATCATATTCATCTCACGCCGCCGGCTAGGGATACAATTTGTGTAATTGGACCGGCGTGGCATCGTAAGAAAACCGACGTGAAATCATAAAAGAAACCGTTATGTTACTTGTTATGCAGAAATGAAGAAATCTCAGGGAAGGCCTATTGCTGCCAAAAAATATTCCAGATCAAAGTGGCATTGTAGTGAGTGTAAGAAAACTATTGTGTGACCTGTTTTTTTGAAACACAATTCTACCAAGGTATAATATTACACATATATTACACATATTACATGTTGGTCTATTGTTTTTTAATGCTTTTCTTGTTTGCATGTGTCCTCTTAAATAAATAATTACAATTTGTTTCAGTTTTCTTTTTTATTCTCGTTACTTTGAGGCCTTTCAAAATAAGCAAATTATCACTAAATCTCCGTCCGGCTTATATGAGCCGGTCACTGGGACGGTTCGTTTTTACCTTCTCTTTATTTAGCACTGTAGCGTGAGTCCCGACAAATTGCACGCCGTTTGAGTGACATTACGTCGTGTGATATTATATTGATGCCACGCGTGATATGCGTATGATTTCATGCCGACGTCAACGTGGTAAAATAACGTACTCGATGATGGTCGCGAAAAGACGAAACGACTTATAAAACAACTTTTTACGCTAAATTAAAAAAGAGTAAAAAATCGCCACAAAACAGTGTTTTTAGTTTTTCGTCGACATTTCTTCAAATAACGCCTGAAAAATAAAAACTAAAATTCAAAATTTTACTTTTTTTTCAAAAATTTCAAGAACAGCAAAAAGATATTTTCGATTTCTCAACGGCGCACAGTGGACGGAAACGCCAGAAAGCTGGCCAAAATTAAAAAAATGAAGATTTTTTTTTGAAATGGAAACGTTTTAAATCGTTGTAGTGGTAACCCTAGCATTAGAAACGACCGTTAATACCAGTCCGGGTTCACTACCTGAGCGAGGAAATTACTTATTGTGCGACCGTGCAGCGCGTCACTTCGGCAGCTCGCAACGATTCAAAAATCGATAAATTTTGTCTGCAGCGTAAAAATTCTCAAAGTGCAGTTTTCTGTGTCATAAAAATGGATTCTGCATCAGAAAGTAAGTACAATTAAAATATCTCAGTATCAGATCAGTTTATTTATATGATAATTAGTAAATAATTATCGAAGTGGAGTGCATTTTTGTACATGCAACGATTCATAAACTCCACAAAAAAACCCATGAGTTATGCGGTTGGTGATGGTTGGTCTTGAAGCTTATTGGAATGTGTTCAATGAAGTGTATAAAAAATTATCTGCATTTTTTTGCATCTTTGCGAGATATTGACCAAATTGTACGCGAATGCACGGATGCATGCACATTCGTGCACCATAAAGTGGGCTCCTTTTGAATGCGTTCCCATGAAATGAGAACATCATGCGTTCTCAACTCATGCGTTCAAAGTCATTACACATTTTTATTCCATTCCCCAGATCCTAATTTTCCCGAAACAAATGAAACACATGAATTCGCTTCAATTCAATAATAATTTTTGAACTATGTATATATTTTTGACCGTAATTTTTTTGAAATTCTATATGGGATTCTTCATCAGCGACCCAAAAAAACTGTATACAAAGTTTTGTAAAAATGCAGCGATAATTGGCGATTTTTGGTATGTTTTGGGGGGATTTCATGGCCGCCATTTGGTTTTTTCTCAAAACTCAACTTCGGATTCTTGATCAGCGACACAAAAAACCCCTGTATGCACAATTTCAGTAAAATAGCTCAATGCCTTTATATTTTGGCCAGCTTTTCGGCGTTTCCGTCCACTGTGCGGCGTATTCCTTATCGCTAAATGCTGGAACATTGCCCTAATTTAACCGATGCTGTATCTGTGACCGTTTCCAAGATCCCAGTAATGAGAAGCGAATTTTTTTACAGCCTGTATATTACGGTAGTAGTACCTCTTCTTGTGATTTTATAAAAAAAATTTGACAATAAAAATTATTTTGAATAACACACGCACCACATATTGTACAATCCCCTGTATCCATAAACTAACGTTGTGAATAGACTCACACTCAATATTTATTTATAGTGGAAGTAATCTCTCACAGTTAATTCCACTGCCATGACCGGGGATCGAACCCCGAACATTTTAGTGAAAACCAAGTGCGCTTGACTCTCGACCATGTTATAATGTTTATACTATCCACAAAAATTTATTTAAATACAATCCTGTTTTTATGGCATGCCGTTACACTCGTAATGACTAGGGCTCTCAAAAATGTTCCGTGGGACAGTAGCGTACGCGAAATTAACTAATACGAAAAACAATAAACTGTTACAATTTATAACAATGTATGTAAAACTTACCCTCTTAACTAGCTTGATGAACTAGCTTGCTTATCACAAACTGGAGGAGATGTGTAGCCATTTTGCAGCATCAGGTATGCTTCTATGGTTGTCTCCATGAGTGATGTTAGCTTTGGTGAAAATATATTCTTATATTTTGAAAACGACCGTTCGACATCTACTGATGTAATACATGCATAGGTAAAATAGTCTTTGAACGCACTTAACGGATGGGGCTGCACCATCACATATTTGTCTTAATTTGGTAAAACCGGTGTCTTTATTTAACATACTTGCGAACTTTTCTTTAACGCGCTCATTTGTTGCGTTACCTATAGGGTGTAGCAGTAGATTTACTTCGTCCACTATTTGCAGTGACTCCGCTAACGACAACGCACTGTTTTCTAATTTTTTTATGCTTTCATGTAATGGTTTATAGTTCTTCGCAATATTTTTTTAAAGCTGTTTCAACGGAAATATCTTCGAATTTTGTCTGGCTCTCCTTAATAGCTGCAGCCTCATCTGGATTGAATTGTAGTATCACAGCTTTTATTTATTGGAAATATTCAGCATAATAAAAAGCTGCCTGCAACCATGTTCCCCAACGTGTAAGAATCGGCTGTGGTGGTTCAGGAATACCGGGACACTTGCTATGAAATGCACGGAGATGTTTAGGAGATTTAAGAAACACTTTTTTTGTACTTATTATTAATGCATCCACCTCTGGAAAACCTTTTCGGATAGTTTCTGCCACAAGATGTAAAGCATGCACTTTACACGTAACATGTATAAACGTATAACCTTGTTGTTACAAAAAACGCCCTACCGAACGCATTGTCACGACGCCATCAGTCACAAACATCAACACTTGACTTTTTGACAATTAAAATTTTTCTAACCTCTCCTGCACCACCCTGGTAATTGTTTCGCTAGTACACTGACTTAGTCTTTTGCTAGCTAGGAACAGTGGATCTGTTAGTTTAAGAGGGTCCAGTATTCGTACTGTAACATTTAAAATAGTTTTTTTTTACAATCTGTTTTCTCATCAACAGATAACCACAGCCGTGTATTTTTTTAATTTACATTTCATCTTATTTACCATGTCTACATGTACAGTTGGTAGATAGTTACATAACGTTGTGCGACTTCATAACTTCACCTGGGCGTTGTATTTATTCCAGAACTCTCGAAATGGTTGTTTATCGAGTATGTGCAGCGGAACATCATAGGCAATCAGCATTAATAGTAAATCAAACATAAACTGTGTTGTCGTAGGCACGCCATTTTTTTTATTTTTATGGTGTGCACTATTTACGTGAAGTCCACAATCACGCTTATCCCAGCACATCAAATCTTTCTCGCACACTTTACAAATTATTTTAGCACCATCATAGAACAAATCCGGGAATTCACCTATGAATTTATTCACTTTGTCAGCAAATGGCCGTTTTCTACCCCTGCGTACGTCTACCATGCTTTATTATTAAATTGACATCAACAATACAGTACAACAAATAAAATAAAAACACAAAAACAATATGCAATACGCCCAAGTGACAACGTGTACACAACTCGAAAGTTAATAATAGACTGGACTGGAAAGAGTTTCTTGGTCAAGGTGAATGCCAGCGACAGTAAGTACATCTGTACTCTACGGCCATGATACACAGAAACGATTTGCAGCTTTAAATGACATTACACATTACTTAACTCAATAAATTATTGCCAACTTAACACTGCGAAAGTCTACCATTAGTTAGGGCTCCAGAAAGTAAAAATTAAGGTATTTTGATTTCATATGTTTAAATGTCACATAATTTTAGCAGATTGTCAAAATTAAATACATATAAATTTGCTACAAACCTTAAATACACCATACATTGTAGTGAAGTATAAATCTACTCAGTACAATTACTACAGGAATTTCAATTCTTAAACAATTACAGTAGAACTTATCTTAATGAACTCCGTTGTGTCGAGTTAAAGTAAAAGATTTTACATTCCTTTTGGTTTATTCGTCTGGGAAATAAAGCTTTGTATATTAGCCTTGTTTAGATCTACGTATGCGACAACCTAAAACCTGCAGGGATATTTATTACAACACGAACATATATTGTGCTACGTTGAACAATCCAATACCATTTGTGCATACATCTCTGCGAAATTAAACTAATTCTTGCATACAAATAAATAGAATTTACATTTATGGAAGTTGGTCAATAGGCAAGAAAATAGCGATTGGAAATAAATATTGTATATTTTCGGACACCCAAATCCTGTTTGATAGTATCCAAAAAGTAATTTGCCAAACTTTAAGGATCGATAAAATAACTCAAAGTAATATCAGTTTATTACTTCCTCACCCCTCAAGTGAGGAAGTTATCTATTCGTAAAAAAATTTTGAAAATTTTTATTGCATTTCTGAACGAATCTCGACGAATTATGACGATTCACAAAATTTCAGATATACCAAATTTTCTGTTTGTGCGTCTGTCTGTCTGGTTCGCGATAGTATGTACAATTTTTGAGATAAAGCTTTCAAATTTAGTACACACATTCTAGAGGTCAAGGAAGAGATTGAGTTCGTTGTAGAGCAAAATCGGTCCCAATTTCTGAAACGTCAAAAAATGTGACTTTTTTAAAACGTCAAAAAAATGTGACTTTTTTGAAACGTCAAAAAAATGTGACTTATTTGAAACGTCAAAAATTACTTTTATTATAAACTCCACCACACGTCGAGTTTTACTACGGTGAGGAAGTTTTGATCCCCAAGTAATTGGCAGCAGTATTTTTTTATCGAAATGCGAACCGAACAATCAAAGATGTGGCGATGAAATCATATTTTTCGAAATATCTCCGGAACCACTAATTCTGTTTTCAATTATATTATAACTTGAGTGTACGAAACGTCATTATTGCTTTGATATTCATGTACAAGGTGTTTATTTTTATAACAGCAAGCGTCAGTTTTTGACATATAACTACAGCTGATATTTATAATTTATTATTATGGCTGTGGGTGGCGTAAATAAGCAACTACTTATAAATTATAATTTATAAATTATATAATATTGTAAAGCACTTACCTGATAAGTATTAAAAATCTGAATGAGCTTGACTTAACATCTACGCAAATATTGCAAATCCTAAATAAGTATTACTTTTTCCTATCCTCGACCTATATTCGGTCTTTACTTATACGTAACTAGCTGTTCATCCGTGATTTCATCCGCATGGA
Organism: Rhamnusium bicolor; assembly: GCA_029963845.1. Lineage (NCBI taxonomy): Eukaryota > Metazoa > Arthropoda > Insecta > Coleoptera > Cerambycidae > Rhamnusium > Rhamnusium bicolor. The sequence goes on along the minus strand of JANEYF010000362.1, from coordinate 187,700 downwards.
TTTCAGGACAATATTTCAAAAGATTTGTTAGCAACGTCCTCGCCGTATCTCCCATAGGAGCTGAGATATTTCGCATTTTGTATTGAAAATAAGTGATGAAATTACAAAAAATTCTATATTTCAACCTCTATTGCAGATAGGGGGTTCTAACCTGTTTTATTCGATATGCCGGGAACAATTCTACGGGGGTTGAGGTTATAGTGGGAAAATCAACCATCTATCTCCCATACAAACCGAGATATTTAGCATTTTATGTTGAAAATTAGGGTTGAAAGAAGTAAAAAATTGAATATATCATCCCCTATTGCATCCGGGGGGTGAAGCGGGCGATTTATTTCGTCCACTATTTGCAGTGACTCCGCTAACGACAACGCACTGTTTTGTAAGTTTTGTGTTTTCGAATCTTGTCTGGCTTTCCTTAATAGCTGCAGCCTCATCTGGATTGAATTGTAGTAACACAGCTCTTATTTGTTGAAAATATTCAGCATAATAAAATGCTGCCTCCAATCATGTTCCCCAACGTGTAAGAATCGGCCGTGGTAGTTCGGGAATACCGGGACACTTGCTATGAAATGCGCGAAGACGTTTAGGAGATTTAAGAAACACTTTTTTAGTACTTGCTATTAATGCATCTACCTCTGGAAAACCTTGTCGAATAGTTTCTGCCACAAGGTGTAAAGCATGCACTTTACACGTCACATGTACTAACCTACAACCGCGTTCTTGAAGAGAATGGCCTATTAAACGCATTGTTACGGCACCATCGGTCACAAATAGATTTTTTGACAGGTCAAATTTTTCTAACGTCTCCAGCACCACCCGCGTAATTGTTTGGCCAGTACACTAGTTAGTCTTTTGCTAGCTAGTAACAGTGGAAATGTTGGCTTAAGAGTGTCCAGTACACGTACTATAACAATACATTTACAATAGAATTTTTTTTACAATCTGTCGTCCCGTCAACACATATCCACAGCCGTATATTTTTTAGTATACATTTGATCTTATTTACAATGTCTTCGCTTACAGTTGGTACATAGTCACGCAACGTTGTGCGACTTGGGGTTGTATTTATTCCAGAACTCCTGAAATGGTTGTTCATCGAGTATGTGCAGCGAAAAATCACAGGCAATCTGCATTAAGAGTAAATCGAACATAAACGTTGTTGTCAAAGGCACGTCATTTTTTTTAGTTTTATGTTGCACAGAATTTACGTGACTTTTACAATCGAGTTTGTCCCAGCACATCAGGTCAGTCTCGCATCTTACAAATTATTATAGCACCATTGTGGAATAAACCGGGAATTCACCGATAAATTCATTTTGTCAGCGTATGGCCGTTTTTACCCTTGGGCAGGTCTGATATACTTTATTATTAAATTAATATCAAGAATGAAATACAAAAATAAAATTAGCAACAATACAACAGAAAGAAGTAAATTACGTTATTGACACCTCGACGCATAACAGTAGTCTAAAATAGTGAACAAGTCTCGCTTACGTACTTGGGTATTTCTCTGCCTGGCACCGACCATGATTTGCGAATCGAAATGTCAACTCTACTGATTACATACATTTAAATAATATAGAATCATATACAATAAAAATAAATTCAACTTTTAATATAGTATAATACAGCTGACCATAAACCAGAACACTCACATGCTAACAGCGAACCAATTATACCAAATAATTAGTTAGGGCCACCTGATTTTTCTCTGACTGTATATACAAATGTGGATCGGGTGTGCCTAAGGGCCGATTGCATCGGTGTGGTTTAGCCAGAGTTCAACTGAACTTCATTTAAAATCCAAGATTACGATTGTCACAACAATCGTAACATAGGATTTTAAACGAAGTTCAGTTGAACTTTGGCTGAACCATGTCGATACAACCGGTCCTAAGTGTATTTATTGGATAAGTAGATAATTTGTGATACCATAGAGATGCAATTATGGTTTTATTCTTATTTGAATGTCTCTAATCTACAAAAACATTTCTTTGATTCAGCTCTATAGCAAAGTATTTTTCATGTTACTATGTTACGATTCGTGATATATTCTTAAAAATTGTCATTTTTTTTAAGATGAAGTAAGTTCATATTAGAACTTTTAGTATGTAAATTAGACACCATTTTGACATTTATGTCAGAAAGAGCAATTGAATTATTTAAAGAAATCCCTTGGGATGTAACTGTCGATATGAATTCGTTTTATATTCACACGAGGCGTTAATTGAAATACTGCTTCTTTGAAAATAATAATTCAAATGATAAATGGTGAAAGGCAACGATGTTATCTGTTTAACAATCCATTAGCGTGGCCCTCAACAGGTTAGCTTTACGAAATGTATTACTTTAGAGAGGAAAGCTCTTCTCCGGATTTTTCGCATAGCCTCCCTTATGATCTATGTACCAGATGTATTCCTGAGTTTTATTTTTCTCTGAAATAGAACATTCGCTATCCGATACGGGTTACAGTTGGCTTAAATTTTATAAAAGGATCTGACTCTGAAGGGAACATTAATGAAATTGCTATTGGGTTTTACTTTCACGTTATTCTGAAAGTGCAGTGGGAAATAAAGTGATTTTATTATTATATTAAATTTTATATTGGAACTATTAGATGATTTATTAATTTTATATGAAAACGTCTAATTAAGATTAAATTGGCTGCACTATAAATTTTATTTATTTTATAAACAATCCAAATATTTTATTTTACTTACTTGTCAATGACATTTGTATTTATAACGAATAAACTCAATGAAGGTTTTCTTAAATTTTATTTATAATTTGTTATAAATTAAATAGTTAAAAAAAGTTATTTAGGCATTTAACAATATTAATAAACCATTCATTCCTTATAACATAAACTCAAAAAACATGAAATTTTGTAGGGAATCATCTGAATACAATTGCTGAGAGATTCTTGTGACGTTTTTTCTTGCTATTAACAATTTGTATTATTTCTATTAGTGTTTATCTAGTACAGTAAATTTTGATTGCAGGGACGAATTTTACAGATGTGTAATATCAATGTTGTGAAATTGAGCTTTTCTAGATTAACAACAACCGAATTTCCAAATTCCAAATTAAATTATTTTATTGCCTATTGGTACAATTCTAACTTATCTAGGGTTACTTAATTGTATAATATATAAATATAAAAATATATAGAATATTAGAACAATAAACAACAACCGGGATAATTAACCTTCTGTAGATACTTTATATCAGAGATGCCCAACCATAGTTCATGTAGCTTGCAGTAACTGCCGAGCTTCTTATCATTTCTCATTTACTGTACTTTCGAAAAGTAATTTTACAATACCACCTGCGTTCAAATTAATAGTTCATGATTTTGTTAAAATGAAAATTGAGAAACTGATATTCATCGCGACAAACAGATGTTTACAAGGGAACCCGTGTTCTATTGGAACAGTTACAGAAAAGAAACCTATTGTATTTGGTTTGTCGACACTACAATTACGAGGTGGCCTCTAGAACGACGTTCGAAGACAAATTCGGAGCAACAAGCGTTTCCTTGATACCAATTATCAAAAGGTTCCAACAGGAATGAGCCCAAATTAACTAAAGCTATTTCAAGAATGGTTTTGAAGATATATATGTCAACGACCACCTACAAAATACAGGCGAAATTTTTCAATTTATACAGCATACTCTCGAAGATACAGAACATCAACCCTGGGCATATTATAGGGAGATTCTGGTATTAGTATTGGTAGTGTTGGGAGAAATTCCTTCACGAGATGTATCTTTTTGTGGTTCAGAAGTGATGCATTATACCCTGTGGATAACAAAATTTTCTTGTTTTGGGAAGAATTCCATACGGCTTCAGCACGTAAGAAGATATTTGTATTTTTATTATTAAAGTTGATTTGGAAGCTTGGTTCTCAGTGCCACTGGCAGGTTTCGCTCCGCACCAAGATTTGTGCGTTTTTTTTTAAACTTACAGGAGATGTGACAGTATTAAACAAAAAAATTATGCTGAACTAAATAATACGTCTGGACTAGCGTCGATGGAACCACCAGTGCTTGCGGCTGAAAGATGGCAAAGTTTTGCTGGGTGCATTAATATTAGTAACATATTTTTACTCTGATCGGCAGTACATACATGTATTTGTTAGTGTTACATTCATCAATATTTTTAGTCCTCTTCGTATCAACTTTGGATGTAACAGAACTCTCCAAAATAACCACAACGTAAGATATTTTGTAATATATGCATGTATCAACGCGTTGACACATCACCTATGGTCAACCCTGTAATTGACGTTATTTATCGTTACCTGCCGATTTCTAGTCATAAGGAATTGATAGAAAAATCGACTCCTGCTTCTCATAAGTATCCTAACTTTGAAAATTGGGTCATTGCGGCACCTCTTAACGTTATCTTATCGGGTCGAAGTTTCATATGGAATATTTTATCATAGAATGGAACCATTTTGGGACATGCTGAAAAGAAAAATTCTAAATAGCAACAAAGAGTACCAAATAGTACCCTAACCATTGCCAATATTTTTCAGGCAAATTGACTTGATGATTTTCCTCCTCGAAAAATGTTTTTGTCGATGATTCCTGGAATCATTTCTAGAACTTGGTCGAGAGTCGATTACACAATGTGGTGTTTCAATATTTTCAGTTTCACACATAATTTGATATCATTAAAATTATAGTCAAATAAGTATTCACAGTTGGCAACGCCCGAGTGCAATTATTACGAATTATAGAATTAAAGAAAAAAATAAACTGTATGAACTCTAATCAAATAACAATGAATGCAGCACCCACGACAAATATTCAAAGGCTTTCTTTGAACCCCCCGTTTTCACTTAAGCTTTATGTATTCACACTTGCAAAGTAACTTTATAAGTTCACTGTCCCTTTTGAAGCCATTTCTAAAGTATACGTATAAGGAGATTTAAAGGAAACTTCCGATTCAACCCTCTGACTCTGAATTCAGCTTGTCCCTGGCCCGCAACGATGTTCTTTGGAAAACTTTAACACTACTTTAGCAAGTTAAAGGAACTTAGTATGTTGAATTTGCGAACATTCTCTCTTACTGGGATTTCTGTTAATGCAATAGTGTCAAAACTTAATGTGGTGTTTACTTCAAATAAATACTATAAGTCCTCGTTTGATTTGTACATTTGAATGATTGAAATTTATTGCGTCAAAATCCACGTCTTCATATAAGTGCAAGGAAAACTTCATACAACTAGTTTCAGTAGTTAGGCTGGCTAGCTCCGACCGCTGAGACTTATATTACTTAGATTCACAGAATTAGTAAGATATTAATACTAGATTGTATACAAAAGTATACCACCCGTTTCTAGCGTAAGTTAGGAGCAGACTTTCTATAAGCATTTCTATTTCTATGAGACAATTATCAATCATCAATAAGTATCAGTCCACTGGCCTACAGCCTATAGTCAAAATGTAATCGAAGTAAAAATGCCAATTCTTAGTAATTTTGTCATGCTAAATAACATGGTTCACCGAATCGTGAAAATAGTTTATTTTGTAACGAAATTGCAAGCCATTTAATTCTAGTTTGTCGTTTTCCGTGATGAATTAAGTTTCTGCCGGTCTAGTCCAGATGGCGCCACTAATTTCTACTGGAACAGTTGGTTTTATAGATTTTTGCTCTTGCTCAATTCAAAAAAATACTAATGGGAGACTTCCCAAATTTGGCAATTAAGATTTTCAAGAACATTTTAGGTGACACATTAAATTTGGTGAATGTGGTACCACTAGAAGAGACATAATGAATGAAAGAAGAAAAAAGTTTCAATTTCAGGGAAAAAAAATTCTTTTTATTGCATTTCTGAACGATTCTCGACGAATTGTAATGAAGAAACATAACTTTATCACAAAAAAATCTGTTTGAATGTCTGTAGTATCACGATAGCAGCCATAGTTTTTGAGATAAAGATTTTAAATTTGGTACACGTGTTCTAAAAGCCAAAGACAATGATAAGTTCGGTGATGAGCAAAATTGGCCAGCTGAAAACGGGACCACGGGACCCAAATCTGTTCGTATTTATCTTTACAAAAAAATATATTCTTGCTGGAAGATTATAAATTATGTCTACTATATCAAACCAATAAAATATGTTTTCCAAGTACTTAGATAAAGCCTATGTAAACTGAAATTTTTAACATATTTGACCTCATAAAATGGGGTTAGGATACATTTGGCAGTTTGACATTTGAAATGTCTAATTTAGTTACAAAAATGTCAATTACATTAAAAGGGTAACTGCAGTACTGACAGTGGTGAGTCAAACTGACACTGAATCCATTCAGAGCTTAGCCGTTGGTGGATTCTTCGCAGGACTCACCCATTTGAAGTTACGTAAGATCTTCGTCACCAGTAAGAATTCATATTTGGTCAGAAGAATTTTTGTAAGAGATCAGTCACTTTTCCAAATAACATCATATCATTTTTATTGTTTATTTTGTTAGGCTCAACCTCAACTGTATTTTTTTACTAAAAGAGGCCATCTAAGCCTGTGTTAATTTTGTACATATTCATACAAGTCTTTGTTATGCTTTTTATTTATTAATATCTTTTTATTCAACTTTCTTCCTAAACTGAATTCTAGAATTAATGTTATCTTTATCTATTAAAGTAAACTCTTAATTATTTTGTAGTTGCAAAGGTCCTGGCACCCAGCCTAGATTTTGGTGAGAACTCAGTTCAATCTAAGCCCTCATTCACGATCCGTTAACTAAATTACTGGTCAATAAGTACAACCACTAGCTAATTGTTTTATGCCAGCAATTGGACGGAGGGTTTTGCAAGGTATAAAAAATAGGATACATTGTTAGGATAAGGTAAGTTTTAATCATCACTAGATGATGCCAACTTGGTTGGCGAAACGAACGTCGAGTGCAGTATATAGTGTTTTGGTGTTTCGTGGAAAACTACGTCAGTTTTATATTTCTACACCCTTTTCGGCAGATTGTTGCATCTTTTTTTTTAATTATTAATTAACTAATTAAAGTTGTTTCACTGTATTACTGGTATTTGCACTGTTCATTTGCAAAACTTGGTCTTTGCATAAGGTAGATACAAAACATGGTTTCTGAATCCTTTTTATTCTAATTATTTCTTAATATTATGTGATTTTGGGCAAAAAAATTTTCTTCTACTCGTTAATGTCTATAATGTTATTTTTAACACAATATAAGTGGTATATTAACTAAATTATTTAAACAAAATGTTATACGCGTAATTTAAGTGTCAATTTATATATTTTGGTGTAAAAAATGTACACTAATATAAGTGAAAAAAAAGGTAGGGTCTACTGGGTCGCTCCTAAATCAACATAACATGTTAATTTTTTTTCATTGTATCATGAATTTCTTATAATTCTCCTAAATTCGATTACATGTTAATATGTAATAATTACTGTGTCAAATTACCTTTCCTAATATAGTAATATTACAAAAACAAACATAACACTGAGCAATATCGACTATATACGCCCTGACGAATGTTAAGATGCTTCAATATTTTTTACCGTGTGGCTCATCATATGCCAAACACACCCGATCAGCGAAAGTATTAGTAACTAGCTCTACATAGTCGTATAAAGCAAGGCCAAGTGCCAAGAAACAGGGGAACATGTGCTTAGTTGCCTATAAATTATATGCATTGCACGACTGGTCGCATACATATCAATTGATATAATTATATAGACACTTAAAAATATGTGATTTTTTTATATGTATAATTACCGACTCTGAAAAATGGCAAATATTTCCAGCACCTGGTGGTAATGTGTAAAGCAGGTATACCGTGTTTTCGTATTTGCACCGTGCATGGGGAAGCAGCATCATTCAAACTCATACGTACGACGTGGAAGGGAAAGCGTGGAAAGAGCAGGGACTGCATGACTGCGCCTTGGTAAATTCACAACAGTTAGTCACATTTTGCATCTTGGGTATGTACAAGCTTGACCTAATGTAATACAACATCCTTATTTACCGTCTACCATTCGCCCGGTTCCAATGATAACACAGCCCCAAAAAAAAAAAAAATTCACCTAGAACGGATGAGTATATCCTTATGTATCTTTGATCCGATTCCGAATCCGGGGTCAAAAAAGTCGTACACCCCCAAAAAAAAATTTGAGCCAAAAAACCCCTAATCGTTTTGTTTAATATTTTCGGGAAAAATTGAATGTATTACGATAAAAATAAAGGTGAGTTGCAGGTTCACCCTATCGGTATGAAACGCCACCCCATAGAGGGTGAGAACCACCCTCATCTGCATCAAACCAAATGATACCACAACTGAAAAACATTTAAAAAGTTTGTTTCGTTAGGTTTGAATGAACACGTAGAATTCACGTAATACCCCAAATACCCCTATATCGTTAGAAAAACAACCCTTAACTTCAATTACAGAAAAAGAAAGGAATACGAAATTGATAACGTTTAGTATATGGATGTCTATTTGCAGAATCCTATGGCTAGGAATTAGCAGTATTTGTCACCACTCTTAACACAATTTGGGTATAAAACGCATCCCCAAGGGGGTGAGAAGTACTCTTACGTAGTAGCTTTAAATTCTTCTTTTATTTTTTTTATGGTACTTTTAACTTTATTTTCAAACGATCTTCTTACTGACTTTTTGTGTTGTTCTTTCGTGTCTCTTTTCAGAGACCAACAGTATCTGCTATCAGTGTTCATCCCTCTTCCTTGATATGTTTTTCCATTTCGCTATCCTGGTGGAAAGTTCCCCGTATTTTATGTTTTTCCTTTTTTTCGTAATTGTAATGGTGTTTTCATAACGCTATAGGGTGTTTTCGGGTATTACGTGAATTCTACGTCAGTTTATTGCAAACCTAACGAAATAAAATTTTTGAGATTTCAGTATTGTGTTATCAATGGTTTGATGGCAGATGAGGTGGTTCTACCCCTATGGGGGGTGTTTCATACCATAGGGTGAAGCTGCAATTCACCTTTATTTTTATCGTAATACATTCAATTTTCCCGAAAATATTAAACAAAACGATTCGGGGGTTTTTTGGCTCTAAAATTTTTTTGGGGTGTACGACTTTTTTGACCCCGGATTCAAATCACGATCAAAAATACATAAGGATATAATCGTCTCGTTGCTGGTCAGAATTTTTTTTTGTGGGGCTGTGTAATCTGCTTATTTCTAATCCATTACAAAAATATACCCTTGATACTGGCTAAGAGTCGGATAATAATGATGATTCAGTCCAACCATGAACCTTACAAAATTCTAATTTCTTTCCCGAACTGCCCATTGGAGAACCACACAAAATTAATCAAAGCAAATAAAGTGATCTCATTAGGGATCTTGATCTATCCAATGAAAAGGCGGAACTTTTGGCATTTCTAAATTGATCACCCTGTAAATGGAATTTTTCAGACGTGTATTTAATTTACTGCAGTAAAATAACCTATATTTTACTACTGTTATTATAGGCGCTCCAAAATTTTCCTTACTAGCACATTTATTTGCGATTGTATCCCGTTTTATTTAGTAATTAGTATTAGTGTCAGTTCCTTTGTAAATTAAAACCTCTAATTTGCGCTTAATTAACCAAAAAAACGTTGTCATTAGAACAGTTGTGAGTTACAGAATATTTTTAAGAATCTAACTGAAAAACTGTTCAACATAATAATATACCTACATTACCTCTTAAAAGAATCAATTTCAACACACTGTCTCACCGAATGTAGTTGATTACTGAAAATCTGAATGCATTATCTAGCCTTTGTTTCAACCACGATGAAAGGCCCCGAGGCTATTGCCATTCCGACAACCCCTTTTTTAATCAAATGGTCTGAGATAATCTGATCCCGTCCAAAACAGATCCTAATGACCAACGCTGCGTTCACGATTACTTCTGAATTTATTTCTCTCTGATTTTCCCTTCAATTTCACGAAAAACACATTAGCGAAGTAATTGTTTTGTTTCTACCACCCGACAAGTTATTAATTTCTGCATATTGTGGACTGGTAGGGAACGTAGCTGAGAAATTTATGTCGACGCCGCCGCATGCTTACTTGACGGTTTTTGAGGAAAGAGATTCACAAATTATTGCATTTCTTTTATTTCCAGGAGAAATATGTTTATCTAGGTATATCTCAACCAAAAGTAGTAGGTACCATCCGGTGTACCACAAGGTTCCATATTAGGGCCCCTATTATTTCTTGTCTAAAATTCGATCCCACGGAATGTGATATAGCAGCTGGAAAAATGAATAATGATCTTGAAAGCATACGTGAATATTGTTCACAACATAAATTTAAAAAACTCCAAACTACTCGTTCCTGGCGGTAAGACTAATTCAAACCAACAAGCCTGACATAGTCCTCGACCATCAACTCAAGGTGATGTATGCCATCGAGTTCTCGGCACCTGCGAAAAAAAAATCACCTTGAAGGAGGAGGAACGGACCAAATACCGCGATTTCCGGTACGAGCCCCAAGTGCTGTACCCAGGCTACTCAGTCAAAATGGTCGTCCTAATAATCGGTGTATATGGAGGGATAAAGCCTACGCTGCTTTCGGAACTGAAGATCATACCGGCCTGCCAAAAATCAGCAGAGTGGTTGGAAGGCCAAATGCAGAAGGCGGTCATTCTGGGTTCTCTCCGTCCGCTTAAGGCACACGATTCTGGTATCTACAGTCACTAACCCTGCGGGATGTGGGGAGTGGCTGTAGTTGATGCGTCGGCGCGATTCCCGTGAGGCGTCGGAGGACTGACCGGCATCGGATATTCCGGCTGAATTTTGGCAGGCCGGTATGATCTTCAGTTCCGAGAGCAGCGTTGGCTTTATCCCTCCGAGTACACCGATTATAAGGACGACCATTTTTACCGAGAAGCCTGGGTACAGCACTTGGAGCTCGTACCGGAGATCGCGATATTTGATCCGTTTCTCCTCCTCCTTCAAGGAGATGTTTTTCTCTGCAGGTGCCGAGAACTCGATGACATACATCACCTTGAGTTGATGGTCGAGGAGGACTATGTCAGGCTTGTTGGCTTGAATTAGCCTGACAGACGGGAACGAGTAGTTCCAGTAAATTATTATTATTATTATTATCATTTTTCGGATTCTCGATGCCGTCAGTCCTCCCGTGGCCTCGACCCTAACGGAGTCGCGCCGGAGCATCAACTACAGCCACTCCCCACATCCCGCAGGGTTAGTGACTGTAATACCAGATCTGTGCCCTAAGCAGACGAAGGGAACCCAGAATGACCGCCTTCTGCATTTGGCCTGCCAGCCACTCGGCTGATTTTTGGCAGGCCGGTATGATCTTCAGTTCCGAGAGCAGCGTAGGCTTTATCCCTCCGAGTACACCGATTATAAGGACGACCATTTTTACCGAGTAGCCTGGGTACAGCACTTGGAGCTCGTACTGGAGATCGCGATATTTGGTCCGTTTCTCCTCCTCCTTCAAGGTGATGTTTTTCTCCGCAGGTGCCAAGAACTCGATGACATACATCACCTTGAGTTGATGGTCGAGGACGACTATGTCAGGCTTGTTGGCTTGGATTAGCCTGACAGTCGAGAACGAGTAGTTCCAGTAAATCCGGCATTTCTCGTTCACGACAACGGACTCAATATCTCCGGGGACGTAAGGCAGCACTGGTGTCTGGTCTACCCCGTACGAGTGTCTTAGATGGTAGTATAGCACTCGTAACGCCGCGTTATGTCGGTGGATGTAGGCCGAAATCGCATATACGGGACATGCAGATAGTAAGTACATGAGCGATTCCGGCGCCTGATGGCAGGTCCTGCAATTGATATCAGGAACCTCTACAGGCCACACGCGGCTAAGGTAGACCAAGGTGTTGATAACACCATCTTGACAGGCCACAATGAATCCCTCGGTCTCCGACTTAAGCCCTGCTGACCTTAGAAAGGAGAAGGTCAGCCTGGTCGATAAACCCAGTGTTTCTATGTTCTTATAGAAGACACCATGCTGGGGTTTATCGACTTGCTACAGAAACAGATTTTCCTGTTCGGCAGCCCTGATTCGAGCTTTCAGACGATTTGGCTGAAGTTCGGTGACTGACTCAACATCAGCACCTCGCCGGCCTCTTCGCCTGATGTCAAATGCGAGACCGAGTTCATCTGCGGCTCTTTTTGCTGCCTTGAACAATCCTGCTCCCACTCCTACAGTTTCGTGATGATTTACGAACCGCAAGAGGGGATCTGAGCTTCTGAGTATGTTGTATGCCATACTCAGAGCTACTCTGCCATGCGTACACTCCAGGCTCAAGAGTCCTCGGCCCCCCCGTTGACGTGGGAGGTACACACGAGGAACGGACGATCTAGGATGAATACTTCTGTGAATATTCATCATCTTGCGAGTATCCCTATCTAACTGGCACAGCTCCTCTACTGTTCACTTTACTACTCCGAAGGAGTGGAGCAGAATCGGAACGGCAAGCATATTAGTTGCAGACACCTTGTTCTTCCCCGAAAGTTCGAAAGATCAAATCTTTCGGAGGCGGTGTCTGTACTTGCCGCTGAGAGAATCTTTTATTTGTGATACATCCTGGATGTGCCTTTATTGCACACCCAGATATGTATATGTCTCTCCGGCATCCAGATGTCTTAGGATGCTTCCGTCTGCAAGCTGCGCATCCTCAGGGGAATTCCCCCGCATCGTCCTCTCTTGAGGTGGACGGACGACTGCACATTTGTCCAACCCGAACTCCATACCAATTGCCCGCGTATATTCTTCGACTACCATAAGAGCGTTTTGTAGTTCGCGCTCTCCGGAGGCATAAAGTTTAAGGTCATCCATATAAAATAGATGGGTGACCTTATGCCTCTGGTCACTGGGTGGCCCACATTGATATCCGCGGGTTTGGCGGAGCCCAACAGACAACTGCAGCAGTGAGTTGCAGAAGAGGAGAGGACTCAGGGAGTCACCCTGGAAAACTCCCCTCCTAAATGCCACCTGCTCTGTCGTGACCCGCTGTGCACTTGATGTTATGGTGAAGCGGGTCTTCCAGAGCAGCAGCAGCTGTTCTATGAATCTCACTAGTGGTGCTGGTACCGCAAGACATTCGAGCAAGTACAACAATAGCTCATGTGATGTTGTATCAAATGCCTTGCGGTAATCAATCCAGGACATCGATAGATTCCGCTTGTATTGCACAGTATCCTGTGTAATACAGCGGTCTATCAGCACGCTGTCCTTGCAACCTGCCATGCCCTTCTTGGCACCACGCTGTTCGTGTATCTGCTGGAAGACCGGATCAACAGACCTCAGTGTCCTAGCATACAAGATACGTGTAAATATCTTGTAGCAGGAGTTGAGGCAAGTGATCGGCCTATAATTCCTCGGATCGGAAAGATCCCCTTTTTTGGGGATAAGATCCCTCGACGAACCAGTCCGGAATCTGCTGCCCCTCGTTCAACCATGAGTTGAAAACTCGCGCCAGACGGCGGTGAGTGGAAGGAAATTTCTTCCACCACCAGTTGTTAATGCCGTTTGCGCCCGGGGCAGCGAAGTTCTTGATACCAACAAGTGCTTGTTGGGCTTCCTCCATACTGATTTCCGGGCACACTTCTTCTGGCTCTTCAAGATGTCTGTGACACAGAGCCTCGAAGTGTGCAATTGATGGAGTGTCGCTATTGAATGGACGCGTCGTTTCGTTGATTCCCTTCCAGAAGGTTTCGACATCTTCTACAGTCGGCGGATTCTCGACAACACGCTGTGGCTCTTGAAAGAGGCGAAAAGGATTCGTACGAAAAAAATTGTTTTGTTCCATACTCCTCACCCGCCTCTTCAATGTTTTCTTTATCGCCATGAGCGCTCGGATCCTATCTAGACAGTGCTGCTTGATGGTAAGTATCACTGTCAGTATGGTGTTGACGTCTTAATCCGGCTGCTATGCGCCAGATTCTGGGAGTAAAAACTCTACCAGTCGTCTTATATTCCACCACACTCTGGATCCGAGAAGCGTGTTGTCTGGCCGACTGTATCTTGCCCTCGATTTTCTGTACACGCCGCTTGGCTATCTAGACCCCGTGATTGGTTTACCTCTCACGGGGGACGAGTTGTTTCGCGGCGTTGTACACAGCACAATTGATTTGCCAGATATCTGCATCTTCCGGAATTTCCTCATCTCCGTATTCTAGCCAGGTCTTGTGGCTTTAGGTTAGCCCTGGTGTTAAGGCTAACCCTCGTCCTTAAGTTTACGTCGGTGAACTCTAATCATCAGCTGATAATTGCCGCGGTAGGACTGCGGCTGGCAGTTCTTCCGGCTGACGAGGTGCCCTTACATAACCTGTCCTGAGCAGAAAGGATACTTGATCTCTCAGGTGTTGTTGAGAGAAGGCGCGATGCTCTGGATGCATTTCGCTCCAAAGTGCATGCAATCGCACCATGTATCCCCTTTGCTCAGATTCGCTACTCTCGCGGCAGGTCAGCAAGTCATTCCGAATTTATAGACATAACAACTTTGCCGTGAATTTCTTAAAGAGAATTATTTATCGTGAAATAGACATAGATTAAATTTTCGGATTCCAAGAGTAAATTCACCACATAACCAAACTTTTTATCTACTTAGAGCGCAGACTAATGTATTAACATTTTCAACTATTTATAACATATTAGGCTTCAGCTACAATAACAATTAAAATGACGCTGATATTTTTTAAAAATAAGAGATTTATCTAATAGTTTTTATCTTTTTATATGTATATATATATCTGATGTAATGTGTGTAATAGCAACAGCAAATCACTGATGTAGGAAAAACAAGGAATATCGTATTTAAAAACTCGGTAGCGAACTTGCAAATATGTTTTATCTAAAATCAGGTCCTAATTACCGCGGTATTAGAAGATTTCGAAAGCTCGTTGTTTTATCAAATAATGCAATTTCGTGAGTGGACGCCTCTTAAGCGTCTTTTCTAATTTCAGTCTTCTTTGTAATATCTTTTATCACATTTAGTATAACAACTTTAATTCGACGAATTAAAACAAGCTCCACTGTTTCTCTCTTCAAGCATATTCGTCTAAATTAATGTTTAATAACTTTCATGAACTTTACCTAACATGACAAATAGCAGAAGTTTCATTACAAAGTATCCAATTCAGATTTAATGATAAATCACATAGTTTGATTTAATCAATAATTATTATATAAAGATGAATATTATATTATACAGGGAATTCTGCTGTAATTTTTCCATCAACCATCTTAGAAGTTACAGCCTTGTGTTAAATAAGTTTGACGGCATAGTTTTACTTGTCTACATTTATACTGCTGTTGGTGTACCTTGAGTATATTCATATACATTTAAAATAACAAGGGGCATGTTGCAATGGTCCATTTTAGGATATATGTAATTTGTTATATACAGTGTGTCCATAAAGTATGGAATAAATTCATTATTTCTTAAACTAAAAATATTTTGAAAATATCCTCGGACACATCAATTTTTATGACGTCATCACTGTTTCCGTTATGACGTCATCGATATTTTTTTAAATAGATCACCTTGTATATTTCTCAATTTTTGGATTCTCCTTCAACAGCTGATTCCAACATTTATCAATTTTAGACCCTGAGTGTGATACACATTTAAAATTAAAAATCGATGTCTGAGGATTTTTTCTAAATATTTTTAGTTTAAGAGATAATGAATTTATTCCATACTTTACGGACACACTGTATAAAACTGACATATTTTAAAATTAAATCAAGTATGCATAAAGCTCATCTACACATGTAGATGATTTGCAAATGTATGAGCACTTTTGTCCTGAGGATCAGCAAGCAGCAATATAAAACCTAAATAAGATCTGTTATAATATAAATATATGGTTAGTTAAAAATGCCTTTAAAGCAATTAATACTGACGTAGTTTTCCACGAAACACCAAAACACTATATACTGCACTCGACGCGCATTTTGCCAACCATGTTAGCATCATCTGGAGATTATTAAAACTAAACTTATGCTAACAATCTACCCTATTTATACCTAAACTATTGTCACGGTTCACCGTTCGGTGAACCGTGACCCACTAACAAAGAAAGCGGGATATTTGGGATAGGCCCTCTGTCACTATTCATACTATTTTTACACTTTATGATTTTCAAGCTTTCAAATGCATCCAGCTGTCTAGTATTTGTTACATTACTAATTAATCTTAAATTGCTAATACCTATTTTATGGTTGTTCTCAAACGCATGTTTAGGCTACACTGGACTTATCTGTTCTACCATATTTGAGATGAGTCTTATGCTCTTTGAATCTAGTTTGAATTGAACGTCTAGTCTGACTAACATATTTTTGATTACAGTCCTTACAGCTAATTTCGTAAATCCCCGACTTTTCGTTTGTCTCAATTTTGTCTTTTGAATTGCCTAAAAGTTGTTGTAGTTTGTTTCCCTATGAATGAACCACTGTCATACCTACATCTTTAAAAATCTTACCAATACCACGGGTGATTCGAAGATCGAATAGAACCGATACAAATTTCGGATTTTCTCTTTCATTTTGAAAGGTCGTGGAATTTCGAAGCGTTCTTTAAACTTTCGTTTCCTAATTATTTTATCAATTATCAATTAAACTTACAGAATATCCATTACTCGCAGCTATATCCTTAATCAATGTCTTTTCTTGTTCAAACTTCTCCTTATTGAGGGGGAAGCTTAATAGACGATGAACTAGAAAAATAAAAGTCGCCATTTTGTGTTGAGCACAATGGTGAGAGTCCTTAGGGATATATCTTAGAGTACTGGTATCTTTTCTGTATACGTCAAATTCTAATTTATTTTCATTATTTCTAATTATCAATACATCTAAAAATGGTAGTTGTCCAGAGTTTTCAGTTTCATATGTAAATTAAACGACTGTTTAATTTAGATAAAAAGTTATCAATATCAGCGACTTTTGTATCGAACACTGCAAAGATATCATCCACATACCTAAGCCAAATCCTAGAGAAATACTCGAATTCTTCTTTTGCTTCCGTGTCGGTTCTGAAGAGACTGGCAATGAATGGTGACAAAGAGTTACCCATTGCTGTTGCTTCATGTTGTTTGAAGAAATTATCGCTGAATCGAGAACAATTTTGTTCCATGTAAAGTTTAGTGAGTTTAATATATTCTTTTACTACATCTTGACTGATTGTTAATTCAAGTAGATCCTTAAGGCAGTCTAAGGTCTGTGATATCGGAATATTTGGAAACAATGAACAAACGTCAAAGGTGATCAAAATTTCACCTTCTTGCAACTGAATATTTTTCACCTTAATTAATAAAATCGTTGGAATTAATCACAGAGAAACTAGGTGGTGCAATAGGTAAATTTTCGAACTCTTCTGTTAACCATTTTGATAGGTGGTAAGTCGGCGATCCGATTGCTGAAACAATAACACGTACCGACTTTCTTGGTTTATGTATCTTAGGCAAGCAGTACAATCTAGATACACTTGGGTTAGATACATGGTTGTTCTCAAACGCATGTTGGGCTACACTAGACTTATCTGTTCTACCATATTTGAGATGGGCCATATGCTCTTTGAATCTAGTTTGAATTGAACGTCTAGTCTGTCCAACATATTTTTGATTACAGTATTTACAGCTAATTTCGTAAATCCCCGACTTTTTGTTTGTTTGTTTCGCCTGTCGTTGTTTGCTTGGGTTTAAAGCCATTGAAAAGGATAGAAGTTGGTCGTCGATTATCTTGATTATAACACTTTGAAGCTGGTACCGGAGATCGCGCTATTTAGTCCCCTCTTTCAAAGTGATGTTTTTCTCTACAGGTGCCGACAACTCGATGACTAGTTCTAGTAAATAGTGCATTTCTCGATTTCGATAACAGATTTCAAGGACGTAACGCAGCACTGGTATCCGGTCCACCCCTTGTGAGTACCTTAGATTATAATATAACAATCGTAAAACCACGCTACGTAGATAGATTAGACCGAAATCGCGTATATGGAGCATGCAGAAAGTAAATACATGAGCAATTCCGGTGCATGAGGGAAGGTCCTACATTTGCTCTCTGGAACCACTGTATTCCCACAGGCAGCTACGAAAGACGAAGTTGTTGATGACATCATTCTGACAGGTCACAATAAATGCCTCAACCTCCGACTTAAGCCCAGCTAACTTTAAAAGGGACAGTCTTGTCGACAAATCAGTATTTCTCTGTTCTTATAGAAGAAACCATAATGGCGTTTATCAACGTATTCTCGAAACATATTTCCCTATTCAGCAACTCAAATTCTGAGGACCGATGGTAACCTTGTGAGACAAGGCGTTGATCCAGTGCTGAATGAAGGTACGCTGGTTTAATAGCCGCGAGGTCGATTCCCGCTAACTCCAGAAAGATCGGTAGGATTTCTCTGGTGTGACTGTGGAAGTTTATGACTGTAAGATGGAGGGTAGTTAAGTTCAGCATGTAGAATAGACATGAAGACCTAATTGCCGGTTAGTTGTGAACCTTTAGATCTGGTAATTTGACAATTTGGTTAAAGCTCAATGATTAACTTTGTAGCTGAATCAGTTGCAAACCGAAAAATAAATAAATGCAGTAAGTCTTATGCTGCTACTCAAATTCAAATTTTACGGCATTTCGTTCTTAATCATATTTCTCTTCGACAGGTTACTATCATAACTATGTGACATCAGACAGTTCGTAAAGTCCTGTAACTTAATAAATTCCATCCATGTAAGAGGTTCATCGCTCAGCAATTAACTGAAGATGACTTTGGGGTAGCCTTCAATCTTGTGAAGAAAGAACTTATTTATATATTGCCAATTTACTAAAAAATTTCTCTGACGAATGTATATTATTCCTTCATAGATTTACCAATGGGCAAATCTAAATTCATAAAAATCTCCACATTTTTAGAGAAAGGCACAACCAGTGAACTTTAATACCAGATGTTAACTTAATATACATGAAATACAAAAAATAGTTAGGTCCCAACTTACCTAAATCTAAAACTGCTGTCAAGGGTCAGATTTCTTAATAAAATTGGTATTTATTTACATAATTATTTTTTAACTGAACTAAAATAACTAAATTTAACAAGAGGAGAAAAATTAAATTGACTAAACATTTTTACTTGGTCGATAGAAATTGTATCTATAATAAGTAGGGAGCAATTAGATATTAAATCTAGATTTATAAAACACACGGATTTGTAAAACGATGTGACTTTCACGTGATATTTTTTGATTTTTTGTTCTATCATTGGCTCTCTAGTTTGAATGAATAGGACGTAATAATTTCTGAGATGATTAAATCGACAATTTTATTAGCCATAATGCGACCATTTATTTTCATTAAGAGTTTTTTTTAAACCTACATGAAACTATATTTTTAAAGTGTCATATGATATTTCATGAATAATAAATAATATACGCTTTTAATCCATTTTTACATTCGCGTAATAAAACAATGGAAAGAGCAGAATCAATTTATTTTATGTTCTGCTGACATTTCCGATATTTTCGTTTGTTCCACTAAACATTATTTTCACATAACATTCAGGTTCAAAAAAATGTTCGTAAACAAAAAATTTATTGAAACCTGGGTTATTGAGGGTAGACATAAATTTATTCGATATAGAAAAATGAATGCAAATGCAAAACTATAAATTAAAGGGAAATATATTTCATAAATAAAAGCATACATTATTTATTAACTAATAATCCTTCGTAACAATCAAATATCAATTCAATATGCATAAAAGGTTTTTTAATTACGGGATAAATATTCAGACAGATACTGAAAATACGGGTGTGGCGGCTTGTGTGAAATTTAGGATAGTATTGGAGCATAGGACCCAAGAAATACTTTAAGGCGTTATTATCTAGAATAAATGAAGTCTTTCAGAAAAAAAAATGGCGATTGAAATTATACTCGGTTTGGTTTTGTTCAGATCACTCTAGTAAAGGTGAAATTGTTAACATTTTAAATATTACTTGTTAGAAGTTGTAGCAGCTATTCTGTTAGGTTTAAAAATAGTTTCTGAAATTGTTAACAATGGTTAACAAGGTAGTAAATTGATGTGTGTTTTGTTAATGATATCTTAATTATTTTAAGGGATGCATATTACAACTCTATGCAGGATATACACGGTCAGTCAAAAAGATGTTATATACCACTTATGATATGATATGTTTTATCTCTTATTCAAAAATTAACATTTTTATTATCAGATTAAGTCCAAATAAAGCTTCTTCCATCTGTGCTTAGCTTTATTTATGTATTTATTTATTTATTTTACACTATTCAATAGGTCGAACACTCAAATTACAGAGTAGGAACAACACGCAAAAAAGATATAAGTATACACTTAATCCATTAACATTTGTATTTAACAAGAAAAATTTTAAATATGAGTATACACAGAGACAAATATTAGGAAAAGTATATTATACTTTTCTACTAGTCAGACATCACTGATATCTTATTGACTGATAGCGACCTGCAAAGCAGGTACCAAGAGCTTCGACCTCTAACTCTGGTGGGCTAAAGTATATACTGAATAAGATTTGCAGGAAACAACTACTCAACGGACAAAAGCCCCGACCTGCATTGAATTAAACCTGCAAATCTTGTTTGGTATCTAAGATCATTTGTCAATTCCTCACTAGACATAAACCGGCTTCGAATTTTTTTTGTTCTCGTCAGTATGCCATAAGTAATGGAAAAGACAAATAATAATAGCAAACCAGGCTAGCCTAAAGCACACTAAGCAAAACAGACATAGTGTATCTCTCTGGTGGTCAGTGCTACTACCAGTCAGACATCGCAGATGTCTGTGAGTATGTTATTATTGAGAGAATAATCGTAATGTATCGATGATTTTTTGGTGGAGCACAACAGTGCGTTACATTTTTTGATATTTAAAGGTAAATTATTTTTTGTACACCAGTCCTTGACAAAAAATAATTTTTTTTGTAGTTCGATAGTCATCAATACTTGCAACTCTGCAATAAATTTTCCAATTATCAGTATCTAATAGGCATGAAACTCTTAGGCTATCAACAAAATCATTGATAAAGTAAAGTAAAAAAAGAGGTCCTAATATCGATCCCTGGGGAATGCTCGAAATAGCAGATACTTTGACAGAATTGCAACTACGATATACTACATATTGGATCCTATTTGAAAAACAGGATTTTATAAACGTCAGAAAGTTTTGAGAGAAATCAAAATTAATCAACTTATTTAATAGTCATGGTCAATTCTGTCAAAGTCCTTCGACAAATCAGTATAAATCACGTCCGCTTGAAATCCCTCATCGATGGCATCAGTTAAATTTCTTTCAAGCAAATAAGTTTTTTACAGTTAATCTGCCTTTAGTAAAACCATGTTGAGCCTCTGTGATCAAGTGTTTGCAATGAGAAAATAATAGCATTTCAAAACATTTAGCAAAATTATAGATTATGACAATTGGACGATAATTACCAATTTCAGATCGACCACCTCTCTTAAAACCTGAGGTTATCTTAAATAATTTCCATTGCGAGGGAAAAGTATTCATTTTTAAGGATAAATTAAAAAGTTTAGAAAATATTAACGCACAATTACGTAATAAGAAATCTGGAATTCCATCTGGTCCGCTGGTCAGCTTGGCCTTGAATTTTTTTAAACAAACGAGAACATTATTTTCAGTTATTACAGGTGAATTTAGGTGATCATAGTTATTAAAATTTTTAACAAGTTAGTCATTATTGTTAGTAGGAGTGTTATAGGATTGCTGAAAAAAGTATGCACATGCATTGTATATTTCGTCCGGATCGGATTGGAATTGGACATAATCTGATAATAACATAATTCTTTGAATAAGAAATAAAAACATGCCACATATAAGTGGTAATATCTTTTTGACTGAACCTGTATAATAATATACCGTGTTTAAAATGACAAATGTGGCCAAATATTAACAAAGACCGATTATACAAGCGTGATGGAAGTAACAGTGTGAGTGTATTATAGATGGCTGGTAGGGCATAGACTGAGCCTGTCCTTACGGCGCTCGCTGGGTGTGTCTTACGGCCGCGGCCGTATACATAGTCATTCTCCGGCGACTCGTCAATCAACTTAGCAATGAATGAGTCCTATATATTTCATACATAGGGCTCATTCATTGCTGAGTGGCGGTTGGCGAGTACCGCCGGAGAACGCAGGAGAACGACTGTGCATACGGCACTTATTCTATCTCATTTCATCATAGTTCGCAACCATCGCTCGTATTCTTTTTCCAACTTGTCACATTTCACGTTTTACTTAAGGTATTTTTATAATAGTTATTTGTTTATGTCACTACGAATTTGAAGTATTTAACAAATTTTAAAAAATCTGTAAAAAATTAATTAATTATTCATTATTTTTTTTTGTGAATAGGTACGAACATTACTTTTTTAAAACTAAAGGGAAAAGTATTTTCAATGAAAATAAATTAGTTAATTTATAAAGGGATCAGCAATATAATCTATACCATAAACTAGCAATGAACGAATGTCATTACAGTATAGCAATTTTTTACTACTCTTTCTCCCGTTTTGATTAATATTTTTATCTGGAGTTGCTATTAAACAAGTTATCTAAAATGTTGGATACAATTAAAAAATGACTCACAACAAACCAACTAAAGTTAAATTCCAAAAAGTACAAATATTTGAAAACAGGGTTCAATTAATATAATAATCAAAACATTACGATGCATTTATAAGAATAAAACTCATTAAGAACGTAGTCTAGGTTGTAATATAGTATATACGTATATATATATATATATATATATATATATATATATATATATATATATATATATATATATATATATATATATATATATATATATATATATATATATATATATATATATATATATATATATATATATATATGTCGTCAAAAAATTTTCGCATGCATTTTAAATATTTTGTATCCAAATTTTTTAACATTACGACATTAGTCACTGTTTGTAACGTTTATATTCATGTGACCCAACTCTTGGATTAGTTGAAAATAAATTTATTAGAAAACTAAAAACTGCATATCTGTATTCCGATAATAGCTGCCATCTCGCATGATATTTCGGCAACACGGATGCACTTGCATACACTGGACTCGTTTGCGGGAGGGGAAATCGGGCACTTAGGAACCACGTTGCGATTTGCGTAAACAACAGTGGCGTGTGTATTCTAGAGATATCTCAAATTTACTTATTTGTTATAAAGTGGGTACACTTGATTTCAATAAAAACTGGTACACTTTCTTTTAGCTATGTAAATCATTCGTTCTTTGATTGATATTAATAATCTTAGAAATGTCACTTTGACGTTAATCATTATTAAAAATGGTTCGACATCTAACAGATATTCAAAAATTTCGAATTGTTTCTAAAATTGAAGATGGTTGGTCCATAAGAAGACTTGCTGCTGAATACAATGTGAGTAAAACCACGATAATGAGTGTTAAAAAACAATGGGAAACCAACCAAACGGTATCCCGTAAAGTTGGTTCCGGTATGCCCAGAAAGAGCAATATTCAAGAAGATGAAAATCTTATAAATTACCTAATAGAAAACCCTTTTCAGACTGCAGTAAATGCAATTTCAGAGACAGATTTCCCTGCTTCGGTATCTACTGCTTGCAGAAGAATAAAACTACAAAACGACTTGAAGAGTTGTTCAGCGGCTAAAAAATACAAACTTTCAGAAGAAAAGAAGCAGGGTAGGATTATTTTTGCACTCAACTATATAATCAATGATGAAAACTTCTGGGGACAAGTTGTCTTTTCTGACGAAAAGGTTTTTTAAATCCTGTAACGATGGACATGTTCGCGTATATAGGCCTCCTTCCACTAGATATGACGAAAAATATACTTTCGATCCACAAATATTAGGAAGGTTTTCAGTCAATGTCTGAGCTTGGATGAGCCTAAATGGGTTAGGTGTGTGTTGGACCAGTGGTGGTCATCTCAATTCCATTAAATATATTGAAATATTAGACAATATTATGTTGCCGTCAGTAATAGAGGTGTTTCCGGAAAATAATTTTATTTTCCAACAAGACAACTGCTCCATACATACGGCCCATCGTGTCAGGCAATGGTTTCTTAATAAAAACATAGAGTTGTTACCGTGGCCATCTGAAAGTCCGGATTTAAATCCAATTGAAAATGTATGGGGACTAATGGTGAAACATATAAGAAAATTAAATAACCATCCAAATAATGCCCAAGAGTTGGAAGGGATAATTGAAAACGCTTGGGAGAATTTGTCGCAAGAAGTTGACCTTGCAAGAAATCTGATTTTGTCCATGCCTGCAAGACTTCAGGCAGTTTTAGACGCTAATGGAGCAATGACAAAATATTAGTTAATTCTGTATTACGTAATTGAAGTTCATTTATTTTATTTTTTTATTGTATTTTTATGTTCAGTTGTTTAAATTTTTTTTAATCTCAAGTGGTATTTTTGTGTTCTTATTTTAAAAATAGAATTATCATTATTCAGTTAGCATTTTAATTACAACCACTAGTAGAATTATCCGTAACAAATATTATTTTTTTAAACAATAATATGGCAGGCTTAAAAATGTTTTGAAAAAGTTATTTTCTAATTGTTTTTTTAAAATTCCATTTGAATAAAATAAAAGAGAAAGGTTTAATAAGTTTAAAAAAACAAAGAAAATCGATCTCCTCCAAAAAAGCCCAGGTCCGGGGTAAATCACCTCTTCTCCACCCCCTCTCGACATGCCTGGCCAGCCCTATTTACAGACATATGCACACAACTAAATTATTAAGATTTTCGATTACAAAAGTTGTACCAGTTTTTTTTTAAATCAAGTGTACACCTAAGTACACGTGTTATTGAAAGTGATTATTAATGCAGTGAAAGAACAATGGGAAAATTAAAAACATATCATAAGTGTAAATACCCTAGCAGAAAACCGAAAAATCGAACATTAGCCCAATAGAGAAAATATAAAAAAGTAAGTACTAGTGAAAATTAAATTTTTTCGTAAATTAATAAAAGTAATAGTTTTCTTTTATTTCCGGTAATTTCTGTAGAGAGACTAATATAAATGAAAGATTTCCCATTTGCTCAATGAAAGGTGAGTATGATAATTTTTATTTTTGATTTATTTTAAGCGCAGTAACCTCATGTACAGGGTGATCATTTTAAGTGCACCTTACTCGATTTCTCTGCTGTATTTTTAACCTAGGAAATAACTTCAAAAATTATACTTATGTACTTTTTTCTAAGGAATCCGAAATTAAAAACAATTGAATATCAAATAAAAAAAAAACGCCGAAAAACTGAAAAATAAAAAAAATTACACCCCGCATTATTATGCGGAAATGGACATATGACATTCCGAATACTGATTAAATATGCGCGTCACATACATATCTTTTACTTCCGGTTTGACCGGAAATTGCCTTAATTTTTTTTATTCTAAATGATATATCCTGTATATTCGGCTCAATTTAAAAAATTTCTTTCTGAATTCAGCATTATATGTAACATCATCATAATCTTTCATATTTGATAAAAATATTGGAGTTTAAATTTAAAATAACACAAATATATTTTTCATATTATTTCATCGCCTTTTCCATTCTGAGTTGAATGATATGATACACATTGATACTTCCATTTTACAGGAAAAAATTTTAAAATAATACTATGCATTAATAAGAAACGGTAAAATGGAAATTTTTTTGTAGATTAACGATTTAATTGTTTTGTTATTTAGTTCTTTAGCTATTTTTAAACAAAGTAAATAAAATAATTTCGGTTTTTTTTTATTGTTTTTACATATTAATTGCAGGACAAGGACGCATGAAGGGTAAGGTTAGCTACTGCTTGGCTTATAAGCTTGACGCAATACAACCTTTTCGTCGGTTTATGTCGTACGAAACCTCTAGTACTCCGCCTCTGATAATTCAATATTTCCCGATCTGAAATGTTCCACTATGCCGTTCTGTAACTAGAACATCGGCCACCTTCGACATTCGCCGCGATAATTTCGGTTTGGCTGTATTATGCACCGTGGCCTGCGCGGGGTGTGGTAAAATCGAGACTATATTTCACTTGCATCTGATATAGACTCTTAAGGACCACATAAATAACATTTGAGGTTGAAAACCGAAATCATTTAGCACAAGTTTTTTATTTTAATCAATATTTTTAAAGTGTATCAAAAATTTTCAATAGAACAATTAATTTTCTGTCACTTTATACACAGTTCAAAATTAAACGGTGTTCACATTTACCACTAAATATATTGTAAAAGTGGTGTGAAAATTTACACATATTGGTGTAAAATCAAACACAATCCAATATTGTAAAAATACACTCATTTATTGAGTAAATCTTATTATTTTTTGGATTAGAAATGATCTTAAATACTATATTTTCATTTACAGGTTGAAATTGTCGGAACCAGGACAATAGGTTAAAATAAAACGGTACCTTGCCTACGTTTCGTTTAATGTGCTTAAACTTCTTCAGGGCTCAATAGCCAAATAATGATGTAAAATTCCATAACAGAATTTTTTTTTTAAAGCCACGTCTATAAGAGAAAACAATTTATAAGAACATACATATAAATAGATTCACAATTATTTAAACAACATTATTAAAGTATAAATTAGCAAAATACAAACATTTCAAATTGAAAATCATATCAACAAAGGGTTCGTTAAATATATTTTTAACTACATTTTCATATATTATACACCATGCGTAGTGTGATTTTACGTTGCTGCGATTGCGTCAAATATCTGAAGCATAGTAATCAGCAATCAGTAACAGTTAATGATCTTGCAATACACAAAACCGTGTCTTGACTTAGTGCATTTGGTAGATATTTTATATATTATCTTCAGTGGCAGTTTATGTGCTGTGAGCTGTAGAACACAAAGAAAAACAGAAAAATGAGAATAGCAA
Source organism: Rhamnusium bicolor (assembly GCA_029963845.1). Lineage (NCBI taxonomy): Eukaryota > Metazoa > Arthropoda > Insecta > Coleoptera > Cerambycidae > Rhamnusium > Rhamnusium bicolor. Next base: position 160,728 of record JANEYF010000362.1, on the reverse strand, counting down.
TCGGATTATTAAAATCTATTACAGAAAATGAATGACTTAAATATACCTAGTTATGTCATTCTACAGCTTTTTAGTTCAAATGGCAATGTACTCCATATAGTGTACAGTGTACAATTAATTGAGTTATCTGAAATGTGGCATTTACATTTAATAAAATGCATGACATTTTCACATTTTCATAGTTTATTTAAAATGAATGTGTTTTCCATCCCTTAAGAATATCACCTTTTCCAAAATTTGCATTTTCATTTTCAACAATTATAAGATGTACAAATTAATCAAAATTAAAGTATGATTTTACAATTCATACATTTTACAAATAAATAATGGTAAAATTGTACACCATACCATTGGTGTCTAGTATACACCTCATTGGTGTGTATATGTGTCTATAAGTACCCCGTGTGGTGTCAATTTGGTGCGAAATTTTACACCGTATTTGCAACTGTGTAAGTGTATAAAAGTCAAATAGATAATATAAAAGTTGCGAGTTTCCAGAAGCTTCTTATGTAGAAACTTCTTAAGACCACCATTTTTCAAATAAAACATGAAGTACCTGTCAAATTTTGGGGATTTAGAAATGTAACATGTTTATAGTATTGAGTTAATTTTCATTTATATTATAATTCAGGCGAATATTTCCATTTAAAATCAATGCAACTACTTGCGATTCACAACACACCTTTCCCTCGGACCTGCTATTTAGGGCTGCAATGATTAAAGTTAGGGAATGTACAATATTTCACTGGTTCTATTATATCTTTCAGGATTAATTTCATTCGTTAAATTCCAAATTATAACGAGCATAACAAGCAGTTTTCAAATGAAAAAATACTGTTATTTTTAGATTCATTAATGAACAACCTAAAATTACAGATGGTACTAATATCATATGGATATACTTCTTTTTCTGAAGATATTTCATCATACTTTATCACATAATGTAAAATAGTGATCATAAATTCACTGGCATAACAAAATTGGGATTTGGACTGGATATTTTAGGATGTTATGCTATTACGCGTTGGTAATTGAAATTTTATCACATCGAATCTTTCTTTGTATTTTTTATGGAAAATACTCGTTACTATTTTTTAATATCGTCTATAGAGATTTTTAACTAACCTTTGCAGAGGTCTGAAGTTAGTTAATAGATCTCTTTCAATTGTAATTGAAAGAGATGTATATTGTTAATCTCTACATATTTTTGCTTTGTTTATTATTTACTTTTCTAGTTAAGTTTTAAAAACGCCCTTTTTGGGAGAAACTTCGCTAAATTGCCATTTTGAACTTAATTTATTTCTTGTAGATATTATGCTTAACTGTATTAACTGTATTAGATGAATAAAGACGCTTTATTATTACTATTATTATTATTATTATTAGTAATGGATAAAATAAGAAAATTAAAAAGTAAGGGTTAGTTATAAAAAAATATTGAAAACTGCTTTTAAGGACATTGACGCAATAATGATGTTTTTCTCAAATTTTACAAACTTAATATTATGTCAGAAGGAAAAATCAAAGTTTAATTATAATCCTTTTTATTATTAAGCCCTACTGGTTTCAACAGAGGAACATTAATAAAATATGAAGATTTTCAGAATTTCATGCGCCATACAGCTGTTAAAATTTAATTTATTGTAGAAACAAATACATATGTTTATTGGATACATATATTCTTACATTACACAACGGAAAAGTAGCAGTAAATCTCGCAGTAAATATAATAAAAACGTAAAAATAATGCATAAAAATAAAAAATGTACCTGTATAAAAAGTCGAAAAACATGTTCTAATCAGAATCTGTTAGTATATCTCTATTGTTTTTTTATACATATCATTATTATGCAGACGAAAAGATCTTCTAGGAAATTTACAATGTATAATTATAAAAGAAAGTATCCAGGCGATCAGATAATATATATAATAATATAATACATAAAAATTAGGGGTAAATTTTTGTGGGGGTGTTAGTATTTCGGACCCTTAAATTAGCAATGAGAAACCAACAAGTATAGTAAGAGAAATCGATTTAGAGACTAGACATGCGGGGTAAGACGCTACAGAACGCAGAGTCGGATTTATCTATATTGCTCGCTAGTGTACTTTTTTAATGTAGATTTTGATACTCAGTTTAGCTAGCAACAATTTAACAGTTGTAGAAAAAAGTATTAACTTGAAATAAAAGTATTGAATGAATTGTTACTACTCAGCAAGAACCGCGAGGAGGTATGAGCATTTCTTGCCAGAAAAGTTGGGTATAGAAAATATTTTTTCTACAACCGAGCGAAAAAATGCTTCCAAAAGAAAGCGCAAAGTTGCATTTTTTCCGAGGAGCGAGCGTTTTTTTACTTTGTCGTTCGCCGAGCGACAAAGTAAACGCTTAGTTACCATGGAAACCAAGACACGTCTAGTGTATCTGCGACTTTTGACACAAAAGTAAGCATTGAGGGTATTTGACAAATGTCGATAATTTTGTGACCAGCGCGTGATTTTAAGATTGTTCTCGTATAATAAAAATGTACATGTCAAAGAAAGGTTTGCTTAAAAAGATTCAAAGAAGTCTACTACAAATGTCGACCAAATATAATTATTTTCCCAGAAGAAGACTGAATATAATCGTTTCAGGGTATTACATATAATATTTCATCAAACACAGACATTTAATACCCTTTAATTCTTCGCCTTGCTTTACACCACTAAAAAAGGAGGAAGTGTTAGAAGAATTCCAAAAAAATTTAGATTTTGTTATACATATTAATAAATAATAACATCCTGAAAAAAGAATATTTCTCAAGCATTAAACTATGAAATCAATAAATAATACAGTTGATATCACGAAATTCACGCCTTCACTTTTCATCGCCTCACTTTACCTCACCTCACATCGCTTCTTCCTCTGAATCATCGCACTATTCACCCTCTTCTTTATTTTCAGATGAACTACCATCCCTGTTCAAATTTATTATAAATTTATTTCCACCATTTATATGACATTCAGCAATTTATAAATAATCATCCTTAATTGTAATTACTTTCCTAATTCTTTTTTCCCAATCTTCCTTGTTAATTTTCGGTACTTCATTCTGAATTAACTTTACGACTTTTTTATTCGAATTTCGGACAAGTATTTTCCTTTCTGGCATTTTTCTTCAATTTACACCAAATTAATTGAATCGGGTTGAAAATACAGAAATATGACGGTAATCTCAATACTTTGTAGCCATATCTCTCCGCAACAGTGTCTATAATATACTTCTTATAATTTTTCGTTTGCAGGATTTCCAAGAGTTGTGCTTTATTATAATTTTCCTAATAATAGAAGAAAGTTTCATTAAAAAAATTTATAACTCCAGCTTAGTAGAGGTCTTGTTAATAATTTTATACAGTTGTCTCGAATAATACCTCGCATTGTGAAGAACAATAAAGCTATTCAGTTTTAATTTTAAATTAGGGTATTTTTAAACCATTTCTCAAATATTTCTCCCTCTATGTTATTGTGGGAATCCATGGTACAGTCTTCCACGTTTTTTCCGCACAGTATCAATACGTTATCAACCCATCCATCAACAGATCCACAGTGTAATTTAATCAACCATGTCCCTTTATTAGGGGGCAATGACATTGGTTGACATTTCCTAGATCCATCAGTCCATCCTTTATTTACGGTGTCATGAGTATCATACCAAGTTTCATCTAGATAATAAATTGATCTATTTTCCCTTTTGAGTTCTTTTATCTTTTCTAGATATTGAATCACGCCAGTTCACTATTTGCATGCTTTCCATAATCGCCATGCGTTTATTAATAGTTTGATATTTAAATCCAATTTTTCTCAGCCAAGTTCCTAAAGTTTTTTTGGTATATTTTAGATGATAATCAATTTCTTTTAGTTTTCTGTCTACCACGTCAATAGTTGGGATTTAATTTTTCTGATACGCGTCGTAAATTAAAGTTCTTAATTGTTTTACTAACGATGGGTCCAGAGATTTCGATTGACCGGCGTCGGATCGTTTCTTTCTTGGGAGGGCACCTTCTTTCACCAATTTGTGTATTGTGGAATGGAGAACGTTAGTGAGAGATGCTGTTTCACCTAGTATATCTAAATCATACAAATTAGGGTCATTAGCTCGTCACTTCAAAAGATTGTTGTAAACATTAAAGCAAATTTGTTTCACTTGCTCGTTCAAATGTAGCCGATTTTTCCTTACTGAAAACACTGATGAACTTTGATTTTCTTTACCACTGTAATCACTATCACATTCATTTTCACAAACACAATAAGATATAGACGTAGGGTCATCTCACAGTCGAAACATTTTTACATTAAATACATACATTAAATTATTTTCAAAAACACACCAGCAAATAAAAAATAATAAAATAATTATTACTTATAATATTACACTTACCATATATTACACAACTCACTGCAACGTGACAATCTTCTTAAATTACTTTCAAAAACACACCAGCAAATAAACAGATGTGAAATAATTATTACTTATAATATTACACTTTCTCCAACAACGCACTGCTAAACAAATCGGTAAGAAAACTAAGTACGGACCTGAAATAACACGGAATGTAAATGAAACTTCGCCTCGGTCTCGTGCCAACAAAAACAACAATCATCTTTCTTGCTTTAATGTAAGCGGTGTAAAAGACGGAAGATATGTTAGATATTTGCCGCCGTCATGTCGCGTTTTACCCCACACTTCCCGTCACTAAAGCAATTTCTCCTACTATACATGTAAAAGTGACATTTATAACAGAGCATTCTCCCACCAAGGTTAATTCAGAAGTAAAAGGCATTTCGGAGGTATTTTGTAATTTCTTATCCATATTCAGAGACCTCTCGTGCCTAAACCAACCAACTTCGTTTGGTTAAATTGAATTATTTTGAAATAAGGTTGCTCTATGGAACCATTAACCTAGGACACCCTGTATAATATATCAAAATATCTTTTATATTTATATATAAAAAAGGACCAAATATTTACTTCTATTTTAGTTTAGCTCATATACATTATTTTGTATGAATTTACTTTACTAGTGTAAAATTTATACATTATATTACTTTGAAATATTAGTATCAGCAAAAATTATAGGTATTTAGTCATTGGAATCAGTAAGTACCATTTGGCAGTGACTAATCTGACATCTGGGGTCTGTATACTATTTTTATTATTTCTAATTTCAATATTTTTATCGTTTGAGTCAAAGTCTTTCAATGTTTTAGTAATGAGATAATAAGTCGAGAAATCTGCTAGCATGCTTCGTGGGCTGAATTAATTTGATTATTAAATGAAGAATTGGTTTGATATAAGTTGAGCGATTTTATTCTTATTAAATTTTTTAGATGGGTTCGCTGTAAATAATTTATAGGTCTTTAATGTCCCATATAACTTGACAAATTTATTGTGATATAAAATAAAAATATTAAAAGTTATTAATATTTTAAGAGGAGGCAATTTTATTTCTCTTTTATAAGTTTCTCCTAAACTTAACGGTATTTGCTGTGCATACATAAAACAATATTTAATTAACTTTAACAGTAAAGAAAAACAAGGATTAATTAAAACTGAAAACGTACGAATATTACGTTTTTTCACTATTAAAGAAAATTTTAGTATTTTATATTAATGAAGAGTTTTATATCACTTTTTTAAAGTCGCGTCGGTCTATTGCGTCCACTAAACCATGCTTTTAATTACTTCTGTAAACACTGGAAACCCTAACCTAGAAATTTTGCCGAACAGGTACTTATATCGAACTGTTTATTTTATTATAAATATAAAAATCGTTGAATAATAGGATTTGTCTACGACTGTTAAATAATGTATCCATTATGTACGTATTTCCTCAAATGCTATCATTATTCACTGCAGTAAATAATGATATCATTATTCAGTAGTTCTGAATTTTTTATTAAAATTTCATCGGATAGGCTGATATCAGTCAAAGCGTGCAATTGCTATTTGATTTTAAAACGTCAAAGTTTGTCGGAAATATTTCGCTACAGAACTGCTATATAATATTTATTTCAAACATCAAAGTTTGCAGAGATTTAGGAAAATACTGCATAATGACGTAAGACCTAATTTTAATAGTGATTATTCTAATGTGCCACTTTATATACTTATCAAATTTGAGGCAATTATTTTAACTCTAACAAAAGTTAGAGTGGAATGAAAAATAATATTAACTGAAAATTTTTTGTTAATTATTATTTACTAACTTTTACAAATTTTATCACAGATAAGTATAACATATCTTTTTAAACAATTATTTTCCCGGCTATTTGCCAAAACGCTGAAACTTGGATTACAAAAAAGATAATATGCACATTATGTTCAGTACAACTGACTCAATAATGTTATTTTTAATTTCAACTATTCTGTCTAGTAAAACCAAAAATAAATAAAACACAAGGTACTCACCAGTTGACACTCACTTTAAAAATTTTTAAAATATCTACCGACACGTGTTTCTGCTTGCCATAGCGTCATCAGGGTAGCCAGCACATTTAAAGAATCCAAAGTAAGGAAACTTGTAAACCTTAATGTAATAAACATTAATGGCTTCAGAAAACAGAACAATTGAAATTATATAGTGGAAATACCCCTTAGGGTCAATGAAATAATTTAAAAACAAATTAAGTTCCCCTTCTTGATAAAAGTTAAAATATAGAGTGGAATGAAAAATAATATTAACTGAAAATTTTTTGTTAATTATTATTTACTAACTTTTACAAATCTTATCGCAGATAAGTGTAACAAATATCTTGTTAAACAATTATTTTCCCGGCTATTTGCCAAAACGCTGAAACTTGGATTACATAAAAGATAATATGCACATTATGTTCAGTACAACTGACTCAATAATGTTATTTTTAATTTCAACTATTCTGTCTAGTAAAACCGAAAATAAATAAAACACAAGGTACTCACCAGTTGACACTCACTTTATATATGTTATACTTATCTGTGATAAGATTTGTAAAAGTTAGTAAATAATAATTAACAAAAAAATTTTCAGTTAATATTATTTTTCATTCCACTCTATATTTTAACTTTTATCAAGAAGGGGAACTTAATTTGTTTTTAAATTCTAACAAAAGTTGTTATAACAAATATTTTTCAGTATTTGAGCTCGGCATGTTTTGAATTTTAGTGTAAAACATGTTTTCACTGGTGCGGCGCAAAAAATCTTTTTTCGGGGTATAATGTATTATTTGACCATAAATTTTAACAACAGCAGCTGCAGAAACAAAGCATTTTTTATAAAATGTGTCAGAGGATTTTTTAAAAAATAAACAGTGCGACGGAATTCTCTTAATTTGTTTTCTTCACATATAATTCGTCTAGAAAAATTACAGTTTTAATTACTATTAAACATACTTCAATCGTGGTAAAATAATTTTATTATTGGAAAGTATCCACCTGCAAACATTGTTAGTTTATATTGAATCAACAATTTCATTTATTATTAAAAAGTAACGTCTATGTTCCTCATTATACTAGTTAACACTATAGCCTGTTGAAGTTTCAACTCCAAATTGTAACCGAATTTACAAAGTGCAGTCTATTCACAAAATATATTGGCCCATAGGAAATTCAATTCGTGAAATGTATCGCTGGCCATTCTCACTCACCATTCTATATTGTTTGTGGCCAGACTATGATACTAAAACACTGCATACCAGAATTTATTTTAGCAATTACTGTTTAAAATATATTTAAAATGCTGGAATTGCAGCAATGAACGGAAAAATGTCATAAATCTCTCAGTGTAGTGAACTAATGTTGCTGTGGTCATAAAATAAAAATCACTTACTCATATAATACGTAATTGTTTGCACAAATAGTATTATATGTTGGAATAAAAATGATCTGTAGTCTTTCAGCATGTCGCTGAATAAAAATGTTTGTTCACGACTATTAAATAATGTACTCATTATGTATGTGTTTCCTCAAGGATAATGCTATTCATTATTCCCTGCAGTGAATAATGATTTCATTATTCACTGCAGTGAATAATGAACTAATGATTACATTATTAACTAGTGAATACTAGGACAGTCAATTGTTTATAAGAAGTCACGTTAGTGACTTTAATGAAAATTTAAAATTTCAAAAATGTAGCAACCAAAAGGCAAGTGTTGTCCCTCTAAGTTTTCTAGGAAGCACTCAAATGGTACATGCCGAAGAGGTACTTTAATGAACACTCAAAAACTACATTAGTAAGTTTGTTCAAAGCTTCATCTATTAGCAACACGCAGCAATCTCCAACATTGTTTTTGAAACCATTTACCTACGTGCCTACAAACTATTATTTTATTAGTAAGCCATGACAATGTGTCAAAGCGTAATATTCTCATTGATTTGAAACGTCAAAATTTGTGCGTCATATTTATCTCGTTCATTTAAGTTTGTTAATTGATTAAAATAAAAAAAGTGAAACAATGGATACCGATAGTGAAAATGAGATATCTTGTACACCGCCAGACATTTATTTATTTATTTATTTATTTATTTATTTATTTATTTATTTATTTATTTATTTAATACATATCCAACAGGCAAAAGCCCAATTACAGGATACGGAGATAACTTGAATTAACAGTAACAGTAAAAAGAAAAATGATAATAAAAATAGCAATACAATGAAAATGAAAAAGAAAGATGGTAATAAAAATGGTATAAACATAAATAAGCACATACGCTTATACAAACATGTATGCACACATATACATACACATGCACATACATACACACACAAGCCCATATACACATATATACGCACATACATACATACATACACACATCCATACATACATACATACATACATACATACATACATACATACATACATACCCACACATATACACCTACATACATACATACATATATAAACACATATTATGTATACAAATTATTAAATAGTAAATGACTAGCTGTAAACAATTTTTAGCTGCCTGATAGTACAAAAGAATATATCAACCCTATCCTCCACGGTGCAATAATTAGAGATCATTTGATAAAGAGGAGATGCTTTGAGAATATTGGTATTAGCTGTAGGAAGATTAAAAACATTGTTGTGCCGCGCTGAAATCCTGGGCACCCGTATATTGATATGACTTAGTTATATCTGGACAGTCAAAAATACTATTAACAATTTTATATAAAAATATAATCAGATGTACAGATCTCCGTTTTGACAATTCTATGATGTCAAACCGTGTTAATAACAAATTATGAGAGAACCCTCTTGGCGGATATATGCCATCTAATATATATACTGCAGATTTCATAAATCGTCTTTGTATTCTTTCAAGCGTCGATACATGAGTAACATAGATTGGGTTCCAGACTATCGATGAATATTCTAATTTCGATCTAACGAAGGATGTATATAACAATCGAAGTGTAAACATATTAGAAAACCCTTTCGAGTTTCTAATGACAAAACCTAAGCATTTCATTGCAGATGATGTGGCAATTTCAATATGTTTTATGAATGTCAGTTTAGGATCGAAAGTTACTCCAAGATCTTTTATATAATCAGGCCTATTAAGTGATGCACCGTCCAATTTATAATCAAAATCAACAGGATTTTTTTTTTGTAAATGACATAACATTACATTTGGAAGCGTTTAGTGGTAAATTGTTATGTGTACACCACGAATTTATTTTATTCAGTGCAACTTGCAACAGTTCACACTCTTCGTAAGAATTCACTTCACACAGTAGCTTAAGATCATCTGCATAAATCAGATAATGTACACATAGGTCTGACACAATATCATTGATAAACATGATAAAAAGGAGAGGTCCAAGGGTCGAACCTTGTGGTACCCCAGATAGCTGCAAAACTTCTTCGACCTGTAACCACGGTACTGAACAAACTGATATCTGTTTTTCAAATATGAAGAGAAAAGCTGCAGAAGAGGGTTAGATAGTCCAAAAGTATCCAATTTGTTCAATAGAATTCCGTGGTCAAGTCGGTCGAATGCTTTAGTAAAATCGGTGTATATAACATCAACTTGGCTATGTTGGTCTAGTTTATTACTAATGAACTGGGACTTACACACAAGATTCGTAACAGTGGACCTACCCTTCATGAAGCCATGCTGCTCACATGTTATCAATCCAGACACATGATTATAAATTACCAAAATTACCAAAGCTGCTGAAATCACCTCTTTGAATTCATTGTCAGAAAAATCGAGATAATTGTATATTTCAGATACAAATCTTTTATGGATTGGAGAATTGCCAAAAATGCTAATTTGTTCTCAGAATCAGTTCTATTGATGTACTTTTTCGAATTATCCACAAAATATAAATCGTCTACATTGTGAACTCATTATTCTATGCTGAGAAGTACGCTTTATATAAATAAAAAAGATCAAAATAGAGAATTATGGTAAACTGTGTGCACTTTTGTACCCAAAAAAGCCAATACTTTTACACCAGAAGATATAAATAAATTTCTTACTGATGCATCTGACTATGCATTATTGGCCAGAGAAGGGGCCTAACTTAGACTGTATTTTATTGCACAATGACTCACTTACTAGCAGAGATAACCCTCTGTTACTAGTCACGCCCAATTTGCCAAAGGTTTTGAGACATGCTGTCTACAACATACAACAACAATAAGGGACAGTGGTTCTGTTCTCTAAACTGTATTCACATAGAAAATGAACATTTATTATACCTTTGCAAAAATGTTTAAAATTGATCAGGTAGGTACTTTTCCCATTTTATTGACATCTTAGTTGCTCTACGATCAATTTTTATTTAAAGTTGAGGGTACGTTATAGACAGCGCTATAGAGTACAAGGTCGCCTATCACACAATTACGTGAATATTCTTTCAACATCTTTGATTTAACGTATCTGCATAGGAAAACTTCCATGACGTTAAGTGTGGAAAGTGGGAGGGCCATTGTATTGGGATTCGACCACCAATTCACCGCACAGTACAGGTTCGATCTAAAAAAATCTCTTCTTTTATGCTGTAGTGTGGAAGTGTCCCATCCGTGAACTATTAGTGGTTGCATTGCATTATATTTTCCAATATTGCAAGCTGTAATTTACTTGTTACATTTTCAAGAAATGCCGGTCTAATAATGTGATTTCTTACCTACCTATATGTTAAGCTGTTGGGATATTGAATCAGATATTCGAGGAAAACATGGCAATTTTACTTACAGTAAATAAATATTAAAACTTTATTTTTACTTACTTTAAATCTGACTGGAGTATCTGGTGCGTACCTGAAACAAAATATATGTGTATGAATAAATAACATACATCTATTCTTAATGGTTGTAGTTTGCTATGAATTAGCTGTGTAATTATGAAAACCGATATAGTTTTCAATAAATGGGATTTTGTATTATTTATGTTCATTATCTTGACTATTCGGTTTTATTACTTTAAAATCGTCTTAATTTCATATTTACATTTTTTTGATATTTTGGCAAAACTGTAAGTTGGATTAATAAATAACCTTAAGAGTATTATTTCCGAAGTAAGCGAATTTAAATGAAGGCGTTTCTAGGATTAATAAGATAAAATTCAGCGATGGACATAATAGCTTCTGGTTTTTTTAAATCAAATAAAAACATGTTTAACTAGAACGTTCCTTTACTAAAAATATAAATTTTCTTATTACATGCATTAAAAAATTAAATGAAAAGTATTGAAAACAAACTTTTCCATTTGTCAATAAATTGCAAATAATATAAACGAAAAAATAAAAAAAAGATCCCCCCAGAAAAAAAGGTCGAACCTTATTTCCTATTTATTTTTGTTCTTAATTGTTTTAATTTTACAAGATATCATTAATGGCGTTTTGGAATTTTAATGTTAATTTATCAAATATTCTCGCCGTGCTGCCATCTGAATATATTGAAATTTACTAGATTTGTAAACGCCTTATTATAACTGCCCAGTAAAATATTATGTATTTTAAAATGGAAGAAATTATTATAATAGTCGAAATTGGAAATAATTTAAAATATCAAATGCACAGAATTTTTCAGTGTTTTAATATTACCTTTGTTTATTTATATTTCAATGAAACGTAAAAAAAGATCAATCTAAATTTGTTAAAAATGTAACAATATGTATATAACATAATTTTATACAGAAAACAATTTTTTGAAGTCATAATTCTTCATGTATATTTTAAATTTGCGATACATAAATAAATATTTCAACATTTTTGTTCCCTTCTTGAATGTCCCCTTTTTTGTCTTATTTATCCTATTTGTCTTATTTATCTCGTTTATTTTATTTATTAATTTAATTTAATTATCTTGTTTATCTTATTTATTTATATATTATTTATCATTTATCTTATTTACCTTATTTGTCTTATTTATTTGATTCATCTTTTTTATCTTATTTACCGTGTTTATCTTATTTATCTTATCCATGTTAGTTGTTTTATTCATTGCATTTATTTTATTTACTTAATTTATCTCATTTGCCTTATTTGTCCCATTTTTCTCATTTCTCTCACTTGTCTCGTTTTATTCATTTATTTCATACCAGTATATGTCATTTAACTTATTTGTCGCATTTATTTTGTTCAATTTACTACATCGTAGAAAAAAATTGAGTTAAAATTTTAAAATAACATAAACATGTCTATTGATTTAAATTTAGTATTACTCATTCCTTAAGTGAGGTAGTTGTGATAGATATTTTTAATTATGAATTCTTAGAATGAGAAAACTGTAGAGAGTCGACCTCTCATAATAATCGAAAAAGAAGTGAGAGTTGTAATATTGTTAAATGACAATAGCTACTTCACATTTCTATTAGCTACACGTGTTTTTACAATAAAAAAGTTATAAGTATTACAAAAGTTGTGAAACGTCAAACGGAACTTCTGTAATTGTTCAAAATTTCTTTTATAACTTGACACAAAAAGGGGAAACTGTCAAAAATACTCAAACTGTTCAAATGACACTAATAACGATTTCCATTGGTTGGCACTAGTGTACACTGAGTGTATATCTGTCCTATTTTGAGATATAGTTATAGAAAAGGACAAATGCATTCAGTGCGCTAAAAAAAAATCCGAAAAAAATCTGTGGGCTCGTACTTATAAATACTATAGAATAAGCAAATAAAAAAATATGTGGGAAATGCCCATTATTAAGTACATACCATTTCATTTCATTCCAAAATGCCGTCCAGTCCAGAAAACCTAACACCCAACCCTGTGCTTTTGTTACATTTATAATGCGAGTGGTGATTTTTATAAATATAACCATGGACGATTTTGTTATCTCAATTTTAAATAGTTGTGTGTTGCTTGACCAAATTGAGTCATTTCGAGGTAAGTTTTAATATTGCATAACATTACAGGGAATCTTTATTTATAACTTTTATAACGGCAAAAATTGAGAGAAGGAAATTTTTGTTTCATTAACTGTGGTGTATGTAAAATAATTGATTCCGTTAAATAATAAATATGTTGAGATGTGGACAGATATATTCTGAACTACATGCAGACTTTCCATCAAAAAATTGCCACAAAAACTTCATCGAGTATTGGCAAAACGAACAGGGGATCAAATTGCAATACGCAACATACTAATATTCTCATCGTAAATGTTTGGGGTGGTATTACTTAATAGTACATGCCCAATGACTTCCTCTCGTATTCAAGGAACCCTACTTCGCCAACAAAAGGTCACAATATATCTTATAACCTAAGTGGAATATTCAACAAAAACCTGAACATGCTCCAAACATAAAATAGTAAATATTATTACAAGTTTTAGTAGCATCTTCCACAATACGTCATTATAACGACACTTTGTAGTACAAATTTTAACATCGAAATTGAGCCAGTTACTCTTTCTTTTGCAAATTTTTTTCAAGTTTATGTTGCAAGTAACTTAATAATTTGTAGTTTAATTTTACCACAATTTCTTCTTGAAATTTAGTACAATTTGTTGTTGTCCCTATTTGTATCGTAATTTATAGTAAAAAGTTCATATAATTGTAGTATTTATGACAACAGAACAGAACCATTAAGACAAAACGCCGAACCATCGGAAAATGCTATATTGTTGAGGAATTTAACATTTTCATCGAAGTGGTTATTTCAAGCAATATATTTCAGTAATTTTATTTTACATTTAGTTCACCGAATTACATAGGTACACCTTGCATGAGCGGATTTAGAGTTAGTGCTATGAGGGGGGGGGGGCATTAGCTTTGTATTTAATTTGAAGTGAAATAAATTGGCCACGTCATTTACAAAAAAAAAATGATTTGAAAAAATAAACAAGCAATAACTAATACTAATAAGCGGATGATAGTACAGGATTAAAGAAAAATTTAAATTACTAAATCATTACGACTTATCATTTGCAAACCGGTTTATGAAGCTAAATCCACTTTTGATACCCTGTGTAGTTTTAGATATTATTTAACGGAATATTTTGATCTCCCAACTGCCTAAAACAATTACGTAAGTTTTATAATAAATTATTTTTCTTTAAATATTACTCATTTCTTTTGCCATATATGTATATTGGGTATTGTAAATATTTTAATATATCAGTTAAATTATTATTTATTATGGAGGGTAAAAATGTTAGAATCGTTATATAAGTATATTCACAATTATTAATAATTAAATGCAAAATATTTGTTTCTATTTACTTTTAGTAAATGTTATGTATTTCTGAAATTGATAATGAGTAAGGTTTATTAACTTAGAATAACTCCGTAATTTTAACAGTCCGTGCCATCCGTCTGTCCAAGAGGGCTATGATTATTGTAGATAAACGTTGTCATTTAAGTGTATTTCCATTAACCACACATGGACTAAAGGTCATATTACGCTGCCCAGGTAATGGCTAACCACCTAAGCAACCATAAAACAGAATATTAGACCACTTTGCATTGTTCTGAAGACTGACTGTTTTGAACCAGGCTAACGCTAATGATTTGAGTTTCCTTGCGGTAGCAACACACTAGAACTAACAGTGTGTAACCTCAGCTAAGATAATGTGTTGTACTCAGACGCTAGTAAAAGGACTTATTATTCTACCCAGGTAATGGTTAACCCTCTAGGCAACCATAAAACCAGCAAATATTAAGTTACCTTGCATTAGTCTGAAGATTGATTTTTCCGACCTCGTCTGATGCTAATGATTCGAGAAATCCCTTGCGGTAGCAATCACGCTAGACCTAACAGTGTGTCACTCAGACTGTGACGAACTAAGTCGGGTTATAAACTATGCTCTTAAAAGGCATAGCAACTCTGAATAAAAACATTTTGTAAAATTGTTGGTGCCTTGTTCTTATTTCTAGTTTAATTTTTCTAGACCCCTGGACATAACCGGTCCTCAGTGCAGATACCTGAGATCCTATTAATTGCTGATAGGGAAAAGTGCTATTCCTGCAATCTAATGTGGAATTGGCGCTCGAGTAAACCGTAATCTCCACAATGCCGCCGTAGTTTTGGATGTCACAAGTGAGGACTTTTAAGTAGAGGAGAAGAGAGTGTCCCATATTAAATTCAATAATACCTATCCATCATTTTCTGGCAAAATGCATCCTTCCATCAGGATCACCATTTAAATCATTTACTAAATGTACTTTATACGGATTATATTTATTTGTGGACAATATCCTTCTTAGCGATCTCAAGCTAATATTATGATATGGCCAGCTTTGGTACTGTAGTTTCTGGTTCTTCTTGTAGATTAAGAATAGTATCAAGTGCATTATCTACATTTGTTACCGATTTATTTCGACCAAATTTTGACCGACTTTTAACATTTCCCGTTTCATGATACTTCTGTACAATTTTTGAAACTGTTGATTTTGATATAAGAGAAATTCTATAAGGAAATTTTGCATGTATCTTATACATATCTCCCTCTGTTTCCAAAATTAACATTTATTAACAACGTAATTCTTTCACGTTAGCTCGATCACATTAAAAAGCAATGTTCATTTTTGCGCTTGCAAAATATCTGACAATAGTAGAAATGTTGATACCTATCAAAAAACTTAATGTACATCAACATCAATAATTATAATGAACATATATAATATGTATAAAAATTCATTGGCCTCTGAATTTTATTGAATTAAGAATAATATCAAGTGCATTATCTACATTTGTTACCGATTCATTTCGACCAAATTTTGACCGACTTTTAACGTTTCCCGTTTCATGATATAATAGAAATTCTATAAGGAAATTTTGCATGTATCTTATACATCTCTTCGTCTGTTTCCAAAATTAACAATTATTAACGTAATTCTTTCACGTTAGTTCGATCACATTAAAAAGCAATGTTAATTTTTGCACTTGCAAAATAGCTGACAAAGTAGAAATGTTGATACCTATCAAAAAATTTAATGTACATCAACATCAATAATTATAATGAACATATATAATATGTATAAAAATTCATTGGCCTCTGAATTTTATTGAAATGTATGCATTACAATACGATGATTATTGCACTTCGTTGGTATTTTTAAAATACAAAATAAATTTAACCTGTACTTTTGATGAACGGATGTATTTTAATTAATACAATTCCAGCTAACTAATATTATTATACTTTTATATAACAAATATAAAAACAATGAACCTGCAATATGAATGATGTTAACATGACTGAATTCATTTTTGTTTTAAATTATAACAAGCAAAAAACAGTAGTGAACAAAAGGAACAAAAGATATTAAATATAACAGAGAAATTATTTTAATTACAATATGCCGAATGCAGCCAATGCAAAATTAATTGTGATGTTTCTATTATTCATTTTTCATATAGATAATTGGTACGTACAAATTCATTGTCCGTAAAATTAAATAAAACGTGCATGGTTCGTGAAAACATATAACCGTTATTTTGTTGACCAAATTAGATTGATATGAGTGATATGATATGTTACTTGTTTTAGGATACTGCCAAGGAAATTGTAGCATAAGTGTTGCGGATGGAATAGAGATGTGCCCTGCTATGGAAAAAGCGTGTACTCGCAAAAAAGAGTTTTGAGATAATTGCTTTTAAAGTTAAAAAAATGTGCCCTTTGAATATTTTTCAACGGATTGTTATAGTATTTTTTATAACAAGTGGCCCAAATGGTGTTTTTTTTACAAGTGGGGCGTTTATAGTACGAGCTGAAGGCGAGTGCTATAAACCACATGAGTAAAAAAAAAACATATTTTAGTCTAGAGTTATATACAAAATTTTTTGTATCGCCATTCGAAATTAGAAAACAGTATAATTTTGTAGAAATACGGCAAATTGACAAGTTACCTTGTCGTAATGACTAAATTCTATTGCTGTTTCCATAGAAACCAATAATAAAACAAATAAATATTGAACGATTTAAACGTCGCATTTGACACATTCTACTTTACAATAATTATTATTTGGAACAAAATAAGTGATAGTACGGAAGATTTTATTCCTGTTACTCCTCCGGAAATCAGGGAGCAAGCAATTGCTGTAACTTTAGATTTATTACTAGCGAAATCTAGAAAATTGTACGAAATAGAATATGATTTATTTATGAACTGGTGTAAGCAGAAAACTGTGAGTAACATATCTGAGTCTGTTTTTGACAGAGCAGATGTCGAACGTTTTTTACTAGAAGCACCAGATGAAAAGTTTTTAATGTTGAAAGTTGTATTAATGGGCTTGGCTGACGCTTGTCGTCGTGAAGAACTCTACAATATGACCATTGATGACATTGTGAGAAAAGACTGCATGCTGGTTGTTAAAGTACCTGATTCGAAGACCCACATTGAAAGGACTTTTACGGTAATTGGTGAGATAGTTAATGGAATAAATCCACTAAATAATTATGATAAATATGCAGCTATTCGCCCTACTCATGTGAATCACAAAGGGGATTTTCTTCAATATCAAGGAGAAAAATGTATGATCCAACGTGTTGGTATTAATACATTTTCAAAAATACCAAGTATTATAGCTAAATACCTTAACTTATCTAATCCCGAGCAATATACGGGTCACAGGAGATCTTCGGCATCACTATTAGCTGGTTCTGGAACTGATATTCTTACCTTAAAACGTCATGGGGGATGGAAATCCTCAACAGTTGCTGAGGGATATATAGAAGATAGCATCCAGAATGAAAGGGAAATTTCAAAACAAATATTTTCAAACAATACTACAAAAATGACTGTCTGCCGATGTAGTCGTTGGTGAAAATCAGACCAACCACCATACTAATATAAATGAATAAAATATTTTTCGCACATCTGAACCTATAATTGAAGCGGTTGTTGTATAAAGGGAACAAGTCCATAAACTATGTTTCTGAATAAATGCGAAAAAACTTAATATTTTCAAACTAGTACATCCAATTTTGTTTTTGTGTACATAAAAAAATAAAGCAACGGGGGGAGATCAATAGCATAATAGTACCAATGAATCGCTTGTTATTAATTTTTTCACACAAAAATTGGTTTCTTGTAGTTGGACTTGTTCCGATTATATAATAAATGCAGGTGAAAGTTTTGCATAGGTAAAAAAAAAAATTACACAGTTTATTTAAAAACATTTATTTTTTATCAAAATTTCGAAAAACGCTAATCATAGACATTTTTAGGCATTTTTTGGTTAAAAAAACGCTATTCAGAGTCATATTCATTATTGGTTGATGGCCAATCTTCAAACTGATCAAAAAAACCACTTATGCTCATCAGAAATATATTTCACGACTTTTGCAACCTGTTCAAGTTTTTTTGCTTTAATGGGCACTTTCCCTTGATAAGCCTTTTTTGTTGGATATGGTGGGCTAGCAGTGTTTTTTGACAAACGAAACTTGGACACAATAAAGCCGTCAATATAGCCTCTTGCCAGTGCATAACCAGGAGTCTCCTTTTGATAAGTTAGGTGTTTATACTTCTGCTAAAGCTTTCTTTTTGTTTCTTTTTTTCGGTAGTAATTTTTTTTGGTAGTTTTTTTAAAATATGTAGGCCACCATGACAAAGTCTAACACGTCTTCTGTGTTTATTACTTTTACCAAAAAAGATGGTTTGCTTCTCTTGGCATTTGCTATGAATGCAACATATTCCATCGGGGTAAAAATTCGATCACGACGCCTGAAACTTCTTTTTATTATACCAAAATCGCTATCGCATGGTAAAAACGAATGACCACGAACAGGAAAGCATTGGTGG
Source organism: Rhamnusium bicolor (assembly GCA_029963845.1). Taxonomy (NCBI): domain Eukaryota; kingdom Metazoa; phylum Arthropoda; class Insecta; order Coleoptera; family Cerambycidae; genus Rhamnusium; species Rhamnusium bicolor. The sequence goes on along the minus strand of JANEYF010000362.1, from coordinate 141,499 downwards.
ATTATTTCAAATCTTCCATTCATAGTCAGGTTTAGGAGAAAACGAGTAATGGTATGGTTTCGGTTTTGACCTCCACAGGCATCACTAAATACGTATAGCTCCGTCATACTTTCTGGTATTCTTTTTAATGTAGTCCTTTAGGAAGGTGGCTACCTCATTAGCACCTCGTTGCGCAGTACCTTCAAAGTATGTATAAAAAGTCGCTTCATTGGTTTTCAAATCGTGAATTCCAAAAACATACTGCCAAAGTTTTCGAAGATAGAACATATCATTAACTGGCATAAAAGGAAATGGCATGTTTTGCATGAAATCGAAAACAATGGCGCCAACATTGGGGTTTGTTTTACACAGGCCTCTTACTTCTTCTATTTTTTTGTAAAATTTTGAAGCACGTCTTTTATGTACTATTAACTCTGCTGAAGCTACACGTTTTGCATTATCGTTTAGCGTAGGAGATTTTATTTTCACTAACAACTCTTCGCACGTTGGACATACATCTACTTGGGGCCTACCAAATCTGTACCCAAAATTTTCGCGAAAATGTTTTAAGTAGTATTCATAGGTCACAATACGCATAAGATCTGGATTATCAAAGCAAAACATCTCATGCATCTTTTTGATGGTTAAATGGGATTCAAGGTATGTCAGCGGTTTACTACTGTGGTGGGTTACTTTTTTTGGAAAAAGGCTAATGTGGTCATTAATTTTCAAAATCACATTATCAGGTTTGGCATTACCACGTTTAATATGGTGGCCACGTCTATCATTTGGTGACCTGCCAGATATAAGTAACAAAGTTAGGCGAAATACAACTTTATTGGACAGTGCATACATACTACATACTCATAAAAGCTTTTTTTGCATACCCTGATTCGATTTTCTTTATTTAAAACATGAAACACAAAGTTACTTTTTCGTTCTTGCTTCGGTTCCTCATTTCTAGACCGGCGCCTTTGAATTTCTTTAGCTTCTAATAATCCCATTAAGAACGTATCCTGTTGGTTTTTGGGTTTGCCTGAATACAGAGACTTAAAAAATCCAGATTTTATCTTCCTCGGAGAATTTGGTCATGCACCTTTGTTTACATCTGCAAATAATATTTTCCTATTTCATACAAAGAAAGCAAAACATAATATAAAATTTACCTGCAGTCTGGGCCTGTCTGTTTCGCCGGCTTCTGAACTCCTTTTTGACTTGTATACTTTTCTCCAAGTAATCTGGCTTTAATACGTACATTATTTTTATATTTTGCATAGTTTCTGATGCCCTTTTTACGTTTATGGTCAACTACTGCAGTCGATTCGTCACTATTTGAATCATTTGTAGACATATTACGCAATTTAAATACAAATTAGCCACACACGTTCCGCCTTCTTTTAAAAAACTTCTTTACAGGTTAAAATGCAAGAAATAACTAAACAAACATACGCAATATTATTTACTTCATGACGCGCACAGGTTTGCGACTGCGCGGTATAGGTGTATTGTATAAAGGAAACATGTCCTGGACTTGTTCCTTTTATACAATAACTACTTATTTTTTGGCCTCATAATTTCAATAGCGTAAACGGGAGATGTTCCCTTTATCGACTCATCGGTTGGCGAGCGTTTAATTTAGAAACTGTATATATCAGTTTATTTTGACATAACATGTGACTTGTTCCCTTTATACAATAACCGCTTCAATTTCAGGAATAAATATAAATAATGTTAGTAACAGTACTATTCATATAAATTTTCGTTAAATTATGAATAAAATTGTTCATGAAATTTGTTAATAATTAATAAATGTTTGATGTAAGAACTTTAATTTGTTGTCTGTTGACTATTAAGTTTTATTTCACACTGTGAAATAAAATTTCTTTATTTCACACTTTTTTCTTTATTTTTCACTTGTCAATAATGACATTGTTTTGATTCATTGAAACTGTCCAATAAATGTCATTTTAGGATATGGTGTTACAAAAATTACTTTATTTATTCAGAGCAGGTGAAATTTTATTGTTATGTTATATTTTGTAGAATAAATTGCAATAAATTGTTTTTCTGTTGTATTTTGAAACATTTAAAAATTGGAAAACTTTGACAAAGTAATGTATAAGTGCATACATTTTTCTACAAAAAGTAAACAAAGCATGAAAATATTTTGTATACCTTGCTTTATGCACTATTATCGGATACAGTAAAGATGTCGAAAATAATTAAAAGAAAAATATTACATATTTTTTTATTTCTTAAATAAGTTTAATTACAATAGAAACTAAAAAAAATAATGAAAAGTATGTTTGAACACAAAAACAAACTAAACAAAACCAATACAATTTTCTGCCAAAGTGAACAAAGCATAGAAAAATTTTTTGTACTTTGCTTTGTTGAAAATAAAATACAAGAAAAATTAAAAACTATATTCCCTCTTCCAAAATATCAGGGACATTAGGGTTGCTGGTCAAATTTATCCAGTAGACTCTCCAGAAAAACTTCTTTTTTGGGCACTACTCAAGTGTGACTTTTTCTTTGTCGGATAAATTTCACGAAGTTCCTTATAAGTGTCTTTAAGCAAAGCTAGTAAGGCGTTTTTTTAATATTCCAATTGTTTTCGTATACTCGTCAGACTTAAAATCTCTCTTATAAAAAAAATTCCTTTTTTACCTCGAATAAATTTGATACAGACTACATCTTTCAAGTACGGAATATTATTATTATTCTTGGCTTTTTTTATTTGTCGTTTTGAATTTTGATTCTAGTTTAAGAAAATCGGAAATTTGCATTTCAGTGACGCACATTTTATGTGATGGACATTGGCAGACTTCAACAAAATCTGAGAAATCCTCAATATTTCCCATCTTTCTTGCTTTTTGTTCAATTTTGCCATGAATTCCGTCTGCAGCCATAAATGTGTGACCAATCAATAAATATTTTAATGTTATTGATTGTAATGTATGAAAGTAACATTCTCATTTTGAATTTTGTTGTTCTCAGATACTTCCTGATTTTTCATATTAGGCTCGTTCATAATGTTTATCGTCATCGCGTCCGTCAAATTTACTGAATAAACATTTTTGTCTGCCCTTTTTCCTCGATGTCGCTGAAAATTTCATCACTGGAACTTCCTTTATCAGAAATATTATTGTAATCTGGATCTGCTATGTCATCATCATTATCTTCTGGATCAAACAGCATTCCATAATTTTTATTATCCTCAACTGTTATTTCTGAAAAAAGCATGTTAATAGAAAAATAAGAAAATCTACTGCCATCTTTTTATATTTGTCATGTCCCATTTATTTTTTGACGCAATTATGAAAGCTTTGTACCTGTTATTGGAAATTTTATTGACTCTTTTATTTGACATTGAAATATTTATTCTTGTTCTTAAATTTTTTACAAAATTTCTAAGTGTCAAAATTCCATTTAGTAAAAAAAGAATTTTTTAATAGCTTTAATTGATGCATGATTAATTAAAAAAAATACATTCTAAGATGTGCGTGAAGAGCAAATTTTGGAAAGACTTAAAGAACACCAAAAATTAAGCACGAGACGCTAATAACTAGAAGTAGAAATGTCTGATGATAACGTTAATAGAATTACAAACGAACAAACGACCAATCATTTTTTTCGTAGGTTTTCAAACTGTTAATAGTGTACTCACTGCCCAAATATACTCATAAAATATGTTCTGTGGGAGTTTCGTTGTTAGAAGCTAAATTTTATATAAAATGAATGCTTATGTACTGATGTTTCAAAATCCCGAGACCGTCAAAAATCGTCATGTGCCAAAATCAATTTTTTAATATATTTTTTTATAAAAGATTTTGTAGAGCAAATATTTATTTATAGTTTTCAAATACTGTATAATACTCGTATATTAGAGCTTACTAGAGAACGAAAACTAAAACGGCAATATCTCGGTTAGAAATGTTACAAAGTCTAATTCAGCTTAGACATTTTTTGCGTTTCCCTCGAGTTATCTCCGAAACGAAAGCCCAAATCAAAGTTTTGTACTCTTATGAAAAATTTACTTTGTTATTTCTGAATATACTGGCATAGAATTTATATTTTTATGACTAATAATAAGCTATACAACTAAATTCAAAAGAATACAAATTTTCTGTGATCCGTTTGAAGTCACGCTAGAAGTCCCCACTACAATAATACATTCTGAGTTTCAGTTTTCCTCATAGCACCGTTGCACATTATAGAAGGGGTTATATTATGCACATTTTTGTTCCAAGTTCGAAATGTTTTCTTAACCGCCTCTCAAATCACCGATGTAACTCCCAGAAGATCCTAAGATTTTGTATTGAGTAAAGTGAGGCCCTACAGTTTATTCTGGAAGCCGAACCTCGCCTACAGCATCAATAGTTCCCTCTCATCTTAATCCAAAACTAATTACAAATAAAATTTCTAACTTGCTCCCGGATGGATTCGTACTATCGATATTCGGTACCAATATATACTATTATTCCTCTTTAGGTCCTAAGATCTTTTTAACTCTTCCTTTAACAACAGGTTCCATTGAGAGGTCATTTTTTAATTTAAGTAGGGTTAAAACTTGGTTGAAGGCTACAACATCAAATGACCGATTCAACGCCCTTGAATACCATATAAGTATCATCAGCAAAGACAGCTTAGTGTCCAGTATGGTAACTAGATCTCTGCCATGATTAAAAGCATAAAAGTTGTCACACACTGGACTGTAATTATGCACAATGTTATGTGCTTTTCTAGAAAAAGTTATCTAGGACATTTGTTTATATTTTTTAAAGAACTTAAGAGCTGTAAAATATTTAAAGAACATGAACAAGTGTTTCTGAAGTTTTAACATCTTGGGGCCCAATACATGTAGGTACTTTTAGATCGCCGGCAAACAATTTGTACTCTATTTGAAGAAAGAGCCAATATCATTTATAAACAAACAAAACAAAAAAGGTCCTAAGTGTGACCCTTGTAGTACTTCATGTAATATAATCAAACAAAGGAAAAACTGTACACGTTAATAAATACTATTTTTTTTTAATATCAAATATGCAACTTAACAGATTCTTCCAAGAATTCGGTATACACTGCGTTTACTTGTATTTTATCGCCCATGATATCAAACGTTATTTGCATAGAAGACATAGTAATAATCGACCTACGCAATAAAATCCATGTTTGTTTTCATTTTAATATCTAAGTTTTCAGCAAACTGTTTAATTGTAACAAATTATAGACAAAAAAGGTACAACACTAGATAAAAAATATTTAAACTCGTTATATTTTCACGAAAATTGACTAACCTGTGTAAATAGTCCGAGTAAAAAATAACACTAAATATTTCTTTTATCAGTCATTAATAATATTGTCTAAGTTTAATCATGTAAACACACCAGGGTCGGCCATTACACAAATATATCAATAGGATGAGAATGATCGTGATCCGTATCAGTGTTTTTACTGTGCGTAATAATTTATCTTATTTCATTTTATCTCCAACCAGAAGAAAACAACAATATGAAATTTTACGAATTCACAATAAACTTTTTGTCATATGTTATACACAGTGGCGTGTTTATTTATGAGTGGGATCAAAATCAGAATAAATAAAAACTTGGGGTACATTGCTTCAATACTGTATAAAGTGGGCCTGTTTGTTTAATTATTAATACTTACTTCATATAAAATAAATGTTTCATGTAATGGATACGAAATTAATAAAACGGATGAAATTCTTATGAAATATGTTGTAATAACATGTTCTTGTTTCAGTCTTATATTTCAGTGTCCGCTGGTGGATTTAGATTATACAATATCTCAATACTGGAGCATGAAACCCAACCAATATTTTAAGGCACGACTATCAGTACTGAATGAAGAAGTTTTGCAAAAAAAATGTAAAAAAATTTGAGAAAAAAGTTACAAAAATGCGCAGCCTCCCCAGATTTTTTCTAGATCATTAGTAAAATCTTGACAAATAATTTTTTTTGTAATCAGAAGGAATATTTATCATTTCGCTTTTTTTGATTTTCGAAAATTTTTATTTTTTTGTAAAGTTATGACACTTTGAAACTTAAGTTCGTCATTGGGTAAATTGAATATGTCGTAACAAAAAAATTAAAATGTTCGAAAACCAGGAAAAACGGTGTGATAAATTTTCCTTCCGATTACGAAAAAAAAAAAAAAAGTTTGCAATGATTTTACTAATGGTCTAGAAGGAATCTAGGGAGGCTGCGCATTTTTGTAACTTTTTTTTCAAATTTATTTTCAATTTTCATTCTGCAAAACTGTTTCAATCAGTCGTGCCTTGCTTGGGTTCCATGCTCCAATACTGACATATGGTACAACCTAAATCGACCAGCTGCTACTTTATTATATGTAGGTTAGGGTGGTCCTTATGCAACTTTTAGTTTGTGACACCCCTAGAAAGGTTCCAATTTCTAAAGAAACTAATCTCTGTCAAATCTGAGTGAAATCCGTTAAAGGGAAAGCGTACTGTAAGCACTCCCAAAACTCTGAATTCAAATTTCCCATATCGTGAAAATGAGCTTTTCTATGTAAACAACAGGTGTAACTGACCACCCGAAGATATTTTATATCAGAGATGGCCAACTGTAGCTCATTGGTTCGAAGTGACTTTCCGAGCCCTTTATGACTCTGGCCTAATCTTACCATTTACTTTCGTGATGGTAGTTTTACAATACTACCAGCGCCCACAAGATATAGCAGTTCACTAAATCTCTGGGGTCTTCAGGATGTTAAGAAAGCCATATGTTTGATAATATGGCGACAAACATATGGGTTTTGAATGGAATATGTGTTCCATTAGAATAGTTCCTGAGCAAAAACCTGTTATATCTGCCTTATCGACACCACATTTACAGGTTGATCCTTAGAGCGAATTTCTAGGAAAAATTCAACAAGTGGTCCCTTGTTATCAATTTTAAATATGGTTCAACAGGAATGGTCCCAAATTAATCCAAGCTATTTCAAATTTGGTTTTAAAGATCTGTATATCAGCGACCACCTACAACCACAGGCGAAATTTCTCAGTTAATACGGCGTACTCTCGATGATACCGGTCAACCCAGAAAGATTATAGGGAGTTTCTGGAATTAGCATTGGTTGTGTTGGAAGAAGTTCCTCCACCAGACTTACTACTTCGTGCTCCAGGAGCAATGCGTCATGCCCGGTGAATGGCAAGAGCTATTTTGCACTTAAAATTTTCCTGTTTCGAGAAGAACCATGTCTAACAGTTTCAGTACATTAATAAAATTAGATACTTGCATATTACTAAAGTTTACCTGGGAGCTTGGTTCTCAGCATAATCGGCAACTTTGTCTCTGTACTAAGGTTTGTGTACTTTTTTTTTAATATAAATTCCACCGACCCAGGCTTGTTGCTAGCAGCGGTCAAAAAATTTTAAAATTCATAGTACCTTGCTTCAGAGACAGTTGCCTTACCTTTCTTTATTCAAGAATATCGCGAGAAATATTCTTTAGCTTTAGCAATGTAATACAGTGAAGATAACAGTGGCAACACAAAACCACAACTGGGTGACGTTTAACATATGTGACGTCACCAAAAACGAAACATCTAGAAAGACACACAATTACTAGACAACCGACTGGACTAGGTACAAACAATGAATGAATAATAACACAACTATAAACAATAATATAAACACAAGACAAGAACTAGACGACGAGATTAAACTACTAACACAAACAATACAAAACGCAAGAAACAAAACGACAAAACAGACTGTACTCGGACCCAGATGAAATTGCTAACTTGATAAAATTCAAGAACAGTATACGCCGAAGGTGGCAACATCACAGAAGACGCATCGATAAACGAAGACTAACTGACCTACAAAACAATATTAAGGACAAATTAGCGAGTTATCGTACCGCAGAGTGAAATGATAAAATTCGAAAACACTCTGCGAGAGAAAACTCGCTATGGACAACAATCAAATTACTAAAACGCAACAAAAATGACATAACAGCACTCATAACTGACGGACAGACTATACTAACAAATAATGACAAAGGCAACGTTTTGGCGCAACATCGGCACCAGACGTACAGCGCCAAGGACAATACCATACAAGAACAGATTGACATCGACACACAAATCCAAAACATCCCATCCCAAGTCCCCATTTCACTCAGAAAACTGGCAAAAATGATAATCTCCCCTAAGGAGATCAAAAAAATACTAAAACCCCTCCTTAAACTTAAAGCTCCCGGCCCAGACAACATACCTAACATGTTATACAAAAAACTACCTAAAAACACAATAGTACAAATGGCGCATATTATAAACTCGGCGATACGAAAACAATAAACAAGACATTCATGAACCTATACAAACTTTATCCCCTACTCAACAGACGTTTCCAATTAAACACCGACAACAAACTATTACTCTATAAGACAACACTAAGACCTTTAACGACGTACGGCTGCACCGCCTGGAACCGCATATCAGATACACAATATAACCACCTCCAGGTGACGCAGAATAAACTACTGAGACTCGTGACCAACGCAAACAGATATATACGGATAGATGACTTACATAGAAATACAAATATGCCACCAATACGCGACCACATAACAGAACTATCGCAAAAATTCCTTACATCCAACATTCACGCTTCCAACCTAACAAGACATATAACAGACATACGTTGTTACCATAACCACACAGATTGATACATGAAAACCTGCCACTCAACCACCAAATTGACTAGAACTAAAAAAACACACACAACGACGGACATACACACACACACACACACACACACACACACACACACACACACACACACACGCCCCACATTTACAAACCCAACTCAGAATCCTAACCAAATATCCTAAACTACTCCTACAACCCCTCACAATGCATGGACACGCCTTATCTACTCCAATATCCAATTTACAAATACTCTGATTTTCAATTTTCTGAAGCAGGTTGATTGATAGCTTTTGCTGTGTAATATACTATAACCTTTAGTTAAAATAGTTTAATTTCATTCAATTTCCAAAAAACTTGTATTAATATCTAATTAAAACGCACTATATTTCTTCAGGAAAGTGTCACCATAGCATAATCTCAAAGAAGCTAGCATGAAACAAGAGCCAAAACATTGGCTGCCAGGACGACCTATCTGCACCTCTGGGAGGGTATTGTCGCCCTGGAGGTTCATCTTTTGAATGAATGTATTTTATTTTTTATATAAGGAATGAGCAAAACATATACCCATGTTGCTATATTATTTATTTTATTTTATAAATGAAGTAAATGAAGTAAATGACATCTAGTTTAAGTAGAATTGTAAATAATAGTAATTAAAGAATTTTAATTTGACAAATTAATTTGGCGGTTCAATTAACTACTGATATAACTGAATTTTCGCAGTATAGTAACCTAGAAGATTTTATTTCTGTAAAAAAGAAACTGGTATTAGATAGATATACACGTTGTAACAGCTACATTTATGGCCTCAAAAGTGGCAGAGATAACGCATGCATTTGTTTAAGAGTCTTATATACCCTATTAAATCATAATTCTCGAATATCTCGTTTAAAACTTATCCGATTTGAGTGCGATTTTTACAAAATTTTTCAAAAATATGTATAAAATGTCGCAATGTAATTTTTTTTTTCAGAGTCGTCAAAAAATTTTCGCATGCATTTTAAATATTTTGTATCCAAATTCATTCCGACATTAGTCACTGTTTGTAACGTTTATATTCATGTGACCCAACTCTTGGATTAGTTGAAAATAAATTTATTAGAAAACTAAAAACTGCATATCTATACTCCGATAATAGCTGCCATCTCGCATGATATTTCGGAAACACGGATGCACTTGCATACACTGGACTCGTTTGCGGGAGGGGGAATCGGGCACTTAGTAACCACGTTGCGATTTGCGTAAACAACAGTGGCGTGTGTATTCTAGAGATATCTCAAATTTACTTATTTGTTATAAAGTGGGTACACTTGATTTCAATAAAAACTGGTATACTTTCTTTTAGCTATGTAAATCATTCGTTCTTTGATTGATATTAATAATCTTACAAATGTCACTTTGACGTTAATCAGTGGCGTCATTATTAAAAATGGTTCGACATCTAACAGATATTCAACAATTTCGAATTGTTTCTAAAATTGAAGATGGTTGGTCCATAAGAAGACTTGCTGCTGAATACAATGTGAGTAAAACCACGATAATGAGTGTTAAAAAACAATGCGAAACCAACCAAACGGTATCCCGTAAAGTTGGTTCCGGTAGGCCCAGAAAGGGCAATAATCAAGAAAATGAAAATTTTATAAATTACCTAATAGAAGACCCTTTTCAGACTGCAGTAAATGCAACTTCAGAGACAAATATCCCTGCTTCGGTATCTACTGCTTGCAGAAAAATAAAACTACAAAGCGACTTGAAGAGTTGTTCAGCGGCTAAAAAATACAAACTTTCAGAAGAAAAGAAGCATGGTAGGATTATTTTTGCACTCAACTATATAATCAATGATGAAAACTTCTGGGGACAAGTTGTCTTTTCTGACGAAAAAGGTTTTTAAATCCTGTAACGATGGACATGTTCGCGTATATAGGCCTCCTTCCACTAGATACGACGAAAAATATACTTTCGATCCACAAATATTAGGAAGGTTTTCAGTCAATGTCTGGGCTTGGATGAGCCTAAATGGGTTAGGTGTGTGTTGGAACAGTGGTGGTCATCTCAATTCCATTAAATATATTGAAACATTAGACAATATTATGTTGCCGTCAGTAATAGAGGTGTTTCCGGAAAATAATTTTATTTTCCAACAAGACAACTGTTCCATACATACGGCCCATCGTGTCAGGCAATGGTTTCTTAATAAAAACATAGAGTTGTTACCGTGGCCATCTAAAAGTCCGGATTTAAATCCAATTGAAAATGTATGGGGACTAATGGTGAAACATATAAGAAAATTAAATAACCGTCCAAATAATGCCCAAGAATTAGAAGGGATAATTGAAGACGCTTGGGAGAACTTGTCGCAAGAAGTTGACCTTGCAAGAAATCTGGTTTTGTCCATGCCTGCAAGACTTCTGGCAGTTTTAGACGCTAATGGAGCAATGACAAAATATTAGTTAATTCTGTATTACGTAATTGAAGTTCATTTATTTTATTTTTTTATTGTATTTTTATGTTCAGTTTGCATTGTTTACATTTTTTTTAATCTCAAGTGGTATTTTTGTGTTCTTATTTTAAAAATAGAATTATCATTATTCAGTTAGTATTTTAATTACAACCATTAGTAGAATTATCCGTAACAAATATTATTTTTTTAAACAATAATATGGCAGGCTTGAAAATGTTTTAAAAAGTTATTTTCTAATTATTTTTTAAAATTCCATTTGAATAAAATAAAAAGAAAGGTTTAATAAGTTTAAAAACACAAAGAAAACCGATCTCCTCCAAAAAAACCCAGGTCCTGGGTAAATCACTTCTTCTCCACCCCCCTCTCGACATGCCTGGCCAACCCTATTTACAGACATATGCACACAACTAAACTATTAAGATTTTCGATTACAAGAGTTGTACCAGTTTTTTTTTAAATCAAGTGTACACCTAAGTAGACGTGTTATTGAAAGTGATTATTAGTGCAGTGAAAGAACAATGGGAAAAATAAAAACATATCATAAGCGTGAATACCCTAGCAGAAAACCGAAAAATCGAACATTAGCCCAAAAGAGAAAATATAGAAAGTGAGTACTAGTGAAAATTGAATTTTTTTCGTAAATTAATAAAAGTAATAATTTTCTTTTATTTCCGGTAATTTCTATTGAGAATGAAAGTTTTCCCATTTTGCCGTCTCTAAATATTGATATGGAGAATGAAAGGCTCAATGGAAGGTGAATATAATAATTTTTATTTTTGATTTATTTTAAGCGCAGTAACCTCATGTACAGGGTGATCATTTTAAATGCACCTTACTCGATTTTTCTGCTGTATTTTTAACCTAGGAAAAAAGTTCAAAAATTATACTTATGTGCTTTTTTCTAAGGAATCCGAAAATTAAAAACAATTGAATGTCAAATAAAAAGAAAACGCCGAAAAACTGAAAAATAAAAAAAATTACACCCCGCATTAATATGCGGAAATGGACATATGACATTCCGAATACTGATTAAATCTGCGCGTCACATACATATCTTTTACTTCCGGTTTGATCGGAAATTGCCTTAATTTTTTTTATTCTAAATGATATATCCTGTATATTCAGTTCAATTTAAATAATTTCTTTCTGAATTCAGCAATATATGTAACATCATCATAATCTTTCATATTTGATAAAAATATTGGAGTTTAAATTTAAAATAACACAAATATATTTTTCATATTATTTCATCGCCTTTTCCATTCTTAGTTGAATGATATGACACACATTGATACTTCCATTTTATAGGTAAAATTTTTAAAATATTACTATGCATTAATAAGAAACGGTAAAATGGAAATTTTTTTGTAGATTAACGATTTAATTGTTTTGTTGTTTAGTTCTTTAGCTATTTTTAAACAAAGTAAATAAAATAATTTCGGGTTTTTTTTTTATTGTTTTTACATATGAATTGCAGGACAAGGACGCATGAAGGGTAAGGTTAGCTACTGCTTAGCTTATAAGCTTGACGCAATACAACTTTTTCGTCTGTTTATGTCGTACGAAACCTCTAGTACTCCGCCTCTGATAATTCAGCATCTCCCGATCTGAAATGTTCCACTATGCCGTTCTGTAACTAGAACATCGGCCACCTTCGACATTCGCCGCGATAATTTCGGTTTGGCTGTATATATGCACCGCGGCCTGCGCGGGGTGTGGTAAAATCGAGATTATATTTCACTTGCATCTGATATAGAATCTTAAGCACAACAGCATCGACATTTAGTAGAAGAACATAGTTCACCTTAGCCACTTGTCTGGGGATTTCGACTCGAAACCGACCCCCTGCCAAGCCATTCTGAGAGGCGTAAAGTGGGGAGAGTCAAAACGCCCGTATTATGAGTCTATTCTAGGTATCCAAAAGTAGCTGATATAACGTGTAGAGATACGTGTGTGAAAGATATTGTTGCTTTCACACGGAACTTAGATGACGATTTTACATTTGTTGGCGATAATACTCGGCAACATCACACGCTTGCTGTTGGCGAAGTTTTGAGGGAACACAATATTGAGACAATGCCAGATATCCAGACATGAATCTCTGTAATAGAATGAGACTGTAGCTATGTCAACGAAAGAGTGAAATTGTGAAGAGAACTTTCGAATGTAATTTTTGGTGGAAAGCACGCCTAGAAAAACCAGAGCTATCCTACCAGCAAGAGGTGGATCTATGTGATATTGGTCTCTTTCGTGGTTTTAATTTTTCCCCATGATTTCTTTCACTTTCCAATTTTACGTTTCTATTGAGCAGTTTATATCATAATACATCAATTATGTGCTATACATTTAAATAATTATTTGTCACTTATTTAATCAACTTTGAAATATCATTAGAATCATTCATTCTTGGTTTCAAGTAGATTTTACAATTTTATCATGTATACAAGCACTTTTGTAAACAACATAACACTCCTTTTGTCATTTTCACACTGTTGACAACACTGTATTCTCTTACAGGCTGAAAGGTATGATAACCTGTCTGTAAGAGCAGATGATCCCCTCTCTAATTCAATTTTGATATCAGTGATTATTACTGACTCATTTCTTTCTAACTTGATCCACACTATCAGCTACGGCCTAGTTGATAAAAAAATATGACAAATTGCGTGAAATTGTGTGACTAAAAGTCCTTTATTTTCATAATTATAAATAATGTGGTGTACTCAAATTTGCTGGTTGAGTAGCGTGGTAAGTAATTAATTTAAAACTAACCATCATAGACAGTATTTGTCTACATGAGTCCGGGCTTGATGAAATAAATGTACTCCTAAAATATCTCAGATATATCACAGGGTTACAACTTCGTTATATTTAGATAGAATAGAACTGAATAGAATAGAAATTATTGGTGTTTCTGATACAATAAGTCATTACAGAGGTCAAAGATTTACATAAAGTAATACATGGAGCATTAAAAATATTAATAGCAACATATAGTAACATCGGAAATATAAATATAAAATTATTATAAGAAATATAAATATAAATAAAATGAATAAAGTGGAATAAAAATGCCAAAATGACAACTGCCTAATACGAGATTTCAAGATTACAAATCGCTCCCAAGAATTCACTCAAGTTATAAAATGCAGAAGATGCCAGAAATCAACTTTTATTTTAAATAAATTTAATGGCAGCATTTTCAAGCAAGCAGGTAATTTGTTGTAAAATAACGGTACATAATATTCTCTGCTGTTTCTTGATTCTTCTAACCTTGAATATTTAATTGGAATTTGTACGAGCATTGTGATTATGGACGTCAGAGACATTTGTATACACAGTGCGTTTCAATGGAAACTATCCACCCTAAATAAATTTAGATATATTGATTTTTGTACAAAACGCAAAAATACGTCAAAAAGTGAAAAGAGGGGGACACACTCTTATAAATAGACCTAGGATTAGTTCCACCCCCTCACCCCCAAAGCCACCCCTACATTTTTTATATGGAACACCCCATATTTTTTTAAATCATTAGTTTCTCCTCGAAGAAGGCTCATTGCAAGAATGTATAATTTGTCGTATCGCGTGCAGTGTGCAATATTGACCGCACGACAGCTAGGAAAATGAATTCACTGAACAGCGACGGGTTGTCGATCTCTGGTTTATATTTAACGTTGCCATTTAAGAGACCCATGTTTAATAAATAGTTCAATACTGTAGATGTTTTGCTTATTTCTTACTATAGATCGAGAGGTAGCGATAAATGTCTTCAAATCCAGGGTTGATGATGGATGATGTGTCACCGCGTAAATATGTTCATGCATATATGACACAATATCTTACCTTGTGCTTTTTTGGCTAATTCGGTAATACGAGGAAGGCTGAAAATGCACACTTTTAGTTCATTTAAATATATTAATCAAGAACTCTTTGATAATGATTTGCATAATATTCCCTGGCAAGAGATATTGTATATGAACAATATTGAAAATAAAATTATATTTTTAACAAATAATATTCTGTCATTATTTAATGTTCACGCCCCCATACGAACAGTGCGCATGAATAAACCGCACTCTCCCTGGCTTACTGACGGCATACAACTTATTATGAGAGAAAGAGATAGGGCTTTTAGTGAATACAAGCAGAATGATACTGAGGAGAATTGGCAGTATTACAAAAACTTACGTAATTTTGCTGTTACAGGGTTATTTATTTTATATTACCCACCCCCTTATCATCGTTATTATTGCCTATAGAAAAAAAAGTTTTAAATAAAAGTTGTGTGGTTATGACTGAATTTTGTTAAAATCCTATCAAAAGTACAGTAGCATGCAGATTTCAGGGGATACAAAAAAATATATATTTTTTTTAAATAGGATACCCTGTATATTATTAAATTTTTTGGAATGATCCTTTGTTTCTGATTTCAAAAATATACTATATGTTACCCCGACCATATACCGTTTTTAAGTTATTAAATGTCGAATATCATAGTTCAACTAGTTACTGTAAATATGGAAAAGTTAACATTATTAAAGTGAGCTATGAAAATCACAACTATTATGTTTGATAAGTGACATTTCTTTAATGAAATAATCCAAATGGTTTACAGTGAGGAAGAAAAAAACAAATATTTATACAAAATAGATAAAAAAATTTATTTAGAAAATTTAAATATAAATAAATGATCTCATAAAAGATGTTAGATGTGTCCACCATTATTGTCAATGCGTAATTGATAACGTCCTCTTATATTTATAATTGCACCGGAAATGGCTTCATTATTTACATTCAGATTGTTTATTTCAAGTCAAATCCTGTCTTTAATGACTTGAATAATATTACTGTTATTACTATCTTTTAGAAATCCCCAAAAAAAATAATCAATAGGGGTCAAATCCGGACTGTTAGATGGCCATTTAATAGGACTCTTATTCCCTATCCATATTGGGAATACATTATTCAAATGATCTCGAACGGGTAGAACACAATGCGGAGTTGCCCCATCCTGCATCCAAATCATATCATCAAGTTCGGCTTCCGGAAAATTCTACAAAAGAATATTTTCTGCTTCTGGGATAATTATTTCCCGTTAAAGTATAATCATAAAATATAGGCCCAACAATTTTGTTTCCGAAAATTCCACACCAAATGCTAACAGTTTTTCTTCCTGATTTTTTTATTTGTTTTACCAATCTTTTTCTGTTGCGCTTGTTTTCCCACGACCTTTGATTTTTCCTGTTAAAAACTCGTGCCGTTGAAGAGGATGATTCATCAGTCCATAATATTTTAGTAAAAAATCTTCATCCAACTTTTGAATCATCTGGCGGCAAAAGTCCAGCCTTTTCCTTTTATGAGCTTCTGTTAAAACTTGTACGAGTAAAATTTTATATGATCTGTAGTTGTTATTTTTTAACGTACGTTGGATTTTGGAATAAATTTTATCTAATTGATCGACTGCATTATTTATACTACATTCAGAATTTTCTAAAAAATAATACAATGTTGCAAAAAAGCCTATTCGCGAATAAATATGGATGGGCTTACCTTCGAAATGAAGCAGTATATCTAGCTGTTCTTCCTGGTTTGCTTGAACTACACGCTTTTTTCTGCTAAAACTGGAGGTATTATTCACCTTTCGGTAAATATTTTTGAACGTATTTTCTGATGGTGTTGGATGATTTGAATACAACACCCTATATGCTCTTTTTGCTGCACGTTTATTTTTGTTATTTTGTATATCATAAGTATATATTTAGACTTTTTCATGCTCACTGTAAACGATTTTGATTATTTCATTAAAGAAATATAACTTATCAAACACAATAGTTGTCATTTTCATAGCTCACTTTAATAATGTTAATTTTTCCATATTTACAATAACTAGTTTAACTAAGATATTCGACGTTTAATAACTCAAAAATGGTATATGGTAGGGGTAACATATGGTATATTTTTGAAATCAGGAACAGAGGATCATTCCAAAAATTTAATAATATACAAGGTATCCCATTTAAAAAATATATTATTTTCTTCTATCCCCTGAAATCTGCACGCTACTGTACTTTTGATAGCATTTTAACAAAATTAAGTCATAACCACACATTTTTTATTTAAAACTTTGTTTCTATAGGCAATAATAACGATAATTAGAGGTGGGTAATTTATAATGAATAACTCTGTACCTCTATACGTAGGGAAAAAGCTGCATACCTTAAACATTTGCTTGATCATGACATCGTTCATATGTGGAAGTCATTAAAGTCAATGAATATTCAGCATAAGCCAAATGTACCAATACCGGACAATTTAGCCAACCTTACAGAAATTAATAACCTTTTCTTGGCGCATTTAATACTAATGGTGTTAATGCAGATATAATAGCTTCTTAGTTGGACAGAACAGTAAATGCTAATAATAACTTTAAGTTTATTTTACCCGATCAAAAGCAAATTCTTAGTTATAAATGGTCTCACATCAAATTCATGTGGTGTCGACGGTATAACATTACAAATGGTCAAGCTCTGTTTACTACTGCTTTTACCTTACATTACGCCTATCATAAATTGCTAATTAGAAACTGGTTATTTTACTGCAGCTTGGAAGCAGGTAGTAGTGTATCCTATTCCTAAGGTAAGCAATCCTACCCAGTGTAACGATTTACGACCTATTAGCTTATTACCAATATTTAGCAAAATTTTGGAAAAAAATTATTTCTATACAGCTGCAGGAGTATTTTACCGAAAAACAACTATTGCCTTCACAACAATCAGGTTTTAGGCCTGGACATAGTACTGTCACTGCTAGTTAATGTTTCTGATAATATAATAAAGGCACATAACAACAGACTAGCCACGGCACTGGTGCTTGTAGACTTTTCTAAAGCATTTGACTGCGTGGATCATTCTCTATTATGTGCAAAATTAAGCTTTTATGGCCTTCATAACATACTTAAATGAACGTACACAAAAAGTACGTACAATTTTGGGTAGTTCGTCAGAGGCACAGGTAACATCTGGAGTTCCACAAGGCTCCATCTTGGGCCCTTTGTTCTTTCTCATATATAAAAGTGACATCTATGAGTGTGTACGTTTTTCTGAAATCCAATCGTATGTGGACGACACCCAGTTAAAATATAGCTTTAATCCTAATCTCTGTCAACATGCTGCAAACTGTATAAATTACGACCTCATGGCAATTAGTACATACTGCAAAAATCACGCCTTAAAAATTAATCCGCTAAAATCGCAAGTTATTATTTTTTTGTGCCAAAAGCCACTATAATAAATTAAAAACGTCATTAGTAATTAATATTGATAAAGACATTATACCTATAGTTGAATACCCAAAAAATTAGGCCTAATTTTGGACAACAATTTAAAATTGATACCCCATGTTAATAATTTAATTTAAAAAAATGTGACCAGATAATAAAAGAAAAACTCTTTTTTTCTGTTCAAGCTTTCGAAAGCTTTCTTCATCAAGAACTCTACAATAAATTTTAATTAATTAAACTAAGTTATGTAAAAAGTGAAAAGTACTTACGAAAGTGAGGTTAAAGTTACATTCATTGAAAACCTACAAAATATTGACGAATTGTAGAAAATAACATTAATAATTAACTGCTAATAAAATACTACCACAATTGTATAAAAATAACAACATTGTGAATGGATGACAACGGATCCATATTAATTTAAATTCTTTGAATTATAACAGACATCATGTGTATTTTTATTATTAAAAAAAACAACTTAAAAATAATTTGGATATAAAAACGTGAAACAAAGAAACAATGACAGTATATGTCAACAACTAGATGTCTTATATTTAGAGATATTAATTACTATTACTCCATACTATACAGGGTGTTTTCATCAATGTGGACATTATGGTTGAAATGTAGTAAGTATAAATCATGCTTAAGTTGTCAATATCTTTTCTAGCATTAATAGTATTTGGTTCTTTGAAAATGTGACACATTTCCAAGAAACTACGTTTGATTTCAATATTTAATATTTGAACGTTATTATAATTAACATTATGATTCTAAAATATTGTTATTATTCTACTTATTATTCTTAAAATTTATATTACTAAATAATCTTTTGTTATTATTCGTTTTATTCACACGTTTTTTCATTTTTTAATGTATTTAGTTACTCTTTTGTTTTGTAATGTTCATGAAGCTTTTCATTATGTATATTAATTTAATAGGTATTTTCATAATTAGGGCTAGGGTTAAGTGTCAGAGTGGCCATGTAGGCTAAACTTCGCCCTAAATATATTTAAATGTGTGTATATGCATTTATACCTAATAAAGCCGTTTATTATTATTATTATTATAACCCTGTGATTTTGTGACAGTTACATTTATATGGTTGGTGATTTTTATAAACATAACTTACCATGGACGATTTTGTTATTTCACCCTTAAATACTTAGTTGGGCATTGCCTGAACTGGGTCATTTCGAGATATAAGTTTTAATATTACATAGCATTACAGGAAACCTTTATTTACAACTTTTAGAACAGCAAAAATTGAGGAGGAACTTTTTGTTTCATTAACTGTGGTGGATGTAAAGGAATTGATTCCGTTAAATAATAACAAGGTTGAGATGTGGACAGATGTATTTAACTCAGTGTTGCCAGATCAATTTTATTTTCATCAGTAGATTGCCATTTAAAAATTCAGTAGATTTCAGTATATTGCGATTAACCTGTAGTACCGAAAGAAAATACAAAAGCAATCTTTAAATATAAAATAATTTCTATTCAGATGAAAATAACTTACATTCTTACATTACACAACGGAAAAGTAACATTAAAACTCGCAGCATAATAAAAACTTAAAAATAATACATAAAAATTAAAAACGTACCTATATAAAAAGTCGAAATACATATATTCTAAAGGCTATTCACTTAGACTTTGCAGTGGTTGGTTGGACTTAGTAAGCCCGATTTACAATGGGCAAAGTAGCGAGTGTACCATAAGTTGCTTATTCCTAAGCGTAATAAATATATCATTGTGGGTTACTTATTTATAACCAGGCGTAAAAAATATTTCAAGACATTAGAATTATTATAAATGCTTTTTAGGTTTATTGAATCAGTGGAAAAATATTTCAACAGAGTGTACAACTTAAGAATCGTAGACGAGCGATTGGTTTTTTAAAAACAAAAATTGAAGATTCTTAAGAAAATTTATTTGTTTGGATCGTTAATTAACAATTTACGTTTATGAACAATTTACACACGAACTATGCTAGTCGATGTCTAGGACGAAAAAACTCGCAGAGTGCTCGAGGCGCTCTTATTTATACACTTATCTGGGTATCACGTTTAGCTGATGTAAGGGTTTTGTTGTATTATAACTCCTCCACCCTTAGAAGGCAATTTATGTCAAAATGGCTTTAAATTGTCTAAATTAATTTGGCTATTTTCAGGTTTCATTTGTTCGTCCTTTACAGAATTAAAATTTTTTACATTTTTATTTATTTTACAACATAATATAGCATATAAAACCATTTTATAATTTGGATAATAATATATTAAAATAAGCAGTAGCAATATTACAAGTATAATAGGAATAACATAAGTTGTCCAGGCAGTTCTGTCTGTCTGTATATCAAGCAGAGTTTGAGTTTTTATTCTATTTTCCTCAAATAATACTTGATTATGAATTTCATTTATTTCGTCAAAATTAATCGTTGTTAAATTTAGCTGATATTGACTTTGTGAGTTTAAATTATCTTTTGATATTTGTAAATCAAATAGTGGATATGTTTTGGGTTTAGCAATTGTTTTATGAGTTGATATTAAAATGTTTTTTCCTATAGTGACTTTACAAAATGGTTCAATACTTAATAAATAGTTTCCTACTATTCTTTTGAGATCAGTAGTTCTGTTTGTGCATTCAATTTGCATCCTTTGAATGCTAGGCATAATTAATAAATATGCATTAATTTCTTTTATTTTTATTATTTGATTATTATATTGAGAAAGTGTTACCTTAGTACAATTTTCTGAGGTATGTTCAATTAGGCTTTTTATACATAGTTCAGATGTTGTCATTCGTTCGATTTCACATATATATAGATTTTCAATAATCGATTGACATGGTTTTGTAGTAAGCGCGTAATTTTGACCATTGCTTAATAAATAATTTCCTTTAGGTAGGATGATTTGATTATTTTTATTTGGTAGTGGGAATAATTTAAAATAATCAAAAGTAGTTTTATAGGTAAGTGGAATCATTAGGATAAAGTAAAGTTTGGTGTTTCTTTGGTAAGTTTTAACGTGTATCGTTTTCTCGAAAATAGATAACGTTTGTAAGTCAGGTTGTGTCATTAATGATATTTCAGGTGATAAGTGATTTTGGATATCTTTCAATTCGTTAAGTAATTCTATTGGTTTTAACATACTTGTATGAAATTGAGAATGTCTTGAGAATGTTTGTATTAGACTAATATCGGTAAGGAGTGAATTTAATTGCTCGATATTTATTAAAGCTAAAGCTGTACGGCTTTCAGTAAATATACAAAGTTCTGTTTTTTTCAAATTTGTTTATAGATGAAGTAAGTGCCGTCATAGTTGTAGCTAATTCTTTTTGATTTTTGCTTAATTCAAAAATTGTATTATTAACTTTTTTTAATAAAACTTTTGTTTATTGATAACTGATTTTCAAGATCTGTTTTCAACATTTTTTGATTATCAAATAGATTTTTTAAAGTTTCTTTCGTAGCGTTCTCCGTCGTCCGCGTCTAAAACTCCGGTAAATGTTTTTTGTACTGTGCCTATAAAGTTAAATAATCCGCGTTTAACTCTACTTGTTGGGATTATTTCGTTAATCAAAGTCTCGGTTTTTTGAAACTCGTTTTCTAACACTTGTGTGGTATATCGGCATTATTACATATGTTTCTAGTAGCATTAAAGAACTTGAGAAACGTATTTTTTGTTTCGGATGTAATTTTCGACTATTGGTTTTAAATCGATGTAGTGCATTAATTCCCAATGTGACATAATGTTTTTTTTGCTTGACCAAGATGTACTATTAGCAATCCAGAGTCCTCGTTTATAGGTGTCAACTGTGGTTGGCATGATGTTATTGTTATTAAATAGTGATGTGTAGATAATAGACAGTTCTCTATAAATATCTTGCCTTGGTGCGAAAAGATGAAATGTTTCGTTACCAATTGAGTACCCGGTAAACTGCGAAGGAGTTCACACGTTAACCGAGTTTGTGCGATAAAATCAGCGATCTCTAAACTAATTTGGTGTTTGGTTAAGTTTTATCGGTGCATGGTAGAATTTAAACAAAATAAAAATGACCTCTCTCTATGGGGAGGGAGGGACTTCAAATAAAAACATTATTAAAAAGGTGTGCATACTTGATTTAACTAATGACCACGAAAGTGATAGTTCTAATCCTAATGTTAACAAAGTGTCAACGGCCGCCGCTCGAAGTAATGAAAGTGAACAGTACATGGATACCATACATACGGATAGCAGCTCTCAAGAGATAGTGGCAGGAACAAGCAACGCACAAAAACGTGAACCAAAAAAAGTCTTTAATTCACAGATAGATAAGTATTACAATCAAAATAATATCTATATTTATGTCGAAAAAACAAATGGTGAGAATATTGGAAAGTTGCATCCTATGTACGTGGGACATATCTTTCATAAAAAGCTAAAAATACGAAACATTCTAAGAATTAGTTCAGTAGGCCGTAATAGAGTAAAAGTGCAGCTAAAATCTACTTTAGATGCCAACAATTTAGTAAATAATAAATTTTTGGAAGCTGAAAACTTAAACGTGTTTATCCCTAATCACCTGTTAATCAGAAAGGGTGTAATTTCGGGTGTAGATACTTTTTTTAATGAGGAGTACATAAAAGAAAACATGATTTGCGATAGAGATATTCTAGAGGTTAATAGACTAAAGCGTAAGATGGAGATAGATGGTAAACCTGTATTGATTCCAAGACAAATGGTTGTTGTTACATTTGAGGGAAATACCCTACCTAATTATGCCATAATTGACAGTGTTTACTTTACAATAGTGCCTTATATTCCAAAAGTAGTACAGTGCTTTAGCTGTCTTCGATATGGCCATGTCTCAAACCAGTGTCGTAACAAGAATTCTTTATGTAGAAATTGTACGGAAGTTTTAGTTGACGGTCACAAATGTGATGACCTGAATATTTTTTGCTTGTACTGTAAAAATAATAAACATAAAACAACTTCAAAAGATTGTCCACAGTTCAATACACAAAAAAAAATTAAAATTCACATGGCTTCATCCAATGTAACATATACAGAGGCTAAAAGCTATATACAGGGGTCATATGCAGAGGTCACTACAAATAACCAATTTGAGGTTTTAAATAATATGTCAAATTATGAAACTAACTTTCCTACTCTGCCAATGAAAACAAATAATGTACAGATTTCACCCCATACCTCTCTCTATAATCGGCGACCATCTATTCCGTCAAACCCCCCCTCATCGTCCAACAGTTCTCAGCCTAATAAAAAACGTAAAGCTCCAATCTCACCTTCACAATCCCCCCAAATGCCACCTATGTTTCCTTTCGCATTTGCACCATCTCAGCCACTCCCTCCCAGTCAAAACAATCCTGTTATAATACGGGATGAAATTGTTAAATATTTTTCTGAATGGTTTGGAAGTATAATTTCAAATGTACGTAGTCTAGATGAATTGAAATCTTTTAACAACAATGTATTAAAAGGGGAAATAAACAGAGTGTTGGATAATATAAATACCAATACATAACATTCAATATAAAAAACAAAATATTCATTATCATGCAGTGGAACGCCCGTTCTGCTGTAGCAAATAAAAATAGTTTGAAAAAGTTTCTTTATGATAATAGTGTTGATGTAGCTCTAATTAGTGAAACCTGGTTTAAACCGAATCAAATTATATCTATCAGTGGATACAATATCATAAGACATGATAGATATGACGGTAAAGCTGGTACAGCTATACTCGTAAAAAAATCACTACGTTGTAAGCAAATAAATATATCGAATAATTTTAACTCAGATATACACTGTTGTGGAGTCAAAGTCTCACTAAATAATTCATTAAAACTTGAGTTTTTATCCATATACAGACCGCCTAACATTGCTACTAATAACCGTGACTGGTTAAATATATTTAAAAATGTAAGCACTCCTTATATAATTGGCGGAGATTTCAACGCACATAGCGGCGTATGGGGATCTCCGAGGAATGACCAAACAGGTGAACAAATTCTTCAAGCAGTTGATGAATGTGATATCACAATCTTAAATAATGGTGACCCTACAAGATTTACTGCTCCCAATATTCAAAAATCAGCTGTCGACATATCTCTTTGTTCTTCTGATATCGCCACAAAAATCACTTGGGAAATCACCCAAGATACGTTAGGATCGGACCATTTTCCCATTCTAATGAAAACTAATGTGTCACAAAGTTCAAGTGATGTTATATATCCCAAATCTAAATGGGCTACCAATAGGGCCAATTGGAAATTATATGAAGATAGAATTTCGCAAAGTTTTTCAGTCACACCCTTATTTGAACTAACTGAAGACAAATACAAATGGTTTGTTGACCAAATTAACGATGCTGCTCAGTGGGCCATGCCAATTAGAAAACCCTTTAAAATTATAAACCGACCCCCACCACCATGGTGGGACATTGAGTGCGACACTGTAATAAATCGAAGAAAATTAGCTCTCTCTAATTATAAACAATTAAGCACCATTGAAAATTACATTGAATGCAATAAAATGCAAGCTGAAGCCAAAAGACTCTTTAAAAAAAAGCCAAAGAATACTGGCAGAATTGGGTATCAAAACTTAACAAAAATACACCAAGCATCGAATTATGGAACATGGCCAAGACCTTACAACGAATACCTATCAACAATATTAAATGTACCCAGTTTGAATGGCAGGATGCATTTTTTGATAACATCGCCCCTTCTTATGTGGAAAACTCGCCCATAAATTCTGCACATTATGAAAATAATAGCGAAATTTCGAAACCATTCACGTTAACAGAACTGGAATGGGCAATTAAAAAATCACCCAGTACAGCACCTGGTTATTACGACATAACCTATTCAATGCTAACACATCTTTCATTAGATGCAAAAATCTTTCTATTAGAAATTTACAACGATGTGTGGATACGAGGAGCATATATTAGAAGCTGGAAAACAGTAATTGCAGTGCCTATTTTAAAACCTAACAAAGATCCAGATTTAGCAGATTCATATCGATCAATATCGCTTCTCTCATGTATTTTTAAAACATTTGAACGCATGATTAAAATCAGACTGGAATGGTGGTTTCGAATGACAAATATTCTTCCACAAAATCAATACGCGTACAGAACTGGATATGGCACAGCAGATGCAGTTGCAACCATTGTTACTGACATTCAAAAGAACTTTTCAAACAACAATTACTTGGGAGCGGTTTTTCTGGACATCAAAGGCGCTTATGATTCAGTTGATCTACACTTACTTAGGACAAAATTACTGCAGCTTGAATTACCACTAAACATCACAAATACTATTTTTAATTTATTTAACGACAGAGTAGTGTATATAAGAACATCAAATAATGATAGATTAGGACCTCGCACTGTTTCCGTAGGACTTCCACAGGGCTCAGTTCTGAGTCCTGTTTTATTTAATCTGTATACTATTGGCGTACACTTCAAATTACGAGATGTACAAATCGTTCAATATGCTGACGATTTTTGCCTGTATGTGGAGAAAACCAAGCTTGAATTTTGTCAACATACGCTAAATAATAATATTGATGTATTCCAAAATTGGGCTAATGAGAATGGTTTTACTATTTCGGAAAATAAATCGGCCATATCATTTTTTTCAAGGCACAATATTCCAGACCTGCCCACTATGAAGTTGGGCAGCCTAACTCTTCCTATTAAAAAGGAAGTAAAATATCTTGGTATTATTTTGGACAGAAAATTAACTTGGAAACCGTTTATTGAACATATTGTCGTAAAGTGCAATAAAGGTATAAATTTTTTACGCTCAGTCTCAAAAGTGCGGTGGGGTGCAGATCAAAAAACAAGTCTATTATTCTATCGTGCTTATATTAGATCCATCTTAGACTACGGCAGTCTCTTCTACGGCTCTGCAAGTAACAGTTTGCTAAAACGATTAGATATCACACAGAATAAAGCCCTTAGGGTGTGCTTAGGAGCCATGAAATCAACACCTGTGGAAGCACTACGTGTAGAAGCTCTCGAACCCCCCCTTAGTTTAAGACGTCAGCTACAGGCAGAAAAATTTATTCTAAAATCATACTGTAAACACTCTCCACTTATAAGCAAAATATACAATTTAAATACATCGGACCTATTAACAAAATATTGGAACAAAAAAAATTCGCCTCCACTATGTAGCGGTTTCCGAGAAACGCAGCAATTCTATAACAACATGATCAGTCTGTATCCTATCTCACCAAATTACAAATATTTCGATTTATCTAATCACTTTCCTACCATAATTCCTCATTATCATTCAAACCCGGTTCTCAACAAAATTATTCTACGGACAACGTTACACAATTATGAAGGATTTACTGCAGTATATACTGATGCATCAAAGTCCATGGTAGGTACGGGATGTGCTTATTTATATCCACACAATAACACATATGGTAAATTCAAACTTCCTGATTGTTGATCCATTTACTCCGCTGAGGCATTTGCGATACTCTCTGTCTTGGATAACCTTCCTGATCATTTAAATAGCTTTATAATCATGTCAGATTCCCTATCAGTTCTTACCTCTATCAAAATTAGCTATAATCCAAATACACTGCTCAACCCATATATCACAAAAATCAAAAACCGCTTATGTGAATTAAAATTATGTGGTAAAAAAGAATTGTCTTTGTTTGGGTAAAAGCTCATACAGGCCTGCAATATAATGAACAGGTAGATATCCTCGCTAAAGAAAGCATAGAGAATGAAACGTTGGAAGTAAATGAAATTTGTGTTGAGGACTGCATTCATATATGTAAACAACGTATGAAACAACGGTGGACAAGGGTGTGGCAAGAATACTGCCATAACCATCCAAATAGGTATACACGTATACAACCAGAAATTCCATCGAAAACATGGCACGAAGATTTCAACATTCCCAGAAGGTACATCACTGTAATTAATAGAATAAAATTCGGTCATGCGTGTAATCCATCTTTTCTCGCCAGAATAGGCATTATAGAGTCTAATCTTTGCGATCATTGCAATGTTGAGGGAGACCTCGAACATATTTCCTTTTGCTGCCACAAAAACAGAAATGAATGTAATTTGCTCTACAATAATATACTGAGTAATAATGTTGAACAGCCCTTCAATCTATCGCACTTATTGCATCTAAATAAAAGAAATATTTATTTGTGTCTATTTCAATTTATTAAAAACACAAATCTCAGACTATAGATCCTCTTTTATATTTAGTTAGATGACGTTACCTATGTTTTTATCCTAAGTTGATGTTAATCCTTAATCCATGGTCCAGTGTTGTTTGTGAAAATAAAAAATGCCTTGACGGGCTTCTAGGCGAGAAGAACTTGTACCCCTGTATTTCCCTTCGATTTTATCTCGGATTTTATGTATTTATAGATATACAGTTTGTGCTAGCTTAGGTTAGGAGTATTTATTGTTACTTATAAAAAGTGTGACTGGCTGTATGGATTCATTCCAAAAGACATTTTCAAAAAAAAAAAAAAAAAAA
Source organism: Rhamnusium bicolor (assembly GCA_029963845.1). Taxonomy (NCBI): domain Eukaryota; kingdom Metazoa; phylum Arthropoda; class Insecta; order Coleoptera; family Cerambycidae; genus Rhamnusium; species Rhamnusium bicolor. The sequence goes on along the minus strand of JANEYF010000362.1, from coordinate 113,545 downwards.
AAAAAAAAAAAAAAAAAAAAAAAAAAAAAAAAAAAAAAAAAAAAAAAAAAAAAATTCGTTACCAATTGTATAATTTTTTAGTAAATCTTTTAAATCTTCTGATTGATAGATAAGAGGTAAATAAACTTTGGTGATGTGTTTATTTTCAATTTTGCTTGATTTTGATGGTTTTGGATTTTCTTGAATTTTTATTAAAATCTGTCGTTTTTTATAATTAAAACAAAGTTTTCGTATCGCATTATACTCTTCCTGGTTTAATTGTTTGAGTCTTAAGTTTTTAAGATTAGCTTTTTTTGTAAATTTACAAAATTATTAAATGAGTCTTTAGATAATTCTTGATCGAATTCTAAATTATTAATTTCGAATTGTTGCAGATAATATTCTTATTTGTCCAAGTCTATTTCAATTTCAATGTCTTTTGGATTTATAACAATAAATTAAATTGGTTATTGTATACCGTACTAATTCCTAAAAGAATTTCTATGTGGCAATTTAATACTTGCGAAGATAAAACTAGTTCGGTGTCATTTTGATAATTTATGCTTAGTGTAATTATCTGTTATGTGAAAGGTGATATTTTTATCTTAACGTGAGCTTGAGATAAGATTGTTTCTTGCAAAGGTTTGCCATTCACGTACATTTGTATTTCTGTGCCTGGAATGATGATTTTACTATTTTTTGAAATCTAATCTCGCAGTTAGCTAGGTTATTATGTCAATGCCAATAAGACTGAAATCGTATATGCAATGTTTGTGTAAAATTTCCGTTTGTTTAAATATTTTTAGAAAGATGAATTGTTACTATATTTTCATGAATATTTTTATTATGAGATGTTTTTACTGAAAATGGTTTGTTTTGTATAATTTTGAAAAATTCGTTTTTGTTAATTATTCATTAATTAAAGTTTTTGCAGCTCCCGTGTCTACTAAAAATTTAGCATTTATTTCGGGTAAAATAATATATGGTAATTTATTTGAGCTACGCGTGTTTTAAATTTATTGTTTCGATGTCTCCGAGGCTGGTTTCTGAAAATTTTAATTTTCATTGTTTTGTTCGCCCGTGTAATCTTCTTGATAAAATTGGTTTTGATATTCTAAGTATTCTTCGTATGATGTGGTGTCTTCGTCATATGGACTAAATGATGCTTCCTCAGGTTGTCCGTCTTCTGGTAAAACTTCATGTGTATTTAATTCTTGAGAAAACCATTTTCTATGTTGCTCTTGTTGTGGGAATTGAGGTGCCCTATATTGTACAGGGTGTGACATTCTTGTATGCAACTGAGGTAATTGACGTTGAAAATATGAAGTAGGTCTAACAGGTGTGTTAGCTACTTTAAGTTGTGTGCCATTTCTAGAAGTTTGGGTGTTGGATGTGCCCAATTGTTGTCTATGATAGTTAATATTTTCTTCTTCTGTTACCATATGAATAGCGTCTTCTATAGTTTTTGGTGATTTGCAACGAAGTAGATGACTCATGTTGCCATTAAGTCCGGTTAAATATGCACGTAATGTCATTGCATTATACATATTGATTTTCGCATTTCTTATATCGGCGGGAAAATCCGAACAAGATATTTTGTCTAAAAGTAAACCTCTTAGATCGATACATCTATCTGCGAATTGTAAACATGATTCGGTATGTCTTTGTCTTAATATTGTTAAATCGGCTATTAAAGATTCTTCGTTACGTTGATCTCCAAAAATATTAAGTAAAATTTCTTTTAACTCGGGGAAACTCCGATACGTCCGTGATGCTAATAATAACGCGGCTTTTCCTATCAATTTCGTTCTGATGTGCAATAATGTAAATGAAATTCTTTCATGCTCGTTATTAGGTGCCATAAGAGTTAATACATTTTCACATGCGTTTAAAAAATTTGATAATTGTGATGTGTCACCGTCAAAACGTGGAATTAAGTCTAAGTAATCCCTAACACTAATTTGTGGTCCCGTATTTGTATTTAAGGCCATAATGTTTGGATTTAAATTTATTTTGTTAGTAGGAACTGGACTAAGTTCAGGAAGTGGATTTTCGGAAAGTGAAAGATAAGTATTAAGCAAATCCGAAAGCTGATTAATATCGTTAGAATTATCGGTCATTAGTTAATTGACTTACGTAAAAACAACGAGTGACTTTTTGATAATCTCAAATATGTAACGATTGATTACAAATTGCAAAATAAGTAATGCTCTATTACACTGTCTCAATAGTCTGAAAGTAAAACAGATATTTTAAAATTTAAAAGTGATTTTAAATGAAAAATTTTATTTAAATTTTGTTAGAATTAAATGAAATATATATATTCTTTCTGTACGTCTATAAATTTGCAGTTGAACGTTGAATAAATAATATTTATGATATTTATAATACTTAAACGTAAAATATGAAATATATGATATAAATTTATGTGTTATATATTTATAAAAAAAATAGTAATTTAATGGTCTCGATGGTTTCTTTTAGAGATGTTTTCTAGCTTGAGCCAACACTTTCTATGAGCGACTTGGGTTCGCACTCAGTCTTTGAAAGTGAAGTACTTTGTCTTCTTTGCTTGTAGGGCTTCTAACTAGTGAGTCTTTTCGACTACTCAAAAGTTAGGTGCAAAGCCTCAGCTGGTGTTCTTAGGGAAAGATTTAGCGAGTATAGCAACCTGAACAGCTCTGTGTTCACCGTAGTCTACTATACTTTCTCTTAGACCCTTGGTTTATCCTTTTCTTTTCTTGATTTTCTTACTGATGTTGAATCTTGATGTCAAATTAAAAATAAAATAAAATTCTGAAAAAAAAAATATAAAAAATAAAATTATTAAAAATGAAATAATCGTCGATTTTTTCTTGAAATTTTCGGGAATAGAGATGACGCCCCTATTATGTGGAATATTTATGTCCTCTATTCTCCGCTTCTTACCCTACGTGATAGATATGCCAGTGGTTCTTCTATCCTAAATTAATCGTTGGTGGGTACCGTATTGACGATACGAAAATCTCGATGATTCCAACCTGATGTCAGCGCGATGCCGCCTTCTTATTCTACGTGATAGATATGCCAGTGGTTCTTCTATCCTAAATTAATCGTTGGCGGGTACCGTATCGACGATACGAAAATCTCGATGATTCCAACCTGATGTCAGCGCGATGCCGCCTTCCTATTCTAAACGTTGCAGGACGGTTTTTCAACCGGCGGACCTCGATGGACTCCTGCGTGTTGTAGGCGCGATGCCCCTGTGGAGTATTTTCGACCCAAAGATGACTAACCTTGTTATGTTGTAAAATGTCTTCTCAACTACCCTACTCAATTCAAATAGTTTGGAAATTATGGTTTTTTTCAGGTTCCTCTTCTTAAACGTTGAAACGTACGTTACTGTGTTTTTCTGTTTTTCGGCTGTAACTGAAGAAATCCTACCGACTGCGCCACTTAAGAATCGTAGACGAGCGATTGGTTTTTAAAAACAAAAATTGAAGATTCTTAAGAAAATTTATTTGTTTGGATCGTTAATTAACAATTTACGTTTATGAACAATTTACACACGAACTATGCTAGTCGATGTCTAGGACGAAAAAACTCGCAGAGTGCTCGAGGCGCTCTTATTTATACACTTATCTGGGTATCACGTTTAGCTGATGTAAGGGTTTTGTTGTATTATAACTTACATACGTAGTTTATTTACAGTAACAAGAAATGCCTTTTATTGGTTAGCAGTGGAAAGAAATAAAATAACAAAAATAAAATTGACATATTTTCTTTAAAGTTTTGAATAAGAGACTAAAGCCATAAACGGCGTCCGGTGACCAGCGTCCAATGAAGATAATATTCAGGCCGTGCGTGAGTTTGGTGAAAGCGATCACTGCATTACTGTTACCGAGATTGCATCAGAGGTGGGTATAAGTATTGGAGGTGTCCATACCATTGTATCGAACATACTTGGATACAGAAAAATATCGGCAAGGTGGGTTCCACGTCTTCTCAGCTAGGCACAAAAAAATGTGCGGAAAGACATCTGTCAGCGACTTCTCAATCGCTTTGAACAAGAAAGGAAGGCCTTTCTGGACCGTATCGTGACCTGCGACGAAACATAGAAGACGATGCTGCGGTCGACAGTCGTGCGCAATTGGCTACTTGGCTACTACCATCTTCTACCATCTTCTCTTTTCCACAAAAGAATCAAAAAGCTTCCTATCCGATGGAAAAGATGTATTTCTGTTGAAGGAAACTATGTAGAAAAATGAGGCACTCCATTTGTATTTTTTGTATTTTTATAAATCACCAATAAATCTGTATTAAAATATTCCTGTTTATATTTGTTTGATTGACCCTTATATATATATATATATATATATATATATATATATATATATATATATATATATATATATATATATATATATATATATATATATCACATATATATACATATATATATATATATATATATATATATATATATATATATATATATATATATATATATATATATATATATATATATATATATATATATATATATATATATATATATATATATATATATATATATATATATATATATATATATATATATATATATATATATATATATATATATATATATATATATATATATATATAATATATATATATATATATATATATATATATATATTATTTTTTTTTTTTTTTTTTTTTTATATTTATATATATATATATATATATATATATATTTTTTTACATCAGATTTTTTTTTAATTTTTTTTTTTTTTTACATATATATATACATATATATATACATATGAGATACTGTATCAAAGGCTTTAGCTAAATCGACAAAGATGCAAATGGCGAGTTTACTTTCATTCAGAGTTTTATATATGTTGGTTAGAACACTCACCACGATACGCTGATGAGGGGCAATAACTCCGAAACACGTGTCAGTAGCTGCATAGTTGTTTTTTTGGGGATATGGCACTAAACCTTCTTTTATTTTATTTTGACCCCAATAAATCTATATTATTTTGTTTGTATTTGCCAGGTGGAAACGGGCAGTACACATAGAGCTCTGTGTGTTGACTGTGCTCATCGAGGCCCCCAATTATGGCACATGGGAACATGAAAGCACTAATTGAGTACTGTGTACTGTACTTTCCAGCTTTATTTTAGTTCTTGTTCCTGATCTATTCCATCCTAGATCCAATTCTTTAGCTACGCTACGCTGATGAGGGGCAATAACTCCGAAACACATGTCCGTAGCTGCATAGTTGTTTTTTTGGGGATATGGCACTAAACCTTCTTTATTTTATTTTGACCCCAATAAATCTATATTAATTTTTTATAATGTTCTGTACCAAAATATGCGCAATTAAAATTAAAAATCGACTTGAGTGAAGCGTTTTTCGATAAATTCGTATCAACATAGAAAATAAATATACTTCATACTTCTGCAGATTCACATTCGATAAAAAATCTACTTTTAATATAGTGAGATATCTTCATCACGTTTTGTTTGTGCATTGAAGAAAAGAACGCCCAGAACACACTATCTTATACAATTAGTAATAGTATAAATTAAATAAAGTGTAATTTAATACAGCAGGGTATTAAGAAAATTGTGAACAAAAAACAAACCTCTACACACAGGAATGTAACGTTAATTTTTTTTTTTTTTTAGATACTGAGTGCAACAATTGCACTTTCTGCAATGAAAGCCAAATCCTACTATAATGAATACGATATTTTTCTGAACCAGTATATCACACTTTCCAATATCTTAATTTCCTTCTGTTCAGTAACATTTATTGTTTCTTGGTTAAGATATTGGAGCACAATCAGAGAAGATATTTGCTCGAAAAAATCAGTAAGTTATAATAATTATCATTGATGTCCACATTTTGTTTATAATATTTTCTTAGAATGCGTGGTCTTATAAGTTTCCAGATTCAACATTCGATTACTTTCTATAGGGATGATTAAAGTATTTGCAGCTTAACGTATACTTGAGTAACTAATTAATTACATAGGAACACAAAATTTTCGAGTAGTCATTTCCGACGTATTTTGCTTCGCTGAATCCAAATCTAACATCAGAATTAATCCACCACATCACGATTTTTTCCTTCCTCAAAAAAAAAGCTTGAAATTTCACAAAATTCCCCTGTTTATGTCTATGTTTAGTCTATTTGAAAAAACTTATGCGAATATGATATTCTTATGTATTTTGAGCCGCTGAGAAATTTCAGGCTATTTTTTCAGGTTAGGAAAAACTTGTGACGTGATGGAGTAATTCTGATTCAGCGAGCTAAAATAGGTTAGAAACAACTACTTGCGTCTTTTGTTCAAAGAAAGAAAAATTTTTTGCCTATGTTTTTGATCACTATTGAATATGAAGTAATTAGAAATCGACGAAAAAATTTATTGGTCGAGATCTATGATATCATACTTTGTATAGTGTGTCTGCCGTTTTATTTTAGAATTCGGATATCGGCGAGTCATGATGTCGAAAACAGGGTCAGCGGAAGGGAAAATTTGTTATTAATTTATACCTATACCAATTAAAACCAAATATTTTTTAAACTATTACTGAAAACTAATATCTTTCAGTGGCTTATTTTATAGTGTATAGATTCTAAAAATGAGTAGTGGATATAGTAAAGTGAAAGTATAAGTGAAAGTATAATATTAGCACTAGCAGTTTATACGAAGTGAATTGAAATTGGTGAGTGTTAAAGCACAGGACTGTGCGCACTTAACTTGATATTTTGTCCTATGTATTTAGCATGGTATCGAGAATCGAATGATAGTTGAAATTGTGCAGGCGAGTCCGAGACTGGCAATGTAATCAGCCTGAATGAACCATATACGACTGCACGTGTTTAAAGATAATAAAACGGACAGGCCCACTAATAAAAAAAAAACTCGCTAAATTGTTTCTTAGCAGCAACGTGGATTTGTGAGATGTGCCGGGATTGGCCTTGGTTTGAGGACGATGGGCGACGATTGGCTGGGATCAGGATATTCGTCAGTCCGGTTGGTGGGTGGGTGTTTGAGTTATATCAGTCAGTAGTCAACGTGGACTCGATGATGTAACCTAGTTCTTTATAACATTGGTCCAGTGCAGTGCAGAAATACCTATTATAATATCAAGTGTGGTTCAGTTTATACTTATTGTTCATATTGGTAAATATTTATTACTATATAAAAAGGTATTTAAGATATTGTATTATTTACTAATTTACCATGGCTTTCTGGAGACCATTTGAAACAGAGGATAATATAATAACGCCCGAAAATCTCGAAATATTTGAACCAGTTATTGTCGAAGAAGCCGAAATAAATTTAGAGTTTCAAAATAAATATTTACACGTACAAAGTCAACGCATTATTTTAAATATACATGAACGTTTAAAAAGCGAAAATCGTGAAAAATGTGAGAAAGAATTAATAGAACGTATTAACGAATTAACTAAAATATCAAAATCAACAATTTATCGTGTAATTAAAAAAGGAGATGTTATATATCACGATACAAATAGGAAAAGGAAAAATATGAAATTAAAAAATATTGATGATGCTACCAAAAATGTAATACGGCGTATAATTTATAATATGTATAAATGGTTTTCAGAACAGCTTTTACCAAATATTCCGCCTAAATCGGTAATTGTATTAGATAATGCTTCTTATCACTCGCGAATATTAAATAAAATACCAAACATCAGTACAAGAAAGGAAGACATTTTAAAATTCATGAGAGAAAAAAATATGGAAATTCCTGTAAAAGTTCTAATAAAGAGCGAATAAATGAAAAGAATAAAAGAACAGAATTTCAAAAAGGAATATGTTTGGGCAACTTTAAAAGGCCGTTTGCGAAAATGTAATGACTCTCCAACGTTAAGCGCGGTAGTAGTTGATCATATAAGAGAAGTAATAAATGACCTCGACAATACTGATTTATGGAAAAATTGCGTTCAGCATGTAATTAATAAAGAAAGTCAATATCCAACACTACCCCCCATTGCGCCGGTTATAATTCAACCGGGATCTTCAGAAAGTGAAGATTCGGACGCGTCAACTTTTAGCATTTAACTTTTTTTAATATACATATATTTTCAGAACAAAATATTTAGCTATTATAATAGGTATGAAGTTTACTTTTTTATTGTTACATTTCTTGGAATATGTTTTATTTAGTTGACAAGAAATTTTAATTTAAGTTACTTTATTCTAGAGACATATTTTAATTTTGTTTTTATTTATGTTTTATCTAAACAAATATTTATTTTTGTGGTACTAATTCTTTGCTTTGGTGAGGAAACTTACATTTTTATTTTAATTTTAGAAGAAACTTTAATTTTATTTTTTACTATATAACATCCTTGCCCCTCGCTAATCTAACCTGTCCCATTCCCGCATCCTGGCAAGGATATGTTCATACCTTCTCGTTGGTCCTTGCTGAGCAATAACATATTTCAATATAGTATGGGTTAACTTTAAAACTAAACCCAATAAATTTAAATATTTAGACTTTATATCTAAAACTGATATAATATTTCAAAAATATGTTATTGGTCAAATGAACAAAAATAGCCTATCTAATAAACAAAAAATAATAAAAATTAATACAATTTTCAAAAAAGTGTAACATTTTCTTACGGCAAGCATTTCTATTTACCTCCACCCATGTACAATAAAGATATGCCGACAGTTTTTGCAGGCTATTAGTTTTTATACGGTTTCAATTGACTTCGTAAACACTTTTACCAATAATATATTTTCGCTGCAATTCACATTTTCACACTTATTGCAGCGGTATTATTCCTTAGAAGTGAAGTATATTATTAAAAGTTGCTTCATATGTTCTGCTGTTAAAATCTGCCGCCTGTCTGCAAAAAATCATTTATATGTTGGAAACTAATGTTCTATCTCGACGTATATTTAAAATAGAGGAACATTCGTAAAGACGCCATATTTATTTAAGGCCCAAAACAATCAACTTCTTTGCCCTGCTTACTATCAATAAACTTTGACAAAACCAGTATTGTTATGTAAAGCCCTTTCTATTTTTGGTTTACTTGTTCAGCGATGTCTCTAGTAAATTATTACATACAGGGTGTAAATATAAACATTATAAAGAACGGTGAGCTTTCTGAGGATCCCAGTATACTAACCTCAAATTTTAATTAGTTTTTTAAAGATGCTTCAATGAAAATAATTGATAAATAAAATAAGAATAATGCAAATGATAACACAAATTTTATTATCCGTTCAATTTTCCTTGAGCCTTTAGTATGTGAGGAAATGTTAAATTTACTGAATAAACTGAAAAACAAAAACTCGTCGGGTCCCGACAAAGTACCCATGTTTTTATTGAAGAAAATAATTGGCTTTATCTTGCAACCCATGATTTATTTAGTTAATTTTTTTTTCAACGGAAACTTTTCCATACATTTTAAAAGTAGGCAACGTGGTTCTAATTCATAAAAAGCAAGCTCCCCATTTTATGGAAAATTATAGACCGATAACTGTCCCATCTGGTTTCTCAAAAATATTTGAATATTATTATTTGGACCGTATGTTAAAATTTATTGGAAAATAAAATATTTTTAATAAAAATCAACATGGATTTCGGGCTAATATGTCTACACACATGGCAATTCATTCATTTTACGATCAACAGAGCGAACATATGGAGGCAAACGAATGCCCTGTTGGAATATATTGTGATCTCAGCAAGGCTTTGATTGCTTCAGTCATATCAATCTTTTATCCAAACTCTATTCGTATGATATACATGGTGTCACTAACCCTGCGGGATGTGGGGAGTGGCTGAGGTTAATGTGCTGGAGCGACTCCCATGAGGCGTCGGAGGCCACGGGAGGACTGTCCAGCGTCGGGCAACGAAAAAAAATAATAATAATAATAAGGGGTGCAAAGGACCGGCAACCTCCACGTTGGTGCACCCTGGACAGGCAGAGGCAACTCTGCCTGACTAATGCCGGCCGGGAGTACCAGGGCTAACCACCCTGGTACTCCTACTGCTATGGGTTCCTTACAACCTAAGAAGTGCCCCTCACAATCGACCTCAGTCGGATGGAGGTCAGGGACAGATGGGAGGGGCCTTACCGGACGGTCCAAACGATAACGACACCGCAATTGTACATGGACGCTTTAAGTGGACGAGGGAACTAAAAGATGACTTGCTGACCTGCCGCGAGAGTAGCGAACCTGAGCGAAGGGGATACATGGCGCGATTGCATGCACTTTGGTGCGAAATGCATCCAGAGCATCGCGCCTTCTCTCAACAACACCTGAGAGATCAAGTATCCTTCTTGCGCAGGACAGGTTACGTAAGGGCACCCCGTCAGCTGGAAGAACTGCCAGCCGCAGTCCCACCGCGGCAATTACCAGCTGATGGGGAACATCCTTTAGAGTTCACCGACGTAGACTTAAGGACGAGGGTTAGCCTTAACACCAGGGCTAACCTAAAGCCACAAGACCTGGCTAGAATGGACGCGGTCATCGATGAGGAAATTCCGGAGGATGTAGACATCTGGCAAATCAACTGTGCCGTGTACAACGCCGCGAAGCAACTCGTCCCCCGTGAGAGGTCAACCAATCACGGGGTCGAGAAAGCCAAGCGGCGTGTACAAAAAATTGAGGGCAAAATACAGTCGGCCAGACAACACGCTTCTCGGATCCAGAGTGTGGTGGAATATAAGACGACTGGTAGAGTCTTTACTCCCAGAATCCGGCGCATAGCAGCCGGATTAAGACGTCAACACCATACTCTAAATCTGACAGTGATGCTTACCATCAAGCAGCACTGTCTAGATAGGATCCGAGCGCTCATGGCGATAAAGAAAACATTGAAGAGGCGGGTCAGGAGTATGGAACAAAACACTTTGTTCCGTACGAATCCTTCCCGCCTCTTTCAAGAGCCACAGCGTGTTGTCGAGAATCCGCCGACTGTAGAAGATGTCGAAACCTTCTGGAAGGGAACCTACGAAGCGACGCGTCCATTCAATAGCGACACTCCAGCAATAGCACACTTCGAGGCTCTGTGCCACAGACATCTTGAAGAGCCAGAAGAAGTGTGCCCGGCAATCAGTACGGAGGAAGTCCAACAAGCGCTTGTTGGTACCAAGAACTTCGCTGCCCCGGGCCCAGACGGCATTAACAACTGGTGGTGGAAGAAATTTCCTTCCACTCACCGCCGTCTGGCGCGAGTTTTCAACTTATGGTTGAACGAGGGGCAGCAGATTCCGGACTGGTTTGTCGAGGGACGTACTGTGCTTATCCCCAAAAAGGGGGGATCTTTCCGACCCGAGGAATTATAGGCCGATCACTTGCCTTAACTCCTGCTACAAGATATTTACACGTATCTTGTATGCTAGGACGCTGAGGTCTGTTGATCCGGTCTTCCAGCAGATACACGAACAGCGTGGTTCCAAGAAGGGCATGGCAGGTTGCAAGGACAGCCTGCTGATAGACCGCTGTATTACACAGGATTCTGTGCAATACAAGCGGAATCTATCGATGGCCTGGATTGATTACCGCAAGGCATTTGATACAACATCACATGAGCTATTGTTGTACTTGCTCGAATGCCTTGCGGTACCAGCACCACTAGTGAGATGCATAGAACAGCTGCTGCCGCTCTGGAAGACCCGCTTCACCATAACATCAGGTACACAGCGGGTTACGACAGAGCAGGTGGCATTTAGGAGAGGAGTTTTCCAGGGTGACTCCCTGAGTCCTCTCCTCTTCTGCATCTCACTGCTGCCGTTGTCTGTTGGGCTCCGCCAAACCCGCGGATATCAATGTGGGCCACCCAGCGACCGGAGGCATAAGGTCACCCATCTATTTTATATGGATGACCTTAAACTTTATGCCTCCGGAGAGCGCGAACTACAAAACGCTCTTAGGGTGGTCGAAGAATATACGCGGGCAATTGGTATGGAGTTCGGGTTGGACAAATGTGCAGTCGTCCACCTCAAGAGAGGACGATGCGGGGAATTTTCTGAAGATGCGCAGCTCGCAGACGGAAGCATCCTAAGACATCTGGATGCCGGAGAGACCTATACATATCTGGGTGTGCAACAAAGGCACATCCAGGATGTATCACAAATAAAAGATTCTCTCCGCGGCAAGTACAGACACCGCCTCCGAAAGATTTGGTCTTCCGAACTTTCGGGGAAGAACAAGGTGTCTGCAACTAATATGCTTGCCGTTCCGATTCTGCTCTACTCCTTCGGAGTAGTAAAGTGGAGGGTAGATGAGCTGCGTCAATTAGACAGAGATACCCGCAAGATGATGAATATTCACAGAAGTATTCATCCTAGATCGTCCGTTCCTCGTGTGTACCTCCCACGTCAACGGGGGGGCCGAGGACTCTTGAGCCTGGAGTGTACGCATGGCAGAGTAGTACTGAGTATGGCATGTAACATACTCAGGAGCTCAGATCCCCTCTTGCGGTTCGTAAAACATCATGAAACTGTAGGAGTGGGAGCAGGATTGTTCAAGGCAGCAAAAAGAGCCGCAGATGAACTCGGTCTCGCATTTGACATCAGGCGAGGAGGCCGGCGAGGTGCTGATGTTGAGTCAGTCACCGAACTTCAGCCAAATCGTCTGAAAGCCCGAATTAGAGCTGCCGAACAGGAAAATCTGTTTCGGCAGCATGTCGATAAACCCCAGCATGGTGTCTTCTATAAGAACATAGAAACACTGGGTTTATCGACCAGGCTGACCTTCGCCTTTCTAAGGTCAGCAGGGCTTAAGTCGGAGACCGAGGGATTCATTATGGCCTGTCAAGATGGTGTTATCAACACCTTGGTCTACCGTAGCCGCGTGTGGCGTGTAGAGGTTCCTGATATCAACTGCAGGACCTGCCATCAGGCGCCGGAATCGCTCATGCACTTACTTTCTGCATGCCCTATATATGCGATTTCGGCCTACATCCACCGACATAACGCGGCTTTACGAGTGCTATACTACCATCTAAGGCACTCGTACGGGGTAGACCAGACACCAGTGCTGCCTTACGTCCCCGGAGATATTGAGTCCGTTGTCGAGAACGAGAAATGCCGGATTTACTGGAACTACTCGTTCCCGACTGTCAGGCTAATCCAAGCCAACAAGCCTGACATAGTCCTCCTCGACCATCAACTCAAGGTGATGTATGTTATCGAGTTCTCGGCACCTGCGGAGAAAAACATCACCTTGAAGGAGGAGGAGAAACGGACCAAATATCGCGATCTCCGGTACGAGCTCCAAGTGCTGTACCCAGGCTACTCGGTCAAAATGGTCGTCCTTATTATCGGTGTACTCGGAGGGATAAAGCCTACGCTGCTCTCGGAACTGAAGATCATACCGGCCTGCCAAAAACCAGCCGAGTGGCTGGCAGGTCAAATGCAGAAGGCGGTCATTCTAGGTTCTCTCCGTCTGCTTAGGGCACACGATTCTGGTATCTACAGTCACTAACCCTGCGGGATGTGGGGAGTGGCTGTAGTTGATGCGCCGGCGCGACTCCCGTGAGGCGTCGGAGGCCACGGGAGGACTGACCGGCATCGGGAAACCGAAAAAAAAAAAAAAAAAAAAAAAAAAATAATAATAATAATACCAGGGGTGCAAAGGACCGGCAACCTCCACGTTGGTGCACCCTGGACAGGCAGAGGAAACTCTGCCTGACTAATGCCGGCCGGGAGTACCAGGGCTAACCACCCTGGTACTCTTACTGCTATGGGTTCCATACAACCTAAGAAGGGCCCCTCACAATCGACCTCAGCCGGATGGAGGTCAAGGACAGATGGGAGGGGCCTTACCGGACGGTCCAAACGACAACAACAATGCTATTGTACATGGACGCTTTAAGTGGACGAGGGAACTAAAGGATGACTTGCTGACCTGCCGCGAGAGTAGCGAACCTGAGCGAAGGGGATACATGGCGCGATTGCATGCACTTTGGTGCGAAATGCATCCAGAGCATCGCGCCTTCTCTCAACAACACCTGAGAGACCAAGTATCCTTCTTGCGCAGGACAGGTTACGTAAGGGCACCCCATCAGCTGGAAGAACTGCCAGCCGCAGTTCCACCGCGGCAATTACCAGCTGATGGGGAACATCCATTAGAGTTCGCCGATGTTGACTTAAGGACGAGAGTTAGCCTTAACACCAGGGCTAACCTAAAGCCACAAGACTTGGCTAGAATGGACGCGGTCATCGATGAGGAAATTCCGGAAGATGCAGACATCTGGCAAATCAACTGTGCCGTGTACAACGCCGCTAAGCAACTCGTCCCCCGTGAGAGGTCAATCAATCACGGGGTCGAGAAAGCCAAGCGGCGTGTACAAAAAATCGAGGGCAAAATACAGTCGGCCAGACAACACGCTTCTCGGATCCAGAGTGTGGTGGAATATAAGACGACTGGGAGAGTTTTTACTCCCAGAATCCGGTGCATAGCAGCCGGATTAAGACGTCAACACCATACTCTAAATCTGACAGTGATGCTTACCATCAAGCAGCACTGTCTAGATAGGATCCGAGCACTCATGGCGATAAAGAAAACATTGAGGAGGCGGGTGAGGAGTATGGAACAAAACAATTTGTTCCGTACGAATCCTTCCCGCCTCTTTCAAGAGCCACAGCGTGTCGTCGAAAATCCGCCGACTGTAGAAGATGTCGAAACCTTCTGGAAGGGAATCTACGAAACAACGCGTCCATTCAATAGCGACACTCCATCTATTGCACACTTCGAGGCTCTGTGCCACAGACATCTTCAAGAGCCAGAAGAAGTGTGCCCGGCAATCAGTACGGAGGAAGTCCAACAAGCACTTGTTGGTACCAAGAACTTCGCTGCCCCGGGCCCAGACGGTATTAACAATTGGTGGTTGAAGAAATTTCCTTCCACTCACCGCCGTCTGGCGCGAGTTTTCAACTCATGGTTGAACGAGGGGCAGCAGATTCCGGACTGGTTCGTCGAGGGACGTACTGTGCTAATCCCCAAAAAGGGGGATCTTTCCGACCCGAGGAATTATAGGCCGATCACTTGCCTCAACTCCTGCTACAAGATATTTACACGTATCTTGTATGCTAGGACACTGAGGTCTGTTGATCCGGTCTTCCAGCAGATACACGAACAGCGTGGTGCCAAGAAGGGCATGGCAGGTTGCAAGGACAGCCTGCTGATAGACCGCTGTATTACACAGGATTCTGTACAATACAAGCGGAATCTATCGATGGCCTGGATTGATTACCGCAAGGCATTTGATACAACATCACACGAGCTATTGTTGTACTTGCTCGAATGTCTTGCGGTACCAGCACCACTAGTGAGATGCATAGAACAGCTGCTGCCGCTCTGGAAGACCCGCTTCACCATAACATCAGGTGCACAGCGGGTCACGACAGAGCAGGTAGCATTTAGGAGAGGAGTTTTCCAGGGTGACTCCCTGAGTCCTCTCCTCTTCTGCATCTCACTGCTGCCGTTGTCTGTTGGGCTCCGCCAAACCCGCGGATATCAATGTGGACCACCCAGCGACCGGAGGCATAAGGTCACCCATCTATTCTATATGGATGACCTTAAACTTTATGCCTCCGGAGAGCGCAAACTACAAAACGCTCTTAGGGTGGTCGAAGAATATACGCGGGCAATTGGTATGGAGTTCGGGTTGGACAAATGTGCAGTCGTCCACCTCAAGAGAGGACGATGCGGGGAATTCCCTGAAGATGCGCAGCTCGCAGACGGAAGCATCCTAAGACATCTGGATGCCGGAGAGACCTATACATACCTGGGTGTGCAACAAAGGCACATCCAGGATGTAACACAAATAAAGAAATCTCTCCGCGGCAAGTACAGACACCGCCTCCGAAAGATTTGGTCTTCCGAACTTTCGGGGAAGAACAAGGTGTCTGCAACTAATATGCTTGCCGTTCCGATTCTGCTCTACTCCTTCGGAGTAGTAAAGTGGAGGGTAGATGAGCTGCGCCAATTAGACAGAGATACCCGCAAGATGATGAATATTCACAGAAGTATTCATCCTAGATCGTCCGTTCCTCGTGTGTACCTCCCACGTCAACGGGGGGGCCGAGGACTCTTGAGCTTGGAGTGTACGCATGGCAGAGTAGTACTGAGTATGGCATGTAACATACTCAGGAGCTCAGATCCCCTCTTGCGGTTCGTAAAACATCACGAAACTGTAGGAGTGGGAGCAGGATTGTTCAAGGCAGCAAAAAGAGCCGCAGATGAACTCGGTCTCGCATTTGACATCAGGCGAGGAGACCGGCGAGGTGCTGATGTTGAGTCAGTCACCGAACTTCAGCCAAATCGTCTGAAAGCCCGAATTAGAGCTGCCGAACAGGAAAATCTGTTTCGGCAGCACGTCGATAAACCCCAGCATGGTGTCTTCTATAAGAACATAGAAACACTGGGTTTATCGACCAGGCTGACCTTCGCCTTTCTAAGGTCAGCAGGGCTTAAGTCGGAGACCGAGGGATTCATTATGGCCTGTCAAGATGGTGTTATCAACACCTTGGTCTACCGTAGCCGCGTGTGGCGTGTAGAGGTTCCTGATATCAACTGCAGGACCTGCCATCAGGCGCCGGAATCGCTCATGCACTTACTATCTGCATGCCCTATATATGCGATTTCGGCCTACATCCACCGGCATAACGCGGCGTTACGAGTGCTATACTACCATCTAAGGCACTCGTACGGGGTAGACCAGACACCAGTGCTGCCTTACGTCCCCGGAGATATTGAGTCCGTTGTCGAGAACGAGAAATGCCGGATTTACTGGAACTACTCGTTCCCGACTGTCAGGCTAATCCAAGCCAACAAGCCTGACATAGTCCTCCTCGACCATCAACTCAAGGTGATGTATGTCATCGAGTTCTCGGCACCTGCGGAGAAAAACATCACCTTGAAGGAGGAGGAGAAACGGACCAAATATCGCGATCTCCGGTACGAGCTCCAAGTGCTGTACCCAGGCTACTCGGTCAAAATGGTCGTCCTTATTATCGGTGTACTCGGAGGGATAAAGCCTACGCTGCTCTCGGAACTGAAGATCATACCGGCCTGCCAAAAACCAGCTGAGTGGCTGGCAGGTCAAATGCAGAAGGCGGTCATTCTGGGTTCTCTCCGTCTGCTTAGGGCACACGATTCTGGTATCTACAGTCACTAACCCTGCGGGATGTGGGGAGTGGCTGTAGTTGATGCGCCGGTGCGACTCCCGTGAGGCGTCGGAGGCCACGGGAGGACTGACCGGCATCGGGAAACCGAAAAAAAAAAAAAAAAATAAAAAAAAAAATAACACCACATGTAATGACAACCCCCTTTGAGAGGGTTACACATTAAGAGACAACGGACATACATCCAATATCCGAGTATACTACGATTAATCTCTCTCACAGAAAAATCCCAGTGCCATGGCCGGGAATCGAACCCGGGACCCCGAGGTTTCGAGGTAAGTACGTTACCTCTAGACCACGGAGCCATAAATAGTATGTTAACCTAACATATTTGTATAATACAATCAAATCTAAATATTTAGATATAAATTTGGGAGTTCCACAAGACTCTATACTGGGTCCTATTTTATTTCTTTTATACCCGAACGAACTTGACACTTTAATTACTAATGCATTCTTTATGTATGCCGTTGACAAATCATTATTAATCTCAGATACCGAAGATGGGCATCTGGACTCTAAATTTAAGAATATGTAACAAATTGTTGAATTAGAAGATATTGTCAGAGAAGAATAGAACAGGATTTCACAAAACACTATTGGCAATATTATATATAGACAATGTGCCAAGGCTTTTCAAGCAACCGTGCACGCTAGAGGCGACCCCACTCATTGATAGTAAATTTAGTTGTTTAATTTGGTATGTGAGAGATACTTGCCTTTTTTGCCAATTTATTATAATTCCTTGTTATAAACATTTTTATTGTATTTGTTTGCCGTACTAATTAGAAAAAATGCATAATATTAAAAAAAAAAAAATTTTCTTAAACGGTATTACAGATTTTCAAAAAATAAAATGTGTTTCAAACTTCATTTCATCATACAGGTGATACACCATCATAGCCAAAGCCCACAGCAATATTTAAAAAATGTAAATAAACATCTAACAACTAAACAACCTGTAGGAATTTAAGCAAAAGACAAAAACAAGTGAAAAACACAGGTTATGTAAGGAAGAGAATGATAAAACAAAAGAAAAATTATCGAATTACATGGAATAGTTTAAAAGTTATGACGGCTTTAATTTGGTAATCGTTTAAAATGATCCACTTCAAATGAATCCAAGTGTATTTTTTATAAACTTGTAGATATGGACTCTTGTCACTAAATATTATTTGAATTTTATTATAAGAATTTATTTGTGATACATTTTTTTTGTAATTTTTCAGTTAGGTATTATAATGGTCATCATCAGTGTATTGGAAATTACTATCAGTTCTATTTTGTTGATGCACTATCATCCCATATACAATTTACATAAATCAGTTTCAAAATATGATTTCGCCAAGGCAGAGTTTCCGAAAGATTGGGATAAACTTCAATATCAGGTATTTTATTAACATGTAATTACCCATTTATGTAAGCGTTAATTAAGCTTCAGTTAATAAAATTTTAAATTAATAAAAGATTTATAATTTAAGGATTCTTTTAATGAGAAGTAATTTAAACTAAGTTAAATGTTCAAAATATGCGTCATTTACAACCTGACAACGTTGGAATCGACTAATAAACTGCCTTTGAACATTAGCAACGACATTAGGGCCTATCTGGCAAACTTTCTGCCGAATTCTCTATTTTAAATCTTCTAAATTTGCAGGTTTGTTTACGTAAACTTTTCTTTTTCAGTAGCTGCACAGAAAATAGCCAACGGGTTTAAATCGGGCGATCTAGTTGGCATTCGATACTCTCTTGTTGTGTAGAAGTCGTGCACATAATATATACAATATACATCCACAAAAAAAATAAAAGAATAAAAACCTTTCCTAAAATTCTTCAAGATAACTGTCATGATCTCTCATTTACAAACGTACTCAGGTAATAAGTGCAATATTGGTTAATATTAAAACACTGTAATTGGATAATTCTTGATGTGGTCAATTACAACACTTACCAGTTACCCTGCAATTACAACATTTGTCACATAGTTTTTCTTTACTTAATTTTAAATTCTGTGGAAGTACTAAAAAAATAAAGGAATGAAAGGTAATGCAGCAATAGAGTTGATTTTGAAATAATTTAGGTTCCATAATATGTGTAATTTTTTAAATGAATTTAGTCTTGGAGTGGGTTGGAACCTTTGATATGAAGATAACACTGACGTAGTTTAAACGCCATTAAACACCAAGACACTATATACTGCACTCGAGGTGCGTTTCGCCAACCAAGTGTGCATCATCTGGAGATGATTAAAACTAAACTTATGATAACAATCTACCCTATTTATACCTAAACTATTGTTACGGTTCACCGAACCGTCACGGGTTACTAACTAATAAAGCGGGTTATTTGGGATAGGCCCTCTGTCACTATTCAAACTATATTTACACTTTACGATTTCCAAGATTTCAAATGCATCCAGCTGTCTAGTAATTGTTACATTCCTAATTAATCTTAAATTGCTAATATCTATTTTATAGTTGTTCTCAAACGCATGTTGGGCTACACTAGACTTATCTGTTCTACCATATTTGAGATGGGCCATATGCTCTTTGAATCTAGTTTGAATTGATCGTCCAGTCTGTCGAACATATTTTGATTACAGTCCTTACAGCTAATTTCGTAAATCCCCGACTTTTCGTTTGTTTCAATTTTGTCTTTTGGATTGCCTAAAAGTTGTTGTAGTTTGTTTCCCGATGAATGAACCACTGTCATACCTACATCTTTAAAAATCTTACCAATACCACGGGTGAATCGAGGATCGAATGGAATCGATACAAGTTTCGGATTTTCTCTTTCATTTTGAAAGGTCGAGGAATTTCGAAGCGACTCTTTAAACTTTCGTTTCCTAATTATTTTATCAATTAAACTTACAGAATATCCATTATTCGCAGCTGTATCCTTAATCAAAGCTTTTTCTTTTTCAAACCTCTCTTTATTGAGCTTAATAGATGATGGACTAGAAAATAAAACTCTCCATTTTGTGTTGTGTACAATGGTGAGAGTCCTTAGAGGTATATTTTAGAATACTGGTATCTTTTCTGTATATGTCAAATTGTAACTTATTTTCACTATTTCTAATTATTAATACATCTATCATATGTTTCATATGTGAATTTAACTGACGCGAAAATCCTCTTTAATTTAGATACTAAGTTATCAATATCAGCTACTTTTGTATCGAACACTGCAAAAATATCATCGACATACCTAAGCCAATACCTGGGGAAATACTCGAATTCTTCTTTTGCTTCCGTCTCGAATCTTCATGAAGAGACTGGCAATGAATGGTGACAAAGAATTACTCATTGCTGTTCCTTCATGTTGTTCGAAGAAATTATCATTGAATAGAAAACAATTTTGTTCCATGCAAAGTTTAGTGAGTTTAAGATATTCTTTTACTACATCTTGACTGAGATTGTTTCATTCGAGTAGATCCTTAAGGTAGTCCAAGGTCTGTTGTATCGGAACACTTGGAAACAATGAACAAACATCAAAAGAGATTAAAATATCATCTTCTTGCAACTGAATGTTTTTCACCTTATTACTGAAATCGTTGGAATTAATCACAGAGAAACTAGGTGGTGCAATAGGTAAATTCTCGAACTCTTCTGTTAACCATTTTGATAGGTGGTGAGTCGGCGATCCGATTACTGAAACAATAGGACGTACCGACTTTCCTGGTTTATGTATCTTAGGCAAGCAATACAATCTAAGTAAACTTGGGTTAGATACATGTAACTTCCTATTTAAAGCTGGAGTAATAAGGTTCTTGCAGGATTTAAGTACATTTCTTACTTCAGTAACCATTTTTGGTAATGTCTTCCTTTGAAGTATGCTGACAGAGGTTCTTGCGGTCAAAATTGGTGAATATAAATAAAAACCAAATTCACCACAGTCTTTAAAAAAAGTCCACGCCCAGATGACCCAATATCTACTAGTTTAACTCCAAAACATTTAGAACAGATATTAGTAGTGTACTGAAGTGTATTTTAATAATAGAAAGATGTTAAGCATCATTGTTAATAATTATATAATAAAAATAGATGGTTTCATAAGAAATAGTAACGTAAACAAGTATTGTCTTTTTATATAAAAAATACTTTAAATTAACACAAAACAATGTAAAAGTACCTGCTGAATCAGAGTTTATTCTGGAAATGTAAAACTGTATAACGTAAAGAAGTAAATCGCTTCTTGAAAACTAAAAGCTTGTTGAACTCCATTTATAAGTGGTAGAATCTGAAAACATTGATTGTTGTTTATCTGGTGGCTTCTACAGAGTAATTTTATTTAGGAGAGTTTCCTTTCAAAACAATCTTATTTTTGAAAAACTAAAAAAAAATAAGGAAATATAACATTACAACTTCGACAGTATAAAACGATGTAAATAAAAGTCAGCAACACTGACTAAATAGAATAATAATGATCTGTGTAGTTATAAGATGAACCTGTCATGCTAGTTTTATGTTGCAAAAATGACCTAAGTGCGGGAAGTGTAGAAGCTTGGTACGGTATCAAATATCAATGACTCTTGTTAATAGGTTCCATTATAGGATATAAAATACACCAAAATGCTCCTAGTAAAGCCAGGAACAAAGATATGATAAAATTAGAAACATCATGTAGTTTCAAAAATAATTTATTTATAACCCGCCAAAATTTGACATAAATTTCAAGTCCAGTAGGCCAGTTTTTAACGAGTATAAATACTTTGGCGGCTTCCGTAAAAGAGGAGTCGTAGTTTAGGTATACTAGAGGGCACTTGGCCAATATTCTTCAATAAATCTACTGGTCAAAAGAACCATAACCTAAAACAATAAATAAAAGTTCATTCAGGTTCAAGCATAAATAAACTAGTGATAAATCACTAAATGAAAACCAGTGAGAAAAATAAATGGAAATGAAAAATAATAATTTCAAGCAAGAATAAAGAAGTGCATATTTACCTGAGTTGGGAAAAGACTGTCTTTGTATGATTGAGTTAATAAGTCCAGAAAAGTAAAGCATAAATAATAAGAAGAATTAAAATAAAAGAAGTATAGAATTTTTCAGTCATAGCAAGTTTAAACAAACTAAACTGTATTCACTTAAACTTTGCGGTATCGGGTTAGATTTACAATGGGTAGAGTAGCGACTGTATTGTAGGTTGCTTATTTCCTAGCGTAATAAATATACAGGGTGTCTCATTAGAAAATGCATCGATCGATATAGGGAAAAGTACGCACCAGAAAATTTGTAAAATTTAAGGAATTACTAATGGCAGTGTGATCAATCCAACTAAAATAATTACAAGCATCATTTCCAGTTATACCCGAAGTCGATACCAATTTGCTTATTTTAAATGGAACACCCTATATATTTTAGAGTTTTCGAAAAGAGCATAAAATTCTGAGTCAAAAAACATGATACCCTATGCCTAAACCCAGCCGTTTCAGAGATATTTGACATTTTAAAAAAATTTTGACAGGTGTAATGGCTTACAATAACCTTTATAACTTTCTTCGTGTAAAAGATACTCATTTGCTTTTTGGCATGCAGAAAGACCATAAGGTGAGCTACGCTATACAGTTTAAAAATATTCAATAATAGTATACCAAGTGTTCCATTTTTGACGTTACATTTTGTAAACTTCAAACCGCGAAAACTTGTGTAAGTCAAATGGAACACTCTATATTTATGCATCAAGTTATGTATAATTAAATTCCTTTTTTTTTTTCTGATATAAGCATTGTGGGGGGTTTAAGTTACAACTTTTTGAAATATTTGCGATTTTCTTAGAAATTCAAGAATTTTTAGTAAAAATTTTATCAAATTAGCCATGATTAGAAACAATTAGTAAAACATAAAAAAACGAGAGATAGTAAAGGGTAAATTTACATAAATTTAGTATATCCATACAGAGAAATAGAAATAAAAAGAATATTAAAATCCACTAGTATGTGATAATACTTTTATTCTTGGCCGTGAAAAATACTTCTGTGTTAGTTTAATATTAGATCTCCAATACTTCTAGTCCTCTTCGAGTGAGTGTTTGTAATAAATTTACTTTATCAACTTTAAATATTACGGAATTCGCTAAAAAAATTACAAGGTAAGATATAATATGTTATACATGTATGAATGTATTTACATGCTGACACATAATCTTGGTTTTGACGGCATCAACACTTCAATTCTGACTCTTAAATATGACTTAATCTTGTACATTTAAATGATGACAAAAATGTTTATATTTATTGTTATATTTAAAATATAGTTTTTGTTTTTTCACTGTTTCAGTTAGTTACGCGAGTACATAAATGTGTTGTATTTTGCAAGGAATTAGATATATACAATAAAATGAGAGAAGGTTACTAATTAATTCTTAAAAAAATCGTGTACCATTGAGTTTAGCAATATTTATTCTCATTTTAGTAATTGCACGAGACTTATAACTAAGCCCGTAACTGAAATGACTAACTGACATGCGGACTCTAGATATTATTATGTAAATATAGGATAAATCACAGCACAGAGTAGTCATTATTCTGTAATGTACTCTGAACATTACTTATTCATGAACAGGTTGTTATATTGTGACTTTTAAATGATAAGTGACAACACAACAAACGATATAATATTCCATCCTCTTTTATTATATGTCCATGCTACATAGTTATCTAAAAAATAAATAAAATAAAATAAATAAATAAATATTTTATTTATTTATTTATTTACATACAAATCCAACAGGCGACGCCCAATTACAGGATAGGGAACAGTATCTAATAAAATATTATACAATACATTACACAAAAAATTTTACAATAATTCAATCACATATACATATACACATATGCACGCATATATACACGCATACATACATATATGCATACATACATACATATTTACAACAACACAAATATACACACACGTGTATATACACTCAGATATAAACAAATTAATCTATCAACGATGGTCTACATTATAGGTAGTGCAAATTTAAAGAGAAAAATTAAACTTATAACAAGAAACAGATGAGTATGTTAACTTAAGAAAATTCTCTTAATTTGAGATACGTTACAATAGAATATATCAATTCTGTCCTTAAGATTACTATAGTTTACTGTCATTTGATAAAGTGGTGCAGCTATTAATATATTGGTACGGGGAGTAGGGATAGAAAGAATATTATTATATCGAGATGACACTCTAGGGACACGATATGTGATTTGATTCAATAGGGCTGTACAGTCCAACTTATTATTAATTAATTTAAAAAGAAACACAACCGACTGCATATATCTCCTTGTCTCAAGATGTGTTAAATGAAAACGACTTAACAGCGTTTCCTGGGAAATACCTCTGGGAGGATATTCACCATCAAGGGTATATATAGCTGACTTTAAAAAGCGTCTCTGAATTTTTTTCTAAAGATGTTTTATGTACATTGTAGATAGGACTGACATCGAGCTCTAAGCGAGATCTTACAAGAGACACATACAGTAAGCGGAGTGTATGTGCATTGGTGAAGCCTTTAAGGTTGCGTATAATAAGTCCTAGTCTTTTAAATGCTGTTAAAGTGATTGCCTCAATGTGAGGATTAAACGTGAGTTTTCTGTCAAAGATGACCCCGAGATCTTTAATAGTATTGGGCCGTTGTAATAGAGTATCGTTTAAGTTATATGCAAACATTTCAGGATTAGATGTTCTACTGAAAGTCATGACATTGCATTTAGTGGCATTTAATGGTAAACTGTTCCTATTACACCAAGATTCAACCAAGTCTAATGCATTCTGGAGACGTTCGCAGTCTGCAATAGACGTTATTTCGACATACAACTTCAAATCGTCTGCATACATTAAACAATGTACATTCAGGCCAGATATGATATCATTTATAAACATATTGAAGAAAAGCGGCCCGAGTATCGAACCTTGCGGAACCCCAGACCTCTGAAGGAATCTAAAAGACCACGATATTGAACAAACTGATGCATATCATGTAAATAATCAGTAAACAATTTCATTATCTAAAAAAAAAAAAAAATGATTTTGAAATGACACAATCAGGAACCGGAATTCTCATTTAGAAAAATTGTCATTAACAATATTGTCATAACTTTAACCAACGTTTTGTAAATCATTTTTTTATGCATGAAAAAATAGAGAAATATATGATTGCAGCAAATGCTGTAGCAGAGGAACGAAGTGATGCGTGACGCGCGTTCAAGATGATAAGTTTCATAGGTAAAGCGAGAGAGATGATGTGTTGGCTCGATCTCGACCACATGTCTTACCACGGCCGTCATACTATACCGTGTGTCGCCACTATATTTAATCTTATCGAATTAATAAAATATGGACGCGGTATTATCATCTCAAAAGTAACTGACAAATCACTTTTCTCAGTTTAGTAATAATTATAATTTTAGTTTCAGTGCTGTGGAGCTATAAATTACACTGACTGGATTAGAAACCAAACTTCTGTCAATCACATCATTCCTATGTCCTGTTGCAATAAACCAGAAAATATATCAACTTTCAAGTGCACTTTTCAAAATGCATATCCAGAAGGTTGTTTAGACAAATTGAAAACATCCTCGGAAAATAATACTTTTACGCCTTGGAGTATATGTTTAAAATTATCTATGGCAAAACTGGTGAGATATATTTCCGATGAAATATCAAGTTATAGTATTTACCAACTTAAAGTATATTATCTAAAAGTGCGAGGTTTACACATAAATCTTGGATCTTTTACAAAGGATCATGTTAATGCTTATGCTGCTCAATACAATTGTCCAAATTTGTGAAAATCAAAACCCGATTAAACATTAATGTATTCAAGGCTGTTACTAAACTAGACCGCTGCAATTCCTAGATTAAACTGTCAATTAAAGTGATTTATGAACGCTGTTTAGATACAGCATGGAGCCATTGGCGTAACGCTGAGGTAAATAAGTACTATATGTGAAAATCATATATTAAATTGAAAGAAGTATTCTGTAAATAAGTAAGTAAATAAGCACAGAAATTAGTTTAAAATACATTTCGCGGTTTAATGCTCAATAAATAAAATGTTCATCTAGGAGTTAAGTATCTACTGAAAAAAATATCGACAAAAGTAATAACAAATAATAATAAACCGTTGCACACTAAGACGAAATTATTGGAAAGCCGATGGTATCCTCGGACGATTGTGCCGGGTGGTAGACAAGAACAAGGACCTCAAGTTACGAATTTTGCACTAGTTGTACACCGCAACAGTCACACCTATGTTTCAGTAAGGGTCGATAGCACAATGTGGAGAATACCCACAACGACTCAAGAGGGCCTATTGGGCCTGCCTTTCTCAGTGAACAAAAAGAGAGATAATGGCCACCTATCCTAGAATGTCATTCAGGAAACTGCTAATGCTCGATGTAGAGGAAGAGCTAAAGGTCACGTAGCAGTCGTTGGGTTGTCGGAAAGAAAAAAATTCCTTATCGGCCTTCATGTTTACGAAATAAAGCGGATGTTAGAAAGACGTACAATCTCACTATATCGCGCAGAAAAGAGATAAATTCTTCCCCAGGCTGGTGTACTACGCGGGTGATCCTCGTATGGTCGGCAGGCGGTCTTAAGTTACCTGGAGAGCAGTGGAGTGCAGAAAAGCTTTGTTCCAGGATTGTTCCTACACCAGGATGAGGTTTATGCCATCCTAGGCAGTGGCAGGTAAGGAAGAAGTAAAGAATAGCAAGAAGCAAGTAACTTAAGCATTTCTAGAAAAAAAAAATTAAACAATTATTCGGTTTTACGTAAGCATCAGATGATAACAATAACAAATACCTATAGTAATCAATGTTATCATATTAGGTTTAAAAGGATGCTTATATGTAATATCCAATAATTATTTTATTTTTATATACGGAGCAAATAAAAGGTCAGATTTTTAAAAAGCAAATAACTTAATTTGCTCTTATAATCAAACAGCTTTGAAAGCGGGCTAGTTCTTCAGGCCGAGGTCATTTCTCATTTAGTAGTGCGAGGGTGTATTGGAAGAGCTTGCTAGGTAAACAATGATAAAGCTAGTGTGGGCTTTAGGACACACCGGAGTTTGGAACCTAGGAGCTCCATCTCAGACCTCAGACTTGAGCCTATTTTAGACATCAGAATGAGGCAGGTCACAACTGTCTTTATTGAGTGGCTCTAAGAGACACTGTAGGGGTATTGGAGGGCTAATAATGACTGCGGACGAACCCAGGATTTTGTGATCATTGTTGAAAAACTTTGAATTGGAGTTCTGACACTTAACGCAAATTCGAGAAAAACATCTCACTAATAGAAGTTGAACAAAATTCTACCTGTCCAAAATATGGAAAAGGTGATAAAATATTTTACCATTTCTTGGTAAAATATCAGGCATTTGAATGTCTGACGCATGGAGCTGAGGTACTCTGGAGAAAAGAGGTAAACTGTAATGGCATGACATCCTGAGCCTCATCAGAAGAACGAGGTGTGAAGAGTAAGCAGTAGAGTAAATTTGTAAAAGGTCGGTAGGAGGTTAGTAAATAGTGTATCTGTTTGAAGTCTAATTGCCTGGTGCCACCTTCCCCAATCATTACTATTACTAGTATATATGTAGATATAGAAGGTGATATGCAAATCTTAATGGAGAATGGAAAAAAGTTTAAAACTAAATTTTGTACCAATTTCGGTGCAAGATATGACTGTTTTAAAATAATCCGTACAAATCCAAGCTATATTGAAAAATAATTTGTGTATTAAACGTTTGACAAGATAGTACATATATTAAGTGTTCTTTGATATCATTACTAAACTTTATATTGAGTGGTTAGAATAAGGCAGTAATATACTTAAACACTAGCTAATATTTGCCTAAATTTCAAAAAATCACTTTTTCGGTTGGGGAAAAGCAAATATATATGTTTTTTATATATTAAACTGTTATTTTCAATAATTTTTTTTTGTTTTTAGGTTGTAGAATTATTGGCTTTCAAACTGGATGACTGTATTACACATTCCAACTATCAGACTTTGAGTTGATACAAGATTTATACAACTACAGCTTATTTGTAGAATCAGCTATTAATGTTTTTCTGTTACTATAAATATAGTAAATAAATTATTATACAGAGTGAAACAGATTTCGATTAACGTATTATCATAACTTTTCGTTTCGAACAGAATGGGCAAAAAAAGTAATTGTTTGTAAAAAAACAATGTTGACCAGCTGAAAATATCAGTATCAACATGAATGATTTATATACAAAGTAATAACCCTTATCATGATATTACAAGAGATCAAATTTAAAATTGATGTCTTCGAGTACACGATCTATGACAAAAACATTTTTTTAGTATTTTGTATTATCTATGATAATAGGTATTAAGTATTTTAGGATATATGATAATAGTAATAATGCTATATCTTTATTAAGGGCTAAGTTAACCTTACAGATATTATTCTCTAATACTTAACCCTTAATAATAAGTATTAAGTATTTTAGGACATTAGATGATAACTTTGCAGAGTGAAAATACCCGGAGACTAAATAAAAAACCAATTACAAGCTACTATATGATTTTTTTTTAGTTCTGTTATTTAGAAACATTTTTTTTTAAATAATCCAGTTGACATAACAGTGTCTGTCTTTAATAGTATAGTATACACTGCCTTTGATCTCTATGTACCAAACCATTATGTCAGGTCTGATAATTTTCCAACATGGTATTCAGTAACTACCAAATAAATCTTCTAACAGAAGATTTACAACAAATATAAAAACACAAGTGATCCTAATTTTCTTAATAAATATAAAGAATTGAGACCTCAGGCTAAAAATGTCATAGATTTATCGAATGTACTCAAATTAATATTCAAAATAATTCGACGCACTTTTGGATATCAATACAAAGAGACTAACAACATATATATCTAATGATATTATGGTTAATAATAATTTAAATATATTTAACTCGTTTGCAGAATTATTTTTTTCTGTTTACACCGCATATGATAATGAATCAATATTCTATTATAGTAGCTGTTTTAATTATTATAATTATAATACTTTGTTCACGTTGATTGATACAGTTTTTCAAAAGTTTATTAATTTAAAAGATACGTGTAATTCCGGATCTGATAATATTTCTCCTTCTTAAAACTATGTAGTCCCTTTCTGGTCACACCAATATTAATAATTTTTTAAATACTTCTAAATTCAGGTCGTTTTCCTCAACTGTGGAAATTTACATTTATTTATCCGTTATTTAAATTAGGCAACAAATTTGATATTTGTAGTTATAGACCTATTTGCTGTTTTTGTTGTAGAGGTAAAATTTTCGAATACATAATAAATGTTTGCCTAGTTCTATATAACAAAGATATTGTTACACCACTGGACTATGTAAACTGGTTAGATGAGACTGGAATTGTACGAGAACGGCCGGGAATGTTCTGGAATGTTCTAGTCCGTGTGAATGGATGTATAAATAAGACGCACGGTGGCCCGAGACTCAGTCTTAAGTTGAAAACGAGTACGGAAGAAATAAGAATGAGACTTATCAATGTTAGTCCAATATGTAGGGAGTTTTGCCCTGCAAAAGGTGGGGTGGTAATAATTTTTAAATTATGTTGTTCAGGTCTGGACCTTGACAAAAAAATCCAAGTTTTCAACTTGGGTGGGGGGAGTGCTCAAGCCGCCATCTTGAATAAAAGGTACAAAAAATTAGTGTTTTCAAAATAACTCCGCAGCAGATGATCCAACGACGAAAATGTCTTTAACAAAGTTAAAGAAAACAAAATTCCTCACAGTTTTTGTATAAACATTATTTTTGTCTAATATATAACGAGTTACAGTGGCGGAAAGATGAACATTTTTCCCAAAAAACAGTAAAATTCCCCATTTCTGATGGTAAATTTGGTAAGAACACTTATTTTTAATGTTTTTCCACACCACAATTGCAGTGATTTTTTCTTGTTACATGTAAATTTTCTTACCGCTGCAGGCGCAGTGGCGTGATAGGTATAAGTTAGTAGAGAATATTTATCCAAGTTTTATTCCTCGTGCGTCTTTTTGTTTCTTTTGAAAAAGGCAGTCCTCTCTTCACTTCTAGTTTAGAAAGAGGGGTACGGCAGGATACCGAGTAGAGTCTAGAGTCTGCCCTTCAACTCGAGTGCTCGGTATTAATCGTGCCCGTATTGAGTAGTCTCGGTCAGAAATTTTCGTCGTTGGATCCACCGCTGCGGAGTTATTTTGAAAACACTAATTTTTTGTATCTTTTATTCAAAATGGCGGTTCGAGAGGTCCCCCCCAAGGTCGGAAATTTGGATTATTTGTCAAGACTCAGACCTGAACAATAAAATTTAAAAATTATTACTACCTCACCTTTTGTAAGGTAAAGACCTTTTTTGGCCCCTACAGACTGGATTATGTTTAATTGTGATTATAGTTAAGACAGTTATTAATCTATTGTTGTTAATTATTAATTAGTTAACAAAGTAGTGAGTAAGTGTTACCTGGACTTTCAATAAACGAATCTACGAGTATAGGTGTTTGTGTGGATAGTAAACACGTGACAATTTGGTATCAGAAGTGGGATTGGAAGAGAAATTTCTGGAATATTCGAAAAGGTACTACCGTGTTCTTCTCAGAAATTAGTGCTAACATGGGGAATTAAACTACTAGACAGTGTTTGAGGATTATTTTTGAATAAAATAGTGACTTTAAAGTGGATTTTCGAGAAGTTTCTGAAACATTCGATTTAGAAATAGCTGCAAATACGCGAGTGCCACTAGTAATAACGTGTTGTAGACTGAGAAAAAGTAGTACTAGTGCAATTTCGAGAAAATTCTAGAATATTCTATGTAGAATCTACAGGAAATATGTGAATTGTATCGACGGGGACGTGTTATAGACTTAAAAACAAGACTATAAGTGACTTTTAGTGACAATTCTAGAACATTCGATTTGGATACCACAGAAGATATGTAAACTGTATTAACGGGAACATGTTATAGACTCAAAACAAGACTTATTAGTGATATTTCGTGAAAATTCTCGAACATTCCATTGCACAATTAGTGGATATAAGTGAATTTTGTCAACACAAAAGTAACAAACTCTATATAAGGCTTTCTAGTGCTGTTTCGAGATTTTTCTGGAACATTCCATTATTAAAATAGATGTAATATATATATTTTATTGACATTATAGCGTAGTCATCTTTATTCTGAACTGATTTACGTGTCGTGAGTTAATGCCAATAACACGAAGTATGGCGGAGAAACAAACACAGGACTTGCTAGCAGGGTTGTTAGAACGGATGAACGATCAAGAAAGGACACGTAAAGGAGACAAACTAGAACAAGAAAGAATACAACAGGAAGAAAAAGACAAACAAATGAAAATTATGGAAGATCAAGAAAGAAAAAAACTGGAAGAAAAAGATTACTTAAGAAAAATGATGGAAGGCCTAGAAATAAGACATCAGGAAGAATTAAGACAAATTATGGAGGGACAGCATCAAGTCATGCTCTCGGTCACTGAACAATTGAAAGAAGATGTACGGGCTGAATTCATGGAAGTTAAAGAAGAAGTCAGTGAATTTAGAGGAAAGGTTGAAGGAGAAATAACTGAAGTTAAGGAAGAAGTAGCCCGACTTAAACAACAATTAAGAGTGAAGGGTGGCCAGTTAGTACTGTCGTCTGGTGCTAGGTTACACCTTCCTTTGCTAGTCAAAGTTCATGGTCAACGTATAAGAGACAGTACGAGGCAGCTGCGCGTTCAATCGACTGGAACAATGAAGAAAAGGCAACAGCACTGGTATTAGCACTGAGGGGCCAAGCATTAGACCTACCCCAAATAATTCTTGCAGTACAGCAACAAAACTTTAGCATTCTAGAGGCAACGTTAGAAATAAGATATAGCGACCAACATCTCGCCCAAGTATATCAGGCTCAGCTGAAATCACGCAGACAACGGTGTGTAGAAAGTCTTCAGGAGTTCGAGGCTGCTGTAGAGAGATTACCCAGCTAACCTATCCTGATGCACCAATAGAGTTTCAACAACAATTGGTAGTTGGTGCACTTATTGGCCTATAAGTATACCACACAATCAAACCATAGAGTGCGTGCCGTGGCTGTAGAAGAGACTTCGGCAGATAAAATCATAAAGTTCGTATTAACCGAGTTACAAAGGTTGATCGGACAACTATTGACAATAACGAATTCCCAGACGAGACAAGAACAAAATAGCGTAGGCAGAGTGGAGGTATCCGCTGTTACAAGTGTGGCAAATTGGGCCATATTACGAGAAACTGTGTAAGCTTAACATTCAAGATATAATGTCCGAAGTACAAAAGATCATACAACTAATAATAAACTCGAATCTCCAGCCGAAACAAGACTAACAGCAAAGTAGTGGTAGAGAGTATGGAGGAGGCATGCGTTGTTATAAGTGTGACAGAGTGGGTCATATTCAGATTCACTGTTGTCAGCTCAACCCTGAAAAGATAAATGTAAGTCTGCAGGAAAACTGGCGGGCTGGTACCTCGGGGACTGTGCTGGTTAATAAAAAGGCAAATAGTCTTTCCAAATGACCATGTCAGAAAGATTGCAAGCCTTGTCACCGAGAGGAAGGTGTATAAATAGTTAATACCGTTAAGATTGATATTCCGGATGATTGGACAAAAGAGTCATTAAGGGAAGCGTAGTTAAATGATAAGGAAACTGGTCCTATTCTGAAATGGAAGGAAAGAGGAACCCTACCCGATTGGAAGGACATTTCAAATAAATCAGTGGGGCTGAAGGCTTTATGGGCGCAATTGAACTCCTTTAGAGTAGAGGATGGATTGCTGAAGAGAGCGTGGGAAGTCAAAATGGGAAGAAAGTTATATTGAAATTGGTAATCCCCAGGTGTTAGGTAGCAAAAGTATTTCAGCAACAGTATAGTGGAACGTTTTGGCGAACATTTTGGCATCAACATAACCCTGACAAAAATAAGAGAACAATTCTACTGGGTAAACAGTTGTCAAGATGTGGAGGCTTGGTGCCGCCAGTGTGAAGTTGCGCGGCAAGAATGGGGCCACAGATAATAAGTAAGGGCTCAATGAAGCAATATAACGCCAGGGCTCCTTTTGAGCGAATTGCAATAGCAAGTAACCGTATGAAGGCTCGTTGTGATCTTAAGGCTAATTCAGGCGGAAGATCTGGTTTGGCTATATAACCCAGAACGAAAGAAAGGCAGGTCCCCGAAGCTTCACCCGCCTTGGGAAGGACCATACACTGTCGTCACCAGACTAAACGACGTCGTATACCGACGATAAATATAATTTCATGGAAGTATAACACATTACAAATTATTTATGTATTCTAATAGTCTCCTTTTAAATACATAAAGTGATTGACTAGATTTTATTATCAACGGAAGGTTATTAAATTGGTCGATGTCCTTGAAAAATATCATGTTCTTACCCACATTAGTATTAGTTCGATGTAAGTGCAAATTGTTTCTATTACGAGTGAAATATTGATGAATTTCGCTATTGTACACTATAAATTCATTAAAATATGCAGGTTGTAAATTATTTACTACTTTAAAAATGAAAACCATGCTACTAAAAAATTATTAGATTAGAATTAAAAACGATTAGAAACTAATAACCATTGCAAAGATGACAACATACATACGTAAAATTGGTGTATATCTGTTACATTTTAAAATTATTCTCATTCCTTCATTTTGGAATACTTATAGCTTTGATATTTTATTGAGATTAAAGAGATAAAGTACTGAAGCACGATAGTCAAAATGCGGTTTAATAATAATAAATTATATATTGTAATTTTAGCATATGTTCATAATTTATTTGCAATTCTGGAAAAAAATATATATAATTTTTTAACAATTTTTTTACAAATATATTCAAATAACTACTGAAACTTAATGTGTTGTCCAACACAAATCTTAAGTATTTCATTTCTGTTACAAATTCAATAGGTGTATTATCAATAAAAAGAGCAAGTGATCTGAGATCAACGTTATTATATTTATTTGTTGTAAAAATGATTGCTTTTGTCTTGGTAATATTAAGTTTTAATTTATTAGTTTTAAGGGATAGATCAACTTTATCAAGAACATTATTCATTTCATTAACTGCATCGATGATATTCTGACTGCTACACATGACCAATGTATCATCAGAAAACAAATTAATAAATTCACAGTCTACAAACAAATTTATATCGTTGATATAAATAATAAATAGCAATGGCCCCAGAATACTTCCCTGTGGTACCCCAAAATTTTTTATTCTATCCTCTGAGAGATAATTTCCAATTTTTACTTTTTGGGATCGGTCAGTCAAATATTCTTTAATCCACCTTAATACATCGCCTCATATACCATATACTTGTAATTTTTTAATTAATATATTGCGGTCAATTGTTTCAAAAGATCTTTTTAGGTCTAAGAAAACAGCAACAGTGTATCTATTACACTCTATGTTATTCTTTAATTTAGTTAAAGTTAATTGAACTACTGTTACATCCCCATACATAGCATCCTGGGTATGCCCTCGGATACTATGCGTACCATGACCAACTACGAGTTGAACTTCAACATCCTTTTTCCAGAAAGAGATGAGTGGGATCGGAATAAAACCGACCTATTGAGGGCAGACAGTTGCTGGTTTACAGACTGCTCCAAAACTCCTGAGGGAACAGGAGCCGGAGTATATAGCTACAGGCCAAGGGTGACGGTATCCTCAAACCTAGGTACTAATGTAACTATTTTTCATGCCAAGATTCATGCTATTGAACTGTGTGTACGAAGGCTGGAATATATACATCTTACACGCAGATCAATTAAAATTTTCTCAGATAGCCAAGCAGCTATAAAAGTTCTTGGCTCCTACCGCTGTAACTCCAGTACGGTATGGAACTGTCAGAAGACTCTAAATCATTTGAGCAAAAACAGCAAAGTGACTCTGGTCTGAATACCCGGCCACTCTGGTATGGAAGGTAACGAAATAGCCGATTTCTTGCCAGAGAAGGAGCAGGATCACGAATCATCGGATCAGAACCAGTACTTCGCATATCTTCAAGTACTGCTAAGATGGCTATTTTAACCTGGAATGAAATGAAAACTCTCCAGTATTAGCAAGAGTTACCAGGATTAGTTCATTCAAAGGCGTTTATAAAATACCCCTTGAAATCAAGAACTAAAATAAACAGAATAAACCTGAAAACTCTAGCAGGCCTATATACCGGACACTACTATCATTTGCATAAACTCGGCCTAGCGGCAAACGCTGAGTGCCGTCTATGCACCTGTCCCGCTGTTGAGAGGATCCGATTATTAATATTTGGCAAGGGGCAACTACCGCCAGAGCATCTGGATACATTCTCACCCAATAAAGTTATCAGTTTCATTAACAGACTGAACTTATTGGGTGAAATATAATTAGGAGTGAGCCACAATAACCTAACCTAACTGTTTCACAAGAAAATTTCGACCGAAAACCTGATTGATTGTCCATTAGAATACCATTGCCTTCAAAATTTGCTAGCAATTAGTTATAAACAGTCAATTCCAAAATTTTTTCACAAAGGGGTAGTGTATTAATGGGCCTAAATTCACATACTTTTATTGTGTTACTTATTTTCGGAACGTGATGAACAGTACTAGTTTTTTATTGACTTGGAAATGTATCATATGTTAAATAAGTGGTAATAAAATTTAACATAACATGATCAACTGAACCAATAGTTAATTTTGGTGTTTTTGAATTTAAAACATCAGCTGTTGTGTAAGACAGAAACACCCTGTATAAGTAGCTGTCAAAAAAATTGTGTATTACAATTATTTTCTTCCAATAAAAGCAATTTATTATTATTATACGCATATTCAAAATCTCCGAAAATGTGAAAACTGTTCTCACTACTAGCTATTGTTCTCTTAGTTATGACATTAAATTTCGAAATATTATTATCTCCTCATGTAGTACAAAGGACAACTCATATCGCAACGACCTATGTAATATCTCCAAATACTTGTTTGAATAGGTCATTCGCTGTTATTATTTTAAGAGCTTATCTGTTAATATAGAGAGAAGGGTTAGTAAAAGGCTGTTACAGGGGAACATACGCGTTGACTGTCTGCCAATATTTTCGCTACACTTTAGATAATTGGAACATTCAGGCCGGGTTTCAAGCTTAATAATGAACTTAATTTCGATTAAATGTACAGCGGTTTGCCCATAAGCTTGAGGGTATCGAGTTCAGCATAGTTATGTCAAGAAAATTAACTAGGGAAAGTTGGTTAGGTCGGTTTTAGGCTTGCTTCAGATTACACGGAAGCTTTACATTCTATTGGAAGTATCTTACATCGCTAAGGTCGTGATTTGTAGTAGGTATGAGTTTTTCTGATAAAAGTTTTTAGCAAGATAATTATTAATTCAGTGGCTGCCGGTGGTTACAAACAATTTAACCATTATTTATTGCCAAAATATATTCAGCTGAATGAATCCATTTCCGGTGCAATTATAAATATAAGAAGACGTTATCAATTATGCATTGATAATAATGGTGGACACATCGAACATCTTTTATGAGATCATTTACTTATATTTAAATTTCTTATATAAATCTTGGTTATCTATTTTGTATATATATTCGGTTTTTTTCCTCCTCACTGTAAACCACTTTGATTATTTCATTAAAGAAATGTCACTTAACAAACATAATAGTTGTCATTTTCATAGCTCACTTTAATAATGTTAACTTTTCCATATTTACAGAAACTAGTTTAAGATATTCGACGTTTAATAATTCAAAAACGGTATATGGTAGGGGTATCATATGGTATATTTTTGAAATCAAGAACAAAGAGTCATTCCAAAAATTTAATAATATGCAGGGTATCCCATTTAAAAAAAAATATTATTTTTTTGTATCCCCTGAAATCTACACGCTACTGTACTTTTGATAGCATTATAACCAGCGCTGTCAGGTACTTCAATTAAAAGAATTGAAATCGTAATTTAATTATCTTTAAGTAATTAAATTACTTTAATTCAATTACTTTTTTTGGACGCCTTAAAATAATTGGTATTTGAATTACTTTTGTAAAAGTAATTGTAGTTGGTAATTGTTTTATTGTTTTTGGTAATTGAAGTACTGAACAAATAATTCAATTTCTTTTGGGTAATTCAATTCCTTTCAGATACTTTAATTACTTTAAAATAATTGAAATTGTATCGAAAATATTCCGAGAGAAATCGCAACGCGCTCGGCTTTAATAACTTGTCTGAGCTTGTCGTTTGACAGTATTTTCGTTTTCTTTCAGTTATCCAGTGCACTACACAGTATACAGTAGCTGTGATTGCAAGAAAACCATGTTTTTAATTATTTGCGTCCTTGTGTTTGTAATTTTTAAAAAGTTGCCTGGTAAGGCAAGTAAATATTAAATAATAAATTTGTTCTTTACAATTTTTTTAAATATGAATATATGTTATACATATATCTCCGATATTGGCAATATCTATTATTTTACCTATTTGATTTAATCAAATAATACCTATTAATATTAGTTACACTGACAAAATTTTTTAATAATGATTGTAGAAACAAAATTTTTTGCACAGAAATGCGTTTCACGTTGAACTCAAATATCGAAAAAAAATGTCTGTCTGTATGTATGTGTGTGTGTAGACCATTTCTTGTCAACACAATAATTTCTTTTAGACTTGAAAATTTTATTTTAAATTTAGTACCTATATATGTAAAATAGCTTGGTAGAATATTACCTACATACGTGTTTGAATGACCTAATAATTATTTAAAAATACATGTACACTGTGCCTCTTTTTTGGTAGGTATTTGAATTTCTTTTATTTTCAGTCGATATATCAATTATTTTTGGTAATTCAATTACATTCAAAGTAATTCAATTAAATAGAGTAATTGAGGTATAAGGTAAAGTAATTGAATTCCTTTACTTGAAAAAAAATATATTATTTTCGACGAGTAATTGATACTTGAAGTACTGTGTAAAATGAGGAGTAATTGGTAATGGAAATATTTACTACTTTGATTGATAATTGGTAATTGGTACTTCAATTACTTTTAATGGGTAATTGTGACAGCTCTGATTATAACAAAATTCAGTCATAACCACACAACTTGGGTAATTTATAATGAATAACCCTGTACGAATATCAAAATTGTTTAATAATAATTTTTATATTAGTGTATTTCACTTAAGAGTGTAACAGCGTAATAATTCTTTTGTTTTTTGTCCGATTTAAATTAAACTGGTCTCAAAAGATAGAGGTCACCAAGGTCTATTTAAGACCATAAAATCACTTTCCATCTTTAAATGCAAGACCATCTACGATGCTAAATTATATGAAAGAAATCAAAAATCATAGGCATTTTTTAATCAACAAATTTTATTAACAAAACTGTTCGAAATCATTTAAAAACCCTGAATCCGAAGTTTAGTTAAATTCTAAAAAAAGAAAATGAGGTTTTGATGAAAAAATTCCAATCCCAAATTTCTCGTTTTGATAAACATGCTCTGACTCCTTTGTTTCTACTAAAAGACAATTTTGTAAATGTCAAATTAGTTGTCAAGTAAATCTGTTGGCATTCTGTCTGATTTTTGTATTCTAGCATACCTATTTTATTTTAATTAAAATGCTTAGAACTGCGGAAAAAGTGGAAATTGTTAGATTAGTTGGTGATAATTCTCGTACAACGAGGGAAGCTGCTACAGAATTTAATAATCGGCATCCAGATCGACCCCCAATAGACCATGTAAAAGTTTGGCGAATTAATAATTTATTCAATAGAACTGGCAAAGTGTACAACAAACAAGAACAACGTGTTTTTAATGGCTATGTGATCTTGGTGAAATTTTGGTAACATTGATTTTTGAAAAAAAAAAAAAAGAATTTTGTAGAATTTTAGTTCTAAAACAAGGCATGTCATTTATACTAAATTGAGGATCATAAAAAATGGTGTACACATTTTTAACTTTTCTATAATAATTTAAAGTTATAATTAAAGTTGCAAATAGTTTCTATGTATCATGGTCGTAGGGTACAGACGTACTTACTGTCGCCAGCATTCACCTTGACTGCGAAACTCTCTCTCTAGTCCAGTCTATTATTAGCTTTTGAGTTGTGTACACGTTAAGCCACTTGGGCGTATTGTATATTGTTTTTGTGTTTTTATTTTATTTGTTGTACTGTATTGTTGATATTAATTTAATAATAAAGCATGGCAGACGTACGCAGTGGTAGAAAACGGCCATTTGCTGACAAAGTGAATAAATTCATAGGTGAATTCCCGGATTTATTCTATGATGGTGCTAAAATAATTTATAAAGTGTGCGAGAAAGATTTGATGTGCTGGGATAAGCGTGATTGCGGACTTCACGTAAATAGTGTACACCATAAAAATAAAAAAATGGCGTGCCTTCGACAACACAGTTTATGTTTGATTTACTATTAATGCTGATTGCCTGTGATGTTCCGCTGCACATACTCGATAAACAACCATTACGAGAGTTCTGGAATAAATACAATACCCAGGTGAAGTTACCAAGTCGCACAACGTTATGTAACTATCTACCAGCTGTATACGTAGACATGGTAAATAAAATGAAATGTGAATTAAAGAATACACGGCTGTGATTATCTGTTGATGAGACAACATATTGTAAAAAAAATTATTTTAAATGTTATAGTACGAGTACTGGACTCTTTTAAACCGACAGTTCCACTATTACTAGCTAGCAAAAGACTAGCGAAACAATTACCAGGGTGGTGCTGGAGACGTTAGAAAAAAATTTAACTGTCAAAAAGTCAAGTATTGAAGTTTGTGACTGATGGCGCCGTGACAATGCGTTCGGTAGGCCGTTCTTTGCAAGAACAGGGTTGTACGTTTATACATGTTACGTGTAAAATGCATGCTTTACATCTTGTGGAAGAAACTATTCGAAAAGGTTTTCCAGAGGTGGATGCATTAATAGCAAGTACAAAAAAATGTTTCTTAAATCTCCTAAACGTCTCCGTGCATTTCATAGCAAGTGTCTTGTATTCCTGAACCACCACAGCCGATTCTTACACGTTGGGGAACATGATTGCAAGCAGCTTTTTATTATGCTGAATATTTCCAACAAAGAAAAGCTGTGATACTACAATTCAATCCAGATGAGGCTGCAGCTATTAAGGAAAGCCAAACAAAATTCGAAGATATTTCCGTTGAAACAGCTTTAAAAAATATTGCGAAGAACTAGGAAACCATTACATGAAAGCATAAAAAAATTAGAAAACAGTGCGTTGTCGTTAGCGGAGTCACTGCAAATAGTGGACGAAGTAAATCTACTGCTACACGATATAGGTGACGCAACAAATGAGCGCGTTAAAGAAAAGTTCGTAAGTGTGTTAAATAAAGACACCAGTTTTACCAAATTAACACAGATATGTGATGATGCAGCCCGAGATCCGTTAAGTGCGTTCAAAGACTATTTACGTATGCGTGTATTACATCAGTAGATGTCAAACGGTCGTTTTCAAAATATAAGAATATATTTTCACCAAAGCGAACATCACTCATGGAGACAATCATAGAAACATACCTTATACTACAAAATGGCTACACATCTTCTCCAGTTTGTGATAAGCAAGCTAGTTCATCAAGCTAGTTAAGAGGGTAAGTTTTACATACATTGTTATAAATTGTAACAGTTTATTGTTACTAGTTAATTTCGCGTACGCCACTGTCCCATGGAACATTTTTGACAGCCTTAGTTATAATAAACATTATTTTGATATACAGGGTGTTCCGACGAAAGTGTATGTTTTCCGATGGACGGTGAAACACGTGAAATAACTATAACTTCATATAAAATTGTTTCGAAAATCTCACTCCTGCTGAGATATTCGCCCTTACAGTTAAATGATGAAATCATTCTTTGTTAAAATATTTTTTTATTTCCTATTAAATTGCGATAGCCTTTGGGTATCGTTAAGGTCGTTAGGACAGTATGGTAAATGTTTTGCTAACACATAATGGGACTTGGGGCTGAACTACCCATAACTTTCCTAACCACAAAATTTTAAAGATGACTAAAAAAAGTACCGTTGTTTGATTTTCATCAAAAGAACAGCTTTCTAGAAAAACGAACTAGAAACCCAAAATTCTGAGGTCAGATGGGCGAGATGTACTAGAAATAGGTTCTCCTCGACGTGTTTCATGTATCCTACAGGCCTTTAGAAAACGACCAATAACAAAATTTGGTGAATTCAAAATAGAGATTCAGAATATTTAAAAAGAATGCAGTCGTTCTTTTCGTTTTGATATTTCTTAACAATATCCTTACTTTTTCCGAATAAAACGTGGTGAAATAATCGTTATACAAAAAAAATAGCTTTCAAATGATACCAAATATGATATATTTGTGATATAAAATAATGCTAATCATATTATCAGAAGATGCATCATAAAGTTTAATTCAACGTCCATGAAAACAAGATGCCGTATTTTACTAGAGTTTCATAAATTGTTTGTCCAGTTAAATTTTTCATGCTCTAATGACGTCAGTAATTAATCCGTTGATTGACACACAATGTATGACCGTACATGCACAATAACCATGCAAATATCGCTCATCATTGAAAGATAAAATAAAACCACTAAGCTGGAATAATTGGAATTATTTTACATTTATTATATACCAGGCTTCTGCTTCCACCCACATTAATCATCTGCATTATAGCGTTGCTTACAAACATCAGAAATAGATTTATTTGTCGACTATCTCAACGTTGACAACATTAATATTCAGTACACAATTTGATGAAGTGCTTTGTTATTGATCTGGGATTTTTCGCTTTTCCAAGTCTGATGAGATTAATACAACCCAAGTGCTTTCGTTTCTATTTTTCACTAAGAAATCAAGAAGCGAGTCACCTATTCAAAAATTAAGATTTTTAGCTACATGTAATTGTAAAGATGCCTACAGACACACGTACAATATGTTTTAAGACATGAACGCACTTTGACGTATGTGCTTTCATGTATGTGGTATCCATATTACCTGCACACACATTTAGTTCTATTAAAGCAGCAACAAACGACATGTTTGACGGACTTTCAACTGAAATTTTGTCTACACACTGGCGTGAAGAACGTGCGTTCATATCTTAAGACATATAACTTGTCTGTAGGCACCTTAAGAAACTAATTAGTTTATGACTGATAGAGACTGAGTGAAAACAGTTCCAATTTGCTTTATCCAGGGGCAATTATTTATACAAGGAAAAAATTCAAGATGTAATTAAAATTGAGGATCGATAGTTTTAGAGTTAATAGTAAATATCTTTCTTTCGATTTTGAGTCAAGACATATTATCTGTTCTAATACCGCTGTAAAAATGTATCTATGATGTGATGATGCACGTTAAATATTCTTATTTCCTAATAAATTGGAGATACAGTAAAATATGATAAAAAAATTTAGTTAATTATATTACATATATGTTAAAAATAATCATGAACTATATAAATAAATATAATTGATTAAAGATGAAGTTACTTTCTGAAAATGCATTTTGATTTAAAAAATTATATACACTTTGTATTACTTGTCTAATTTTCACTATATTTGTTATTTTTACAACTAGTTTCATCCTATTCGGATATTTTCAAGTAGACTAAATTATACACAGATTTTACTTTCATTTAAATATAAACTGAGCTGAATAGAAGGATGGGTCACTTTATGGTTGATCATATAATTCAAATTTGTACAGATGTTGTCTTTAAATAGCAAATTATATGATGGTGTGATTTTTATTAACATTAACAGCATTAGATTATCTAAACAAGTTTAATAACGGAGAATTATTTAAATCTATTTGATCGTTTAATGTGTTCTAATTTTTATTCCATTTATTTTATTTATTTTATTTATCTCAGATGTGAGAGGAGACGTGGTGTTCTGAGTGCATGATACTCCATGCATCATGTACCCGCGCCATGTATCCTCTGCGCTCAATTTCGCTGCTCTCGTAGTAGGTCAGCAAGCCATCTCTTAGTTCCCTCGTCCATTTAAAGCGTTCGTGCACATTGCCTTAGTTGTTAACGTTGAGACCATCCGGTGAGGCCTCTCCTACTTGTCTCTGACTCCAATCTGATTGGAGTCGGTCCTGAGGGGCCCTTCTTCTGAAATTATAAGGAACCAGAAGTGGAAGAGATACTAGGTGGTTAGCCTTGATACCCCGCGGAAAACATTTGTCACGCAGATTTACCCCTAGCTGTCCAGGGTGTACCGCGCCTGTCCCTTGCACCTCTTTTTTTCTTTCGGAATATCCGCTGCCGCTCAGTCCTCCCGTGGCCTCCGACGCCTCACGGGAGTCGCGCCGGCACATTAACTACAGCCTCTCCCCACATCCCGCAGGATTAGTGACTGTAGATACCAGAATCGTGTGCCATAAGTAGACGGAGAGAACCCAGAATGACCGCCTTCTGCATTTGGCTTACCAGCCACTCGGCTGATTTTTGGCAGGCCGGTATGATCTTCAGTTCCGAGAGCAGCGTAGGCTTTATCCCTTCGAGTACACCGATTATAAGGACGACCATTTTTATCGAGTAGCCTGAGTACAGCACTTGGAGTTCGTACCGGAGATCGCGATATTTGGTCCGTTTCTCCTCCTAATTCAAGGTGATGTGTTTCTCAGCAGGTGCCGAGAACTCGATGACAAACATCACCTTAAGTTGATGGTCGAGGAGGACTATGTCAGGCTTGTTGGCTTGGATAAGCCTGACAGTCGGGAACGAGTATTTCCAGTAAATCTGGCATTTCTCGTTCTCGACAATGGACTCAATATCTCCGGGGACGTAAGGCAGCACTGGTGTCTGGTTTACCCCCTACGAGTGCCTTAGATGGTAGTATAGCACTCATAACGCCGCGTTATGTCGGTGAACGTAGGCCAAAATCGCGTATACAGGGCATGCAGATAGTATGTGCATTG
Organism: Rhamnusium bicolor; assembly: GCA_029963845.1. Taxonomy (NCBI): domain Eukaryota; kingdom Metazoa; phylum Arthropoda; class Insecta; order Coleoptera; family Cerambycidae; genus Rhamnusium; species Rhamnusium bicolor. Next base: position 69,363 of record JANEYF010000362.1, on the reverse strand, counting down.
TGCATGAGCGATTCCGGCGGTTGACAGCAGGTCCTGCAGCTGATGTCAGGAACCTCTACACGCCACACGTGGCTACGGTAGACCAAAGTGTTAATAACACCATCTTGGCAGGCTATAATATATCCTCGAAGGCATCATACTGGGGTTTATCGACGTGCTGCCGAAACAAATTTTCTTGTTCAGCAGCTCTGATTCGGATGTTCTGACGATTTGGCTGAAGTTCAGTGACTGACTCTACATCAGCACCTCGCCAGCCTCCTCGCCTTATGTCAAATACGAGACCGAGTTCATCTGCGGCTCTTTTTGCTTCCTTGAACAATCCTGCTCCCACTCCTACAGTTTCGTGATGTTTTACAAACCGCAAGAGGGGATCTGAGCTCCTGAGGATGTTACATGCTACACTCAGTACTACTCTGCCATGCGTACACACCAGACTCAAGAGTCCTCGCCCCCCCCGTTGACGTGGGAGGTACACACGAGGAACGGACGATCTAGGATGAATACTTCTGTGAATATTGATCATCTTGCGGGTATCTCTGTCTAATTGGCGCAGCTCATCTACCGTCCACTTTACTACTCCAAAGTAGTAGAGCAGAACGGGAACGGCAAGTATATAAGATGCAGACACCTTGTTCTTCTCCGAAAGTTCGGAAGACCAAATCTTACGGAGGCGGTGTCTGTACTTGCCGCGAAGAGAATTCATTATTTGTTTTACATCCTGGGTGTGCCTGTGTTGCACACCCAGATATGATCTATCCGGCATCCAGATGTCTTAGGATGCTTCCATCTGCGAGGTGCGCATCTTCAGGAAATTCCCCGCATCGTCCTCTCTTGAGTGGACAACTGCACATTTGTCCAAACCGAACTTCATACCAGTGGCCAGCGTGTATTCTTTGACCACCCTAAGAGCGTTTTGCAGTCCGCGCTCTCCGGAGGCATAAAGTCATCCATATAAAATAGACCGGAGGCATAAGGTCACCCTTATGCCTCCGGTCGCTGGGTGGTCCACATTGATATCCACAGTTTTGACGGAGCCCAACAGACAACGGTAGCAGTGAGATGCAGAAGAGGAGAGGACTCAGGGAGTCACCCTGAAAAACTCCTCTCCTAAATGCTACCTACTCTGTCGTGACCCGCTATGCACCTGATGTTATAGTGAAGTGAGTCTTCCAGAGTGGCAGCAGCTGTTCTATACATCTCACTAGTGGTGCTGGTACCACAAGACATTCGAGCAACTGCAACAATAACTCGTGCGATGTTGTATCAAATGCCTTGCGGTAATCAATCCAGGCCATCGATAGATTCCACTTGTATTGCACATAATCCTGTATAATACAGCGATCTATCAGCAGGCTGTCCTTGCAACCTGCCATGACCTTCTTGGCACCACGCTGTTTGTGTATCTGCTGGAAGACCGGATCAACAGACCTCAGTGTCCTAGCATACAAGATACGTGTAAATATCTTGTAACAGGAGTTGAGGCAAGTGATCGGCCTATAATTCCTTGGGTCGAAAAGATCCCCCTTTTTGGGGATAAGCACAGTACGTCCCTTGACGAACCAGTCTGGAATCTGCTGCCCCTCGTTCAACCATGAGTTGAAAACTTGCGCCAGACGGCGGTGCGTGGAAGTAAATTTCTTCCACCACCAGTTGTTAATGTCGTCTGGGCCCGGGGCAGCGAAGTTCTTGGTACCAACAAGTGCTTGTTGGACTTCTTCCGTACTGATTGCCGGGCACACTTCTTCGGGCTCTTCAGGATGTCTGTGGCACAGAGCCTCGAAGTGTGCAATTGCTGGTGTGTAGCTATTGAATGGACGCGTCGTTTCATAGATTCCCTTCCAGAAGATTTCAACATCTTCTACAGTTGGCGGATTATCTACAACACGCTGAGACTCTTGAAATAGGCGTGAAGGATTCGTACGGAACAAATTGTTTTGTTCCATACTTCTCACTCGCCTCTTCAACGTTTTCTTTATAGCCATAAGCGCTCGGATCCTATCTAGACAGACTGCTTGATGGTAAGCAACACTGTCAGATTTAGAGTATGGTGTTGACGTCTTAATCCGGCTGTTATGCGCCGGATTCTGGAAGTAAAAACTCTACCACTCGTCTTATATTCCACCACACTCTCGATTTTTTGTACACCCGCTTGGCTTCTGATGATTGGTTGACCTCTCACGGGGGACGAATTGCTTTGCGGCGTTGTACACGGCACAGTTGATTTGCCAGACGTCTGCATCTTCTGGAAGTTCCTCTTCGATGACCGCGCCCATTCTAGCCAGGTCTTGTGGCTTTAAGTTAGCCCTGGAGTTAAGGCTAACCCTCGTCCTTAAGTCTACATCGGTGAACTCTAGAGGATGTTCCCCATTAGCTGCTAATTGCTGCGGTAAGACTGCGGCTGGCAGTTCTTCCAGCTGACGGTGTGCCCTTACGTAACTTGTCCTGCGCAGAGGAACTTCTCTCAGATGTTGCTGAGAGAATGCGCGTTGTTCTGGATGCATGATACTCCAGGCATCATGTAACCGGGCCATGTATCCCCTGCGCTCAGGTTCGCTGCTCCCGTAACAGGTTAGCAAGTCATCCCTTAGTTCCCTCATCCACTTAAAGCGTCCATGTACATTGCCCAGTTCATCAACATTGATACCATCCGGTGAGGCCCCTCCCACTTGTCACTGACCCCCATCCGATTGGGGTCGGTCGTGAGGGGCCCTTCTTCTGAAGTTATATGGAACCAGAAGTGAAAGAGGTACTAGGTGGTTAGCCTTGGTATCCCTCGACCGACATTTACCAGGCAGAGTTTCCCCTGCCTGTCCAGGGTACACCGCGTGGAGGTTGCCGGTCCTTTGCACCCCTTTGCCAGTCCTTTACACCCCAATTTATTATTATTATTATTATTTTTCGGAATATCCGAGCCGGTCAGTTCTCCCGTGGCCTCCGACGCCTACGGGTCGCGCCGGCGCATCACTACAGCCACTCATGCAGGGTTACTGACTGTAGATACTAGAATCTTGTTGCCCTAAGCAGACGGAGAGCCCAGAATGACTGCCTTCTGCATTTGGCCTGCCAGCCACTCGGCTGATTTTTGGCAGGCCGGTATGATCTTCAGTTCCCAGAGCAACGTAGGCTTTTTCCCCCGGTACACCGATTATAAGAACGAGATTCCGGGGGGGGGGGGGGGCCCCCCCCCCCGGGGGGGGGGGGGGGGGGGGGGGGGGGGGGGGGGGGGGGGGGGGGGGGGGGGGGGGGGGGGGGGGGGGGGGGGGGGGGGGGGGGGGGGGGGGGGGGGGGGATTATTATTATTACTATTATTGTTATTTTTATTATTACTATAATAATGACCCTTAAAAGAAAGTCAAGTAGTAAGAAATCAACATTTACCGAATTAATATTTGTCATGATTGTCATGAAGTAGTAAAAGTGATTCGGATTAGAATTGAACCTTAAATCTAATCATCCTATTACTTGTTACAAAGAACGTTTTTCCACCTACTATATAAAATAATGAGCTTCATAATTTTAAAACACGAAAATCCCACACAGCAAAGCTACACTCGTTTATTTTCAAATTTTACTTGATAAAGTTAAAACGAAGCTTCGGCCTCTAAAAAATGGCACTCTTATTCCAAATCGAATTCACCCCGATATATTTTCTTTATAAATAATCCTCATTCAACATCACGGAGGAGGCAACAAAGTAATTCAACAGCAGTAATAAAAAAAACATGCGAGTCCGCCTCGCGTCAGGATTAATAAGAGACATACGTCTTCATGATGGAGGGTCAGGATCATTGGCGTTGGGAAAGGGGATACGAAAGCAAGAGCAAGTTTTTAAATAGAAAAATCGTGCCTTATCCAAGAAATAGCTTTAGTGGATTCCACTATAAGTGCATTATTTTTATAAATTAAGTCATTAAAAAAAAACTAATTACAATTTATTGTATTTTTCCAATAAGTCCATTATTTTATTATCAGTACAAAATGTAACTTTAATATTTTTCATTCTGTACTTCTTTTAAGTATTTTTATCTCAGAATCTCTAATAATTAGCTCATTTGTTCATTAGCTTATTTGTTCATTAGCTCATTTTCGTAATTAAGAAATTATTTATTTTTTTATTTATTTAGCAGTATAACTACCCAGTCAGGAAACTTCCAATTACAAGACAGGAGTTACAATATAGTATATTATTACAAACTTAATTAACAATGACCTATATTGAATAATTATGCACATTATTTAAACAGACTAAAAAAAAGGTGGGAGAGATATAGTCACCGGCAGAGCTGTTCAGAACTTCAAATAATAGTACCTGAAATAATACTTGAGAAATTAATTAACAAATGACCTATAATGGACTATTTATGAACATTATTTAAACGGAACTAAAAGAAAAGAGGGGAAAAGTATAGTCACCTCCTACCGGATCATACAATCAAAAAGAAAACTAGGATAACAAAAATGTGAAGAACTAAAATTAATGATTTAAGCTAACCTCAAAATAAATGAGTGGCTGTAACCTACAATGTCAGTTCTTTTATTGCATTCAAATTGCAAATAAACATATAAGATAATTCATAAAATAACCATAATCGTGAGACATTACATAAGGTGGGGAAAACAATAGAACCTTTGTCCTAGGAACAGGTATGTATAATAAGGATTAAATATGATTTCTGGCAAACATGTGATATCGAAACTTAAATTACTCAGAAGTATTGGGACAGTCAATTAAATAATTTATAACTTTGAATGAAAACGAAATCAAGTGACATATTCTTCCTGTAACTCAATTATGTTGAATCTTGGGTTGATCATTTGTAAATTCGAATGATAAATAAATTCCATCAACTTTGTACCACAACAATTTGGCAAAACATCTCAGAACTGATTCATAGCTGTTGTATGTTGTATGTACGTATCCAGAATTTCATACTACAGTTTTGATCTCAGATTAATAGTACTAGAAGATGAGTAAAAAAACATAACAAGTTGTCCGATTCATCTACATCCTACGCGACGAACGTAAATATTATTGGTCAGAATCATTAACGTAGCACATAGAAACCCGATCGATGCCCGATCTATCACTGTCTTGACAACAAATTGTGTTCTGTTAGACGACTTCTGTCATTTTAATCTGTGTTTTTAAGTGTATTTAAAGTTTTGTGTTATTTGGTACTGGTTATTAATCGATTTTTAGTTATAAAAATTTATTTAGTGAAAATTTATTGACAAACAATGACCAATAAGTGTGTAGTGTGCGGCCAAAGAGAAAAACCACGGGGTTGTTTATCTTTTCACAGGTAAGTAAACAAAACAAATCAGGGCCGGCATAATACGAACGTGTGAAAGCACAAAGATAACTAAAATTAATGATAGCTTTACAAGCATAGTGATGCCAATAAATAAAACAACAACATTTGATTTCATTTGAACAGTAAATATTCCACATTTTATCAAAAAAGATACTTGTACAAAAATATTTATTTTAACTTCAATGGAAATTTCATTCTTAAAGTTGCTCAAAAACTGTAGATGTTTTAAAGTCAATCGATTTTTTTTAATTTAATTTTAAAGGTTGTTATTAATGTAATAGAAAATAAATTATTGAAAAATGACCATCTTCAATAATTAATTATGAGTTTTCTTCACAAATAATAAAACAAAAAAAAAAAAAAATTAAAAAAAAAATTAAAAAAATAATAAAAAAAAATAAATAATTATAAGTGAAATAATGTTAAAGTAAAAAAAATAAAATAAAAAATAAATGTGTTTATTTTCATATTTTCCGAGAATCTGGAAAGAAGAGAAAGTTGGCTGAAAGCTCTCAAAATGGAAAATGCCAGTAAGTGGCACTACGTGTGTTCAGAACAGTTAAAAAAAGTGATTATACTATTAAATGATCTGGTTTAAAAGTCTTGAAAATCAGTATTATTCTATTTTTCCGCTGGTAACACTCTCACCAGGTTCGTCATACGTACTGTCTAGGTTATTAGAGAATTATATTGATAAACAAATCTGGATAGCAGATCTGAGCAATTTACATCAGAGTTGAAATTTTAAATATGATCTGGTCTGCATACTAACGACGGGTACTTAGTTTGTCAATTCCGATTGCAGTTCTAAATCCTTCGAGTGAGAATTCACACAATGATAGCTTGAGTTTATAGGCTACATATCTTAAGAATATGTTTTGTACTTTTTCAATGCTGTATATATGAGATTCATATGTGGGTGACCAAACTACAGATGCATATTCCAATACGGATCTTACAAGTGAATTGTACAAACACTTTATTGCTGAGACGCCAACAAAATCATTAGTAGCCCTACACATAAATCCCAACATTTTCTGAGCTTTATTAATTATCCTTATAATACAAATTGAAGTCTAGTCTGCCATCCGTGACAAAATCGGACTACTACTGTAGTAATTGTCAGTAAACAGACTATGGCCTTTGTTCAGGTACGGGTCCATCAATTTAGCTACAATGGATCCTGAAGAACCCAACCCCTTCACATCTTCAGCTTGATGGTGGGTTTATTGACCCACATATACAATAAAATCCAAGACAATGCCAGTGTCACAATCACACAAAACATATAATTTTATTCCGAAAGGATGTCGTTTTGTTTTCATGTATTGTTTAAAGCTAAGCCGTCCTTTGAAAAGGATTATGCTTTCATCTATGACAAGGTTCTGAAAAGGATAGAATTCTGATTGGAATCTATCTTTGATTTTTCGTAGAACTTCTCCTACTTTAGACAAGCGGTCGTTAGATGGGAATTCTTCATTATTCACAAAATGCAGATTTCTAAGTATTTGTAAATATCTATCTCTTGAAATTGTCTTACTAAATATTGGTGAATTGAGCAGTGGATCTTGTGACCAATATTCTTTCGTGTCTAGCTATTTATTTCTAGTCATAAGCATAGTGATGCCAATAAATACAAAGAACTCGTCTAATTCTAAATGTTTCCATTTGTTAACATTTTCTTGCATAGCGTACCTGTTTGTCTCCCTAATAATGTATTCAGCTATATCTTCACTGAAATGATTTACAAAAAAGTCGATTTCTAGAGAGTTTTCGTTCGGATCGACATTTCTGAGGCCATTATTGTTGTCATCAAATACAAACATTTGTGGAATAAAATCGTCATTTGTCCATGTAATATCTAAATCTCTATGATCTCTACCTTCGTCACCACTCTTCTCAAGAGAATCATCATTTCGTACAGGTTCCGGTTCTATTTCGGCTTCTAATATTTCGTTAGCATCGCTTTCCTCTCCAGTTTCCTGACTATCGGATGGTAAATACTCGCTTTCACTGTCTTCAAAAGGCTCCTCTTCATCACTACTCAGATACATATCTTCTTCACTGCCCACAGACTTTATTATAGTCTCCACATCATGTGAATTTAACCCAGAGTAACCTCCACTTTGATTTTCTAACCTCAATTTTTTTCGCGAGGGACCTGCGTCTTCTCTCGAAGCCATTTCAGACAATACTGCACGTGTAACGATGAAATTATCAACTGCAAACAGTAGATGTTACCACATCGACGGCTGTAGAAAATTTCCATCAGTGACTTTTATTTCCGTCAGCAGTATATTGTGGTGTGTTTTTCTCAACTGACTTATACGGCAGTCGTCTTTGTGCTTTATCAATTTTTAGAATGTGCCGTATATATCAGGTAACAGTCCACAGGCTCCGTTAAACCTGTGTCGGATATATCCGTCAGTCGTCTGTGGTCCCAAACTTGGTCTGTCGGTTATATCAGGCAACCGCCCTCAAAGAGTTAAGGTCATCATCAAATAAGAGAAACTGAGAATTTTTTAAGACATACATCATTGATAAGTATATTAAGAAGAAATGGATCCAGTTGACTCCCCTGTGGTACTCTCAATGTCACATTATTTCATTGGAAACAGAACCCTTAATTTCATAATTTGTGTTCTGTCACTAATAGAGCTAGTTTCAGTGAGTAATTTACCGTGAAATCCAAACGCCTTTAATTTTTTACAAAGTATGACATGCTCTACGGTATCAAATGCGTTGGAGAAATCAGTGTAGACTGTGTCAACCTGATAGTGATTCTCCAAAGGATCCACTACGCATTGGAAAAAGATCATTAAATTGATGCTTGTAGATCGATCTTTGCAAAAACCATGCTGTACCTCTATTAACATCTATGTGATTCATTCTTCAATGTCATCGCATATAATATTTTCAAAAATATTTAGTACAACATTAAGAACACAGTTGATAATATTAGCTTATTTCCCACTTTTAAAAATAGGGGTTATGAAACACTTTTCTATTGTTTAGAAATATTCCCAATGTTAATGATGCTCAGAAAAGAATAAATACTGGTCTTGTTAATAAAAATTTACACTCTTTTAACAATAGTGGCGCCGCACCATCCGTTTCGGGGTCTTTATTAATATCTAGCATATTTGGTTTGTTAAAAATGACTTCTCAGCTAACGTTACAAGTATTGATGTCAACTGTTGGGTTAAAAGAAATATTAAGAATATAATTTATGATGTTGGGTTTGTACACTGATTTAAAATGATACGAAAATAAATTATCACTATCGCTTCCAAGGCACATGTGATTAGGTAAACCATAATCCTTTCTTTTAAGTACTATGCGAGGTTAGATATTTTCTATTATTTGTAAAAGGAATTAAATTTAATGTATATAAGCTACTTGCAAATAAATATTCATTATTAATTTTTATAAAACAGCAAAATTTTTTAGCGAATTAAACATATTTACTTTAATAATAATAATTACATTACACAAATAAGCACATTATTAAATTACATGTTAAATTGCCTCTATTGAATTTAAACGATCCAAAAAACTTCGTACGCCCATGTCGCTACCATATGTTAGTGATGTTGGGGAAGAGAACCCGTGTTTTTGTGTGAATATATTATTTTTACAAGATTGATGATTCTAATGTTCATGTGACATAGAAAATCCAGTTACGAATTCTGCGTGATTTTTCTTCGATTCACATGAAAATGAAATTTCTTTGCAAGACATTTATTCTTGGTTTAAGTGACATGACGAATGTAGATATTCAGTTCAATAGAAAAATTTGATAAACAGGAGAGGGCGATTTAAAATTCTTGTATAAAAGAAAAATAGGAGTATTGTAGGACTTTTTGTATAAAAAATGAATGTACTATAAATCTTATTTCTGCTCTTGTTCTTGAGTTACGTTCTTGAATACATTTTTATTTAACTGCCCGATTGAATTTAAATTTCTATTAAGTAATTACCATCGATATGAAGAAAATAAATCTCTTTTACTATTTTATGTACAGTCACAAATTCGAGAGTCGATAGGCAGTAAACCAGCAACGTTCGTCACTTAACGCTCTGGCCCACAACAGTGGGGTGCAACACTAGTAATAATTAATAAAATAAGCAATGCAGAATCAGACTACCGTGGTTACGGTAGAGAATCAATATACATAGGCGCCGACTATTCGGGTGATCCTGGTCTGGAGCATTTGTTCGAGTGTCATCGGCTACCCTAAGCGGCTCGCCTTTAATTGGCTAGCCAACACGAAAAGAGGCGTAGCCCAACCTTTGCTCAACTATAAAACCTTTGACAGCCTCTATTCGAGCTTCTTGTCATTTTGATATTCAAAACGCGAGTACCACGTTTTGCTTTTTTTATTTTCTTGCTTCTTGACAATTTCTGCTTACATTTGCATCCAAAACGTATGTATACGTTTTCGACTGCTTTCAACAAGTTTATTATCAAGTCTCTAAGCCTTCAGCAACATTAGTTTGTATCGTGCCTTGGAAGGGCCGATGTCACTTTGTAACTCTGGCTGGTTTACGCCGCAAATCCGAGAAGCCCGCCAAAGTTGCACACGGTCACTTTGTCTCATTATACCCTCAGATACTTACTGCAAGAACGCGGGTAGCCGACTATATTCCTGCATCATATATGTGTGTGTGTGTGTGTGTGGTGGTTAGTAATAAACAGTTTTGTGAACGTGGTGCTTTCTTTTGCTTCTGTGCCGCTCGCTTCCCCAGTGCAGCCGCGTCTTGCGACTCGAGGCCGACGCCGGACATAGGACTCTCAGGTGAGCTCACGTATCAGTGATTTATTGCTTTCAAGACAGGTTTAGACTCTGCCAGAGACAATAAGCTCCGCTGCATCACGACGGACGCTACTCACTTTTAGTGCACTTTCTATTTCACAAGCCAAGTCGGGTGGCTCTGCGACTTGTTTGACTCAGACTAGCCTAACTTGCTTTTTAGATTATTTGTTAACTAGTGTAGCTCTAGTTAAAGACAATAAGCTCCGCCGCATCGCGACGGACGCTGATCAAATTTTAATGCACTTTTCAATTCTTGTACCAAGTCGGGCCGCTGCGCGCCTTGCTTGGATTTAAACTGTTCAACTTGAATTTATTTGAGCTCTCACCACGGCCACACAGGCTCGCCGCTCCACGGCGGGTCGGTAAAATTTTAGTGTACTTCTGAATTTTGTGCAAGCATAGACAGAGACTATCACATTGCAGAATCCAAGTGCACCATATCAGACTCTAGTGTACAACTTTATTCAAGTCTGCCGACTATGCAATAACGTTTTTTAACCCTTTCACACAGTGCAACTTATAGACACTCTAGTAACATTAAGTTTAACATTAGTAGATGCCAGGAACCCATCCTCACATAAGCCACCAGGGTATTAGCGTTCTGTACAGGACTTATCTACGCTCTCTTACTAACAGCAAAGATAAGCACCTTAGCACCACTGTTCACTAACCTTCTTCTCAACTCGGAGAGTATTAGCGCTCTCTCGAGTTCTTCCTGGTCCAACTCTCGGTGTCCCTGGGGAAATTAGCGCCCTGGAGCACCAATCACTAACAGACTCTAGTAAGTGTGAAGAGAAGAAAGAACACATGGAGCACCCGAGTAGTACGATGGCCTTCGAAGCTGGCAGCCTCACCACCACTGTTACGGCTGCCCCATCCACTGCCACTCTCCTCGACGACACACAACACAGCCGTCCAAGCTCCTTGGGCGGAAGATCTAATATATTGTATTTGTTTTTTACCCCCAAACAAACAGAGCTTGCTCTGCGCAGGTTAGTCATCATGACTTATTTTAGCCTAGCTTAGCTTAGCATGGTTTGCTAGCGTTTATGTTTATTGTTTATTAAACGTATTCTTCATTCTATTTATTTTTAGTGCAAATACATATTCGCGAAAGGTAAAAAACAAATACATATTTATAATATTCGCCGATTTCATTATGTTTGATCCTTAAACTTCCCAAACATGTATTTGCACTAGGAATAAATAGGATAAGAAATAATAATTCTGTTTATATGTTACAAATTCATTCGTAAAGCAAATGTAAGGACCTTTGCTTTGGGATCATCATCCCAAAATGAATGACTTCTTTTTTTAGTCGTTTTTGTTATGTTTTTTTTTCTGAGCGATAAAGTGATATGCTTTATTTTAAATAATATTATTTACCATTTTTGTGTTTGTAAAGAGAGAATTTGATTATATTTTTGACTTTTTTTTTACTCTATCATTAGTAGACATGACGTAAAAACAGGCGTAAACGCGCGGCGCGCGGTATAATTACAGGTTTTCCTAAACAAAATATTTCATCTATAATGACCTTTTATAACTTATATCAATTTATAACGACCTTAGCTTGTAAACTCCTTTGTGGTTTATTTGAAGAGTGTTGGATGTTGCAGAAAGATGCAACATATAAAATAATTCAATGCTGTTTGAAGATAGCTGAAAGTTTGATAGACCACTAACACTAGCAGTTTTAGCTTTTTTTTAAAGGCAGTTGAATGTTCTAATGATTATGCTAACACACCAACACCGCGAAATTGTCGGCACTAACAACTTATGTAATTGCGAATCCACGTTTGCACTATTTCTGCAGACGCGGGTTGCCTCGCTATTATTAACTCCCACTAACTGCACTGCACTACTTAATAACAGTAAATAAAATAAAAAAGCATCTTTATACTCGCCGTATATACAATAACTCTCAACCGTAACCGCTTACGGACTGAACAGAACGATGCAGGCCTGTAAACAATACAAAATCAAGGCAGCCGCTGTCGCCATTGTCACCAAAGTTATGCATTTTCCCCCACATATTACATATATATTTCTTGGCGATCGACGATCCCTAATTGGTGCGGGTTTTACACGCAAAAAGTTTAATCTGTAAGTAAAGAAAAATCCTGTTAGAAATTATCATTTATTTTATTATTATATCGCGCATTTTTCGAAATATAGTATTAGGTTTTAATCCGTCTGTCTGATGTCGCTCAGAGTTCCTATCTCTAATCATGAATGTGAGTGTAAGTATACAGAATTGCCATTTTTTATGTTAATATTTCAATTTCTGTATAGAATATGTATAATATTTTTTTGTTTTTTTGTCGTTACATTATGAATTACTATATATTATGTGAATTAAAATTTATATTTAGTACCTATCAAGACAAAATGTTCTGTAATAAAAATTTTAAAAAATAAGAGATTGTTTTAGTTAATAGTTGTTATCAAATAATACACAGGAAAAATTGCGGAAAAACCTGTTCCAAGCAATTAAAAATTTGAATCTATGTGAATTTGACTGGAGTGAAAAAGACGTGTTCATGCACTGTGAGGAGTTAATGGAGTGGTTTAAGGTATTTAGTTAGGATTGTGGGTGGGTTGGGTTTGTAAAGTGAGGTTTGTGTCCATCGTTGTGCGTGTTTTGTTAGTTTTAGTCGACTTCGTAGTATATTGGCAAGTTCTCGTGTATCAGTTTATGTGTGTGGATGTAATTGTGATGTTCGCGTATGTCTGTTATATGTCTTGTTAGGTTGCAAGCGTGGATATTGGATGTTAGGAATTTTTGGAAGAGTTCTATTATGTGGTCGCATATTAGTGGCATGTTTGTATTTCTGTGTAAGTCGTCAATCCGTATGTATATGTTTTGCGGTGGTTACAAGTCGCAGTAATTTGTTTTGCATCACTTGAGGGGCGGTTATATTATATGTCTGACATACGGCTCCAGGCGACGCAGCCGTATGTTATTATGTGTCTCAGTATTGTCTTGTAAAATGATAGTTTATTGTCAGTATTTAGTTGGGAGCGTCTGTTGAGGAGGCGATAAAGTTTGCGTAAGTTCATGTATATCTTGTTTATTGTCTTCGTGATGTGGGGTTTAAATGAGAAACGTTGGTCCAATGTCAGTCCTAGGTATTTAACAGTTTTGTTTTCCGTGATAGTTTTGTTGTGAGTGGAGTGAATGTCTTGATGTTCGTAATTTTTTTTTAAATGTAATGATCCCTGTCTTTGTCTCGTTTATTGTTATTTTCCATTTGTCGTAGTATTTTGTGAGTAGGTCAAAGTGGTATCGTATTTTGGTCGTCGCAATCTGAGCGTAAAAAGACTGTGCGTAGATGTCGTGTCGTCCGCGTACATTATGGGAATGGCTGGGGAGGTCGAAGAGGTAGAGGTTGAACAACGTGGGCGAATGTACAGTGCCTTGCGGTACGCCCACCCATATATCGTAAGTATGTAATATTTGTCACTTGAAGCTCTGATCCACTGCGCTACCGAGCTGAGGCGCATTGGGCCACAACGGTGGGGTACAACACAAGTAATAATTAATAAAATAACCAATACAGAATCAGATTACCCTGGTTAACTTTTACTTAATGCAAAGTCAATAAATTTTGGCGGTAGAGAACCAATATACATAGGCGCCGAGTGCTCGGATGCTCCGGAGCTGGAGCATTTGGTCGGGGGCGGAGCCACCGGTCAAGATCCAATACATTGTATTGTATTATTTTTACCCCCAAACTAACAAACTAACACAGCTTGCTCTGTGCAGGTTAGTCATTATGACTATGAGTTAACTTATTTTAGCCTAGCCTAGCTTAGCATGGTTTTCTTTGTTCGTTAAATGTATTCCTCATTCTATTTATTTTGAGTGCAAATATATGTTCCTGAAGGATAAAAAACAAATACACATAATATTCGTCGAGTTCATAATCTTTGATCCTTAAACTTCCCAAACATGTATTTGCACTAGAAATAAATAGGATAACGAATAATAATTCTATTTGTATGTAACAAATTCATTCGTAAAGCAAGTGTAAGGAACTTTGCTTTGAGATCATTATAATCCAAAATGAGTGACTTCTTTTCTGGTCGTTTTTCTATGTTCTTTTCTGAGCGATAAAGCGATATTCTTTATTTTAAATAATATTATTTACTACTTTTGTGCATGTAAATAGAGAATTTGATTATTGATGAGTATAATTAGGAATTTTGGGCGACATGACGTAAAAGACAGGCGTGAACGCGCGGCGCGCGGTATAATTATAAGTTTTTCTAAACAAAATGTTTCATCTATAATGACCTTGTATAATTTATATCAATTTATTTTATTATTGTATCGCGCGTTTTTCGAAATATAGTATTAGGTTTTAACCTGTCTCTCTGATGTCGCTCACAGTTCCTATTTCTAATCATGAATGTGAGTGTGAGTATACAGAATTGTTACCATTATTTATGTTAATATTTCAATTTTTGTATAGGATATGTGTAATGTTTTTTTGGTTGTCATTATTATGAATAACTATAAATGTAATAAAAATTTAAAAAATAGTGAACTAAAGTTTTTGTTTTAAAATTGCTCACAAAATGCACTTTCAAAAGATGCCTTTATTTTCAGAGAAAAAATCGCCTACTGTCCATTATGTCGTCTCTCTCGGTGAGCACCGGACCAACATTTCAAAACTCGGCACCTATGCCAATATATATTGGGTTATTGTGGAACTAGAATTTCTTCTATGTTTTTTAGAGTGAGTGGTCATTAGGTGGCACTATAGGCGATTTTGTTTGGAACCTCTATATAAAATTGAAAATTATAAAATTCTGATCCAGAATATTGCAGTACCTCAGTTTTGAAAAAAATATCGGTTGATTCCTTATTGCATAAATTTATGTTCTACGTTTTCATTTACTTTTGTACTAAGGAAATTTTGAAAAATGTGGTAAGAAATTTTGTTAATACCTATAAGAGTTAAGAATTTATCTATTACACCTTAAAAAATTATAAAATAATTATCATTATTTTCTAAACAAAAGTAACTTTATAACCGGAATAACCCCGAACATTAAATGTTTGAGGTTATTAACCGTAGTAACGTAATTTTAAAAATGGACATACGCCCTTTGCGAACTAGGACAGAGAAAATCATTCGATTATGGAATTATTACATTTTTATATCATGTCGTCCTTTAATTCACCCCATACTATGCAAAATTTATTGACATGCTTCGCAAAATAATAAAAACGTATTAAAAATTCATGGACATAATTCATTATTGTACACAACAAAACGTATAAGAAATCCATTCATATCACTGATTTAAAACGTTATCTTACTAAACTGCAGCAGAGTTGGGACGATACGCATTGGCCTAACAAAAGAAGAACACGTTTAATATTCCATAATGTACGCCTGTGGTTGACGAAATATTTTGTACAAAATAAAAATTACAAAACTAAATTCTAAGGACGCTAACGAGCTGAATACAAAGCTTTGCTTTGCTAGGGAATCTTACTCTATGGCTGAAGTATTTGCAGTTTTCACCAGTGGATTATGCTTCTCTTTGTCTCTGTGTTTGATATCAGAAATCCGGAAAGAGACGAAAGATAATGTTATGTCCGCGGCTTAATTGGGAATGAACTTCCAGAATTTAGTTGATAAATCGGTCTCAGCTACTGGATTTTTAGATTTAACATCAGCACTGCATGAACTAGTAGGGCTGTTTCTATTATTTTATGGATCATTAAAAGCGCAGATAGATATGAACTGTAAAGCCTAACTTTCACAAGTACTTGTAATTCTATTTTGATGCAAATTTAAATATAATAAATATACAAATATTGTATATTAGGATTAATTTAAAATATTGTTGTTACTTTTTTTAATGTGGATATAACCTTTGTACATTTTTTTTATTCTCTTTATATATTTCGCTGAATACGGGTTTAGTGATTTCTGACGTAAAAAACTTAATTATTGATAAGTCTAGAACGCTACGGAATTTGTGGTCAAATCTGATTTTAGCTTATTTCTAAAAATGCAGTGGCTAAACAAAACGTTAACACATGAAATCGATATGTCATTAATAACATAATAGTGTTACATTTCTGTTATTCTTAGCCAACCGAAAAAATTATTGAGGTTATATTACCCAATTTCCAATTGCTGCTCATTTCTTTTAGTCGTGAAAAAAGATCTCGTCCGGCTGCTGGTGTTAAATATGATTTTCAGATGCTTTCATCACCCTTGTGCGATTTCTGCAGTCCAATTCTTCAGTTCCTTTTCATTCAATATGCACATCGACTTCAATGTATGGAGAAATAATTCTATATCCATGTTATGATGCAACCTAAGAGAGCTATACCATTAAGTTTAGTATTTATTTGATTGGGTCGATGGCTATACTATAGATATTGTGGTTTTCTCAACTCATATCAGAACAAGCACCTTCAAAAACATAAGAAACAGCAAAAATTGGATATTTAACTAAATCACTTTCGACCAGTATTATTTATGATTCAATAGAGACAAAATATAGTAACTAGCGTTTGCATTGAGATCCAGAACGTTTAATTCAGTAAAACTTTTAGGTCTTAACATTGACACAAACTTAAATTGGCAAATTCAGATTGATACACTTTCTAAGAAATTAACATCCATTATATTATGCAATAAATATTATAAAATACAAATTTAATACGGAAGGAGCTCCAATTACTTATTGTGCCATGGCACTACGACTTACAAAATAATAAATTGTAAAACT
The DNA here is from genome assembly GCA_029963845.1 of Rhamnusium bicolor. Classification (NCBI taxonomy): domain Eukaryota; kingdom Metazoa; phylum Arthropoda; class Insecta; order Coleoptera; family Cerambycidae; genus Rhamnusium; species Rhamnusium bicolor. The sequence goes on along the minus strand of JANEYF010000362.1, from coordinate 52,469 downwards.
TCTTACTACTGTGAAAAATTTTTATTATACAAAAAACAGCTTCTAGGACATTACTTGTTATCGCACAATATGATAGTAGTTGTAAAGTATAATTTTCAATATGGGGTGTAACAGGATCATGGTACACCCCCTTTCTTCCTTTAGTTTTATAGATAATTGATTGAAATTTGGGATATCCTATATACATAATAGGCTGCACTTTTTGACATACAAGTGATTTTTTTTTCAGTTCCGGTTTCGCCGGAAGTGACACTAACTTTCGATTTTTAAATAGAACGCCCTGTATATTATTGCATTTTTTAATTCCGCATACTTTTCTGAATCCAACGATACTAAACAAGTGACATTTCAAACGTCAGTATTTTTTATAATATAATTTCTATATAGTTTTTCATTTAAGTGTGCCATGACAGTTCCGATTTATTCTAAATGGCCCGTGTAATGTTAGAAAAATCGACTTCCCGTCAAAAATACTAGATTACGTGATTTATAAGCAAATAAAGTTCATCCAAATGGTTTTTGGGGCAAAACTTAATTTTTTCAAATGGAACCATATTGGTACCGTGGTACCATTTATTAGTACTATTAATAAGGAATATATTCATATATCGTATCGTACAACAGTTGTTCAAAATGCTGTCCATTAACGTCAATGCACTTCTGAACTCGCATAGCTGTTTCTCGAAGAATGTTCGCCAAAAACTGGGCCGTCCCAAGCAACATTCTGACGACGAACCGACGTTGCTGTTCGCAACTAAAAGTCAGTGTGCGACGTACACAAAACGTCGGGATGACCCATGTTTGTACTAATCTGGTCAATAAAATATGGGTCGATTCGACGTAGAGGACCGACTTTAGACGTTGTGATTACCGACCAAATGTTCACCAAATTTTACGTCGGCTTAAGTTGGTTGTCAGCCTATTACCAACCTTATTTAAAATTTGCCCTTAATCTGACCTACAAAAGTCGGATGTAGGTAGTGAAACTAAGCAATTTTGTATATTATTCTATTTGTCGTACCTATCTATTTATATAAAATGGATACGGCGTGTTTATCATTGAGTACGTATTATATACAAAATACTTAGAATAAAATTTTAATAAATCTGGTGGGGTAAAAACTGAAACGAAAGAAATTTTATTGATACATATATATAAAGTAGGTCGAAAAATATAGTGAACCCATAAGAATAATATTTATTTTAAGAACGAAAGTACTATTTTTATTTTTTTTACTTTTACTCAAAAAAATATTTTCCGTTTCCAAAGAAAGCGCAATTGAAATATTGTTTAATTAATTTTACGAGTAAATAAAAACTTTTTTGCTTACTTTATTTGAAAAAAGAGGCAAATTTTGTGTATTTAAAATAATTGTACACATAATCAACATGGCCGCCTATTATTTCCTTCTGTGGAACCAGAAAATATGGCGAAGGCGGAATAAGTGCAACTATTTTTACTAATAGCGACTTCACGGTTAAATAATTTTACCTGCACCAACTTTTAGTAGGCTTTGGTGCAGAAATCTGCACTAACACTAACGTTCATTCCAAACAATATCGATAATATCGTCCGTCACTTGCAGTTGGTGTATAAATTTTTACTAAATATCTATCAATACTTGAATTATCGACATTGATTTTGAGGTTATGTTAGACCAAGGACCAAAAGCCTAACACCAACGTCCAACCGACGTTGCTAGACGACTACGTCAGTCAGCAACGTCTAACCAACGTTGGAATGTTACCCAAAAATTACCTAAATCTAATTAATCAGTTACCAACGTCTAATCAATGTTGGATAATAATCTAAGAACACACTCAACGTATTAAGTAGATTTCTAACATCAAACCAATGTTGGTAAATGTGCTAGATGTAAATAGTAGGTTTGCGAGGTTCAAGCTACGTTGCTCCGACGTTGTATCATAACTATAAAATTTAAGACGCTACTTGACTAATATTTGTAATAATTCTAACCTTATAATTAGTAAAAAAGTAGTCGGTAGTCGGTAAAATGTTACTTGAGATGAATGTAGCTACCTATCAAGTCGGTTACCAACGTTATACAGAAGTAGGTGTATTACCGAAAAATTAATCGGAGCTACTTAAGTTAGTCATTAACGTCTAACCAACGTTGGTTAATAACTAAAAAGGACCAAACCTATTAAGCCACTAACCAACGTCTAACCAACGTTGGCAAGTGTTCCATAACAAACTTGACCTATTCAGTTAGTCACCAACGTCTACCCCAACGTTGGTAGGTTACTCAAAATTTAACCATACCTATTTTAGTCAGTTGTCAACGTCTAACCAACGTTGGTAAGTTATTCAAAATATAACCATACCTATTTTAGTCAGTTGTCAACGTCTCATCAACGTTGGATAATGACTTGAAAACATATCAAACCTTATTAAGTCGTTTTCCAACGGCAAATCAACGTTGGTAAATCGTCCAGACTTAAGCAGTAGGTTTGCGAGGTCGGCGCAATATTTGGTTCGACGTCGTATTACAACTACAAAATTTAAGTTATTACTCGACTACTATTTGTAATAATTTTGACGTCGGAATTAGTGAAAAAGTAGTCGGTAGTTGGTAAAATGTTGCTTGGGGTTATGTTATTAATTGAGCATCTTACTCATAGCTCCAGGACTTTATAGGTTGTAACGGCGGTTGGGTAGACAATATTTTTTAAATTACCCCAAACAAAGAAGTCAAGGGCTGTTAAATCAGGTGACCTCCTTGAATAATGGGGAGGAGCGCCATCTTGTTGGAACTGCATTCCCTGTCGTAAATGGAAAGGTAATTCATCTAAACTGTCCACAATTTCATTTTACAGAAATCCCAAGTATCTGGCACTCAGGAGTCCTTCAAATATTATTTGACCAATGATTCTACTACCGATTATTCAATTGAAATCGCACCGCACTTGAAAGTTACCCTCCCGTAATAAATTTTGATTTTTTTGTGACCAATATTTTGTATGTTGTCCGTTAAATAATCCCAAATTTGTAAACCTAGACTCGTCCGAAACTAAAATCATTCCCAAAAAATCATTGTTTGGCTGCACGTTATACTACAAAATCCAATTGCAATATTCCATCCTCCGTTCGCGATCATGTTCGTACAAGTGATGGTGCAATTGGTATTTAAAAGATTTATAGTGATTTTTGTGCAAAATTCGGCTTACTGTTTGGTGACTGATTTCCAATTCAAACCCAATTTGCCTTAAAGAAACAGTCTTATCAACTTCTACTTGAGCCAAAACATTAACTTCTGTCCTTTCGTTAATGAAATTTTCTTCGGGATCATTGTTGGGCTCACTTTGGAATTGATTTTCAAGATGATTAAAATAATTTCTCGCTGGACATAAATAATAACATGTCCACTTTTTCATCTCTTGTATAAATTTGCGGCATTTTGAATACAATTAACAAGAATTTTAAACAATTTTTAAAGACACAATAAATACACCGGTAAACCAAAAAAAGTTTGACGAGCTAAATATTTCATTGTTTTCAAAGCCACCTGCAAATGCAATAATATACAGGGTGTTCCATTTAAAAAGCGAAAGTTAGTGTCAGTTCCGATGAAACAGGAAGTGAAAAAAATCACTTGTATGTCAAAAAATGCTGCTTATTATGTATATAGGATATCCCAAATTTCAATCATTTTCAAAACTAAAGGAGAATAGGGGGTGTACCATGATCCTGTTACATCCGGTATATTAAGTCTGTATTCAGTAATTATATATGGCAATTCAGTTTATGTTAAAAATAATATTGATAACGATAAAGTTTACCACGCATATGGAATCTCTGTCTCTTAGTATGACTACCGTTGTAGATGTGCTAGCTCTGAAAATGGTTGTGTCAGACTGTGCTGTGGGCTATTTGTGCCATAGTTTCGAAATTCAGTATAAACTGTGGGAGTGCTAGATCTGCTCCCCTCAAAATTACTTTCAATTATTTGCCAAATTCTCGATTTCTTAATGTTAACAGTACTGTTTAGTCCATGCCCAGGTATGGCAATTTTAAACATTTTATTTTTATTTATACCAAACAAAATGGGCACCACACATATTTTATAGTCTCTAAAAGGGCAAGTGTGCATGTTGGTTAGAGGAAGGGGTGTGAAATTATATTAACGGAGGCATTTGTACTATTCATTAACTTAAATGAAATATCCATAAAAATAAATAAACCCTTTGAAATACTTAAATTTTGAGAATAATTTAATTAATACAAATGAAATTTGTATTTCCTCCACAATTTAAAGATGTACGATCGCACTAATTAAAATATCGATTCAGCAAATTAAAACGTGATTTTTTAGAAGCATTTAAGAAAAACTTTAAAAATCTACCTTTCTTCTGCAAAGTATCACGCCAAGAAATTTAAGAACATAGCGGCAGCCACCGAAAAATCGACGTAGGCCTAACTTGGTATTTTTAGTGTTGGTGAACCTACCTTAAAAGTCTAAATTATATTTAATAGGATTAATTATTATAAAATTAAGTATATCGGGTTATATAGTACATAAACATTCTTTAATATATCATATTTGACTAATCAAATTTAAAACTCTTTTCATAATATTTATATAGCGACAATAAAGAAATACTACGTATATAAGACAGAATATAGCAATATAAGATGTATCACTGTTACTACATAATTAATAAATGCCTGACATATTTACAACTTGTAAAGAACATGTTTCGTAAGAAACTTAAATCCGCGTTATGTATTCGGTACATTAATTAACATTTAATGTAACAGGGACGTAACGTGGTTTCAAAATGTTTACAAAACATTTTGATATTATAAATACGTACTAGTGATAGATCGATTAGATCATACATCACTGTTATGTAATGTTGCCTCCTATAATTTTGTAATAAATTTATATATAAATACAGTTCGCACATCTGTAGTAGACACTCGAAAGGAATGCAAAGAAAACTTTGCCGTATGGACAGAAAATTAGGCGAGCATGTTATAATTGTATTTATTAGCACAGAGAAGGCAGTTATATCGCAGGATTATATACATTACAGTACAAAACAATTTGATTTAACGGGTACGCCTTCATAAAAAATGCAAAAGGTGGAAAAATGCAAAAGAATGTAAATGGTGAAAGAATGCAAATCGTAGACACGTATTAATGATTTGTCATGGTATAGCTATATTAAAAAGATGGCCATAACTTAGTGAAAATATACTTAAGGAAAACGGGCGCACCCGTTATATCAAATTATTTTATACTGACTGTAATATATATAATTCCGCAATATAACTTCTTTCTCTGTACTTATATATTCTCCTGGGTTGGAAATTCCACACAGTTGGCTATAGTTGTCGATGCTTTAATCCAGAGCCATCCAAGTGGAAGTCACAAAGGTGCGACTGGCTTCCTGTCAGTGGATTTTCTTTAGTGTCTTTTCTCTAAGTTATCTTTAATCTTTAATCTTTTAAACTTAGCTACACCGTGCTGATGACGATTAACAAGTCAGAAACACATATCCATGGTCTACATTCTTCCACCAATGGTATTCTATTTGAATTCTTCCACCTTTTTTATTCTTTATGCTGGCGTACCCGTTAAATTATATTTATTATTTTAATGCACTTTTAATTGTGTTAATTTAAATCCTCATAGTTTTTTTATGGTATGGGCTATTTGTGCAAGAGTTTCGAAAACTTATGTGTAATGGATGGAGCCTAGTATAAATCTCCCCCCCCCTCCAATTATTTATTTATTGCGTAAGGGTGTTGCTAACAAAACTAGGTTAAAAAAGTAACTGCGAGGGGCAAATTGACCACATATCTCACTTGATTTTGAAAAATCAAGTTAAGCAGGCCTGAAATTCCAGGTATAAAATATAAACCCAGAACAAACTTGTTGTGTGCACTTACCTTTTCACATTCGTGGACACATTATGCATATATGTATGTAGGTACATATTCGACAAAATTCCGTTAATTCATAATAGTTTACATTAGGCAAATATGTCTATTGATGAAAATTATTCTTCAAATGATAATCCCCTTACCAGCAAATTTGAAATTTCAACATTCATTATTAAACAATAAAGTTTATATTTTTCTTTTTTGCCTGAAATCACGATATCCAAATTATTAATAGCATTTGAGTCTAATATATTGAACACAAAATTTACCAACACAGCAAATTAATATTCTGTTTTGTATATTAACGTAATAACGTTTAATTTGGAAAAACTATTTGAATTGCGTACGTAGTAATTAATTGCAATTCTGCTGTTGTGGAGTTTCAGCGATTATATTTATTTTCGTGTCTGAAATTTGTATGCAACGTTTGTATTATTATTCTGCATCTACTGTTGAAATTAAATAAATATTTTAATGTAACTAACAGCTGTAATATGAATTCACTAGAGAAATCATTGCGTTTATGTAACACCAGTTATTAATAAATAAATGAAACGTCATACACATGTTGTATCAGCTACTTTTGAATACCTATGCAGTAAAAGACTCATAACAGTCATAACGCGTGTGCTTCTACCATCACTCCTTTCAATAAAGGGCGATATACTTCTTGTAAAAGAAACCACAAGTTACTGTGTCAGGTCTAGAAAACAATTTTTTTAATAACAAATAGGGAACGTTTAACTTGGTCACACATTGAGAAATGCGATGAGACCAGGATAAATCCGATGAGATGTAAAATACTTAAGTCTTGTTAACCTTTAAGATGTAGGACAGCTTAGTTGAGACGTGGATTATTTCAACCAGGTGTAAAACGATACAATTATTGATATTTAGGGGAATCAACCAGTTTCCACTCCAATTTACGAAGCTGTCAAGATCAAATTGCAGTTGGTCTTGGTGGATTTGAGGGTTTCCATAGATTTTAGTGTCATCTGCATAAAGACAACGGCAAGTCAGTAAGTGCGGTATGTCGGATGTATATAATAGGCAAAGCAACGGACCTAAGATCGAACCTTGAGGAACTCCACTTAAAACATCTTTGAGTTTGGAGAAATTATTCCCTACATAAATCCGAAATTTTCTATTACTAAGAAAATCTAACATTCAGCATAGAAGGGATTCATTTATTCGGCAATATTTCAGGTTTTTAGTCAGTCAAATTAGAGGTACTTTGAAAATCCAAGCAATAACATCAGTAGGCTCGTTCATATCAAAAGACAACATCCAATCGTCCAAACATGATAAAATATTTGTGGTTGTTGATCAAATAATTCTTTCGATTACTTTTACCTCAGTGAAGTAAAGCTGATTGGTCGGTAGTTTTCTCTAGTAAGTTTGTCCCGTCTTTTATAATAATAATAATAATAGTAAAATGTCTTTATTTATGTTAAGTGATTATAAATAATAGAAAAGTGTTACAGGAATGGCGAGGTTCAACATAGTTGCTCTTACACCTAACCATTCCATTTAATCAACAATTGCAAAAAGAAAAATAAAATAAAATGGGAAATATAGAAATACGCAAGAATAAGTGCGAAAGATTTACATATTTCTGTTGGTATAGAGTAAGAATTTGATCTGTTTTCTGAATGAGTTAATAGAGGGGGAAGATTTAATATAATGTGGTAGCTTATTATACAATGTAACTGCGTTATAGGTAAAACATCTTTCAAATTTTGCCGAACTATGCTTGGGTACAGTATACAACTCCCGATGACGAGTAACGAGTTCATGAGTGTCGATACCTTTCACTAACTTATCGTATAGATATTTGGGTGTTTCGAGTTTATCAATTTTATATACCATACAAGCTAAATGAAGCTGGAAACGCTCATCCAGGTTTAGCCATTTTGATTCAAGAAATTTAGATGATATATGATCAAACTTCCTTAGACCATAACTGAATCTTAAGCAAGCGTTTTGAACTTTTTGAAGACTTTCTTTGTCTTTATTCAAAATGGCTGGCCAATAAACTGTATCACAATATGCTATGTAACTAAGTATTAAAGAATCGCATAACTTTAATTTCACTTCTTGGCTAAGAAAGTCCTTATGAATATATAAAGATTTCAATTTACTGTAAGATTTTTGAATTACGTGACTGACATGTTTAGAAAACCTTAAATTGTTGTCTATATATATTCCTAAGTCCTTACAATAATCAGTAGGTGTTATACTTTTATTGTTGACTCTTAGGATGAAGTGGGGATGACTTACGACCTGTTCCCTGTGCCTACCAACAACTAGCAATTCGGTTTTAGCTTCATTTAACACTAGACCATGGTTACGGGACACCAACGAAATGTGCGCCATATCTAAATTAATATTTTCAACTGCAGCATCAAGATCGTTAAGCAAGAATCTAAAGATTAATTGGAAATCATCAGCATATTGATGTGAATTAGCGTGTTTCAGAAACATCGAAAAATCAGCAGTAAAAACAGAAAATAACAAAGGACCTAAAACACTACCCTGTGGCACACCTTTATTGACAGTACGGAAGTTAGAAGAAATGTTATTAAGTACAATTTTTTGACATCTGTTAGCCAGATAATTAGAGAAAAAGGAAATTGTGTTGGGACTAAGTCCAAAATATTTTAATTTTAAGCACAGGTTAGCATGATTTATGGTATCGAATGCCTTACTGTAATCTAAAAGTATAAGGCAAGCATTTTCGTTATCATCACATGACCTAAATAATTCGTCTGTTACATGCAGTAAGGCTGTGGTGGTGCTATAATTGGCTCGAAAGCCAGATTGAGTTGCAGGTAAAATATTAAATTTCTCGAAAAATTGTGTAAGTTGTTCATAAATTATCTTCTCCAAAATTATAGTAGGTAAAATGCAGATTGGCCGAAAATGTGACATTTCAGAGGGACAGGAGTTTTTAGGTACAGGGATGACATTCGCAGATTTCCATAGTTTAGGAAAAGTACCTGTAGAGAGACATCTATTAATTATGAAAGTGAGGTGATTAATTAAGTATGGCGTTACTAAAGTTAACATTTTTAAATCAATATTATCTGCGCCTTTAGAATTTGACTTGATAGTGCCTAAACATTTTTCAACTTTATCAGCAGATACTGGTTCAAAAGTAAATTCTCAGTAACACCAGGAAATATTTTATTGGCATAAAGATTTTCTACAAAATTAACATCAACATCTACCCGAGGTAATTTGTCAATAAAAAAATCATTAAATTCATCAGGATGAGCTATATCAGATGGATTGTCAAAGCTGTTAGAATGAACGTTAAGAGATCTAAGTGTTTTCCAAAAATTTTTAGGGTCAGTTTTAAACTGATGTTGTAAGTATCCTCTCTTTTCTGATTTAACCGCCATGTTAACTAAATTTTTTATTTCTTTATAGTAAGCCCGATCAACTTCAGTTTTAGTTTTCCTATATTTAAAGTGAGCACGATCTCTTAACTTCATCATTGCTTTGAGAGTATCAGTTAACCAAGGCGCAGGAGCTTTGGTGATTCTAACAGTTTTATAAGGAGCATGTATGTTAAATAGATATAAAATATTATTATTCCAAAATTCCACCATTTCATCAACATTTTCTAAGGTATATAACTGATCAAAATTAATTATATGAAGATCACGAATAAATAAATCATTTTCAAAACTTGAAAAGTCGCGAAAAGTTTTGTATGTCAAAGGCTGCTTAGATTTCCTGATATTTAGGTTACAAGTTACCAGGCAATGATCGGAGATATCATCCATATTTAGTACCTCAGAATTTAGAAAGAAATCAGGATTAGAACAGACAAGAAGATCAATTAAAGTTTGTGTATTATTGGTAATACGAGTAGGTTCCGTGATAAGTTGATGTAGGCCATATTTATTGAAAAGATTACTTAGTTGTACAAAATTATAACTGGCGTCATTCAACATATCAACGTTTAAATCACCACCAAATAAAACTAAATCAAAGTCAGGTATAAAATTTACTAAAGTATTTTCCAGTTCATCAAGAGACTGAAGAAGATTTACATTGGGCGGTCTGTATAATGTACCCAGGCAAAGCGTCTTACCTTCAATTTTTACACTTATCCAAAGCTGTTCAATTAAACCGTTATTAGGAACATCCAGAATTTTAAAACTGATTGACTTGCTAATATAAAAAGCTACTCCCCCACCTCTCCCCTCACGATCATTCCTAATTAAAGTATAACCATCAATTAATAAATTATTATCACTAATTTGATTGTCTAACCAGGTTTCAGAGAGACCAATAATACTAAATTTTTCATTTAAGACTAGTTCAGAAAACAAATCAAACCCTGTACAAACAGAACGTATATTAAAATGAGAAAAACTAAACCATGTATTATGCATGAAAAAAAAACCATACATAGAGCTCAAGTATACGACAAAAATATCTGTTAAGGCTTAATAAGCAGACAATACATTTTATTATATTATATATGCAAAAAACTATACAATTCTAATCATAAATAAATATACAGAAGAAATACTAATGTATAAACAAGTAAAATAAAAAGATTCTTATTCATGTAAATTATTTATGATCAAAAGAAAGTAAAAAGTAGGCAGTCATAAAGTGATATATAGAATGATTTACCCAAATCAGTTCTTCACAGAGGAAGGTAAAGGTAAAGTTAAATAGAGATAAGCTCTTAATATAAATATAAAATCAAAATAACGATACGGCAAACTATATGAAGATAGTGCACGCACAAAAAAAAGTAATGAAAAAAAGTAATAACAGAAAAGAAATGACAAAAACATGACAAGATATTAGCAGTATAATTATAGGTATAAGGTGTAAAAAACATTTATAGTTGTACCATATCGATAAAATCAAGCACTTTCACCAAAATTGTAGAGACATTTCCCTGCCATCATGTAAAACAAAGATTTTACCACCTGCCGACCAAGCCTTGTCTCTTCCATACTTCACCTTAGCGTCCAATAATGCTTCATACCGCCCTTTTGTAAGGTCCTCGAAAATTACAATGTTAGTCCCAGACTTCTTCAAATTCTTTTTTAGCGGCAAATACTTGAGATCGTTTCCAGTTGTTAACAAAATTAACTAAAACTGAACGAGGCTTACCATCATTTTTAACAGACTTGCCAATTCTAAAGGCACAATCAATATCCTGAATTGTACATGGGACTTTCAAAATATTGCTTATAAAATCGACCACCACTTGAACAATATCGTCATCATTTTCATCGAAACCATAAAAACGTAGTGAGTTCCTTTTGGCATATTGAGATGACAAGTCTAATTTTTTATTAACTTCCTCTATTGATTTTTTATTCTGTTCGACACTAGTATTAAGAGAATTAAAAGATTGAGCAAAACTTACAAGCTGATTATTCATTTCTTCCAATTTGTCCAATTTATTTAATTTTTCATTTTTTTCATTAATTTTTTTTCCATTCTTAACAATTTAGAATCCATTTCATCCAACTTAGATTGTAATTGTGTAAAAAGAGTATTACAAACTTTCTTAATGAGGCCCTCAGTATCCATTTTACTATCACCTCTCGTCTGAGGCATGGACACGGCTTTATCGAATTGGTCGACGGGAGAATAATTTGACGTGATTGCACCACAAATAACTTCAATTAAACACCATTAAATAACTACAAAATACTGTGAGAGTATAGCACAAAGACCGTAGAAATACTTTAAAAGTAAGTAAATAATTAACTGTTTAAATAAACCACAGAAATTTAAGAATTTACGAGAGCTCTCTAACACACAGTTTACTCTAGCAGACACATCGCCATATCGAATGTATAACAATAACATTTTAACAATTTTCCAAGCTATATGATTCACTGTCAGCTATATCTAAGAAACATATAAACTAATTTAATTTTTTTAGTAGAAGGGTAGGATTTTTTTATGCCCTTTAAAATGATGTGTCAGAAGAGGGAGTGCCATTTAAAACTCCAACGTTGGGGTGGCTGGGGTTTATTGAATGGAACATAAAATCAATCAACAGTTAAAACTAAATCAACGAACGTGTTTTTTTTTTCCAAATCATGTCTACTTCCGATCCAGAGTTATTCGGTGACTAGTTTTGAGAACATTGTATACAAATACGACTTTTCCCCATTTATTCAATATGTTTTATCAGACTATACGACGTTTAAGTCAGACAAAATCAGAACGAAACTTGTACACTGCAGGCTATCTATAGAAAATTAAATTGACGGTTGCCGATATTTATTTGTGATAAAACCATTGTTGTAGTCTGATTCAATCTACGTGTGCATCACACACTAGCAATAAATGCGGAAACGGAAATGGAAAAAGCATCGGCGGCTTCTGGAAGTGACTTGTCCAGCCTTTCGCTGGCCCATATTGACAACCCAACTCGATTTGGAGAAATTCTGTATTACCACAAAAACACCACAGCCAAGCACATTCCGAGGCTATTGTTCCCTGAAAACAAGCTTACTTTTGTTCGATATAAAAAAATCAATTGATTTTACGATGATCCTCTATTCTATTCTTGTGACACTTGTCCTCCGAAACATGAAATCGTTAGAGTACCCATGTTTTTGTTCAATTGATTATAAAGCGCCTGGCATATTACGGGTTTAAATATGAAAAGCGCTGCCTATAAGTGACAGATAAATAAATTATATCTTGTAAATTATAGTGTATTGTAAGTTGTTTGCATTATAAAGTAAATATTTATGAGAAATACAAAATATCTAATAGCTTAAGACGTTCTGGACAATTAAAGTAGACCAGAGCAAATTTTGTCGAATATTTATAAATTTTCTAGAATATCGTCTTTATATACAGATTGTACACAAAATCGAGGCACAAATTAAGGTTAAGAAAGACTTAAGAAACATAAAGGATTATTTCGATAATAAGTTACTAACTTTAAATATATCCAAAACAAATTATTTACCTTTTTATCTATATGAAACATCAGCCCCTCCTTTCGACGAACTTGTTATTAATGATCAATTAAAAATAGCACCAGCAAAAGAAATTAAATATTTAGGTATAATTATAGATTCTAAAATGAAATGGGATCTACATATTTATTACGTATCAAAGAAAATAAGAAAATTAATATACAGGTTTAAATGTTAAAAGAAATTCTTGGTTACCCACAAACTAAAGTAATATACCATTCACTTGTTGAATCCCACCTAATGTATGGTATTCTAGGTTGGGGAGGGGTGCTCGATTCACATTTAAAATATTTAGATACGCTACAAAAAAGACTACTAAAAATCATATTAAATAAAGAGCCTACCTATCCCTCTAATTGTCTGTTTAAAGAGGCCAGTGTAATGGACATTAGGTCGCTATTCTTTTTTTCAGTGTGTCTTACACCAGTGTCAATCAAATGTACAAGAAAGTAGCGGTACGCAAAGGACAATAGGAAATCTTAATAATAACCGAAAAATTCCTAAAACGAATTCCACATGTGGACAAAGATGTTTCATATACCTGAGCCCACGAGCTTACAACACATTGCCAAATAGCATTAAAAACACATCTACTGTAAATAGGACAAAGGTGAAAATAAAGAAATACATTCTAGAAACACCCAGGGATGTGATCCATAATATAATTAACCCCAAAAACTGCCTAACAGATTATTTTAGGTTTCGATTTCTTTCATTTAGCCTCGTATTTAGCTTATCAAAATAAATATGTCTGTGTCTTTCCTATGTCCACAAAATTGTTAGATTATGTGTATGTGTAGGTGTAGGTGCATATATGTGTGTAAATAGGTTATACGTGTGCTATGTGTAAATACATATTTGCTTATTATTTTAATTATTTACTACTTTTTTATTTACTTCACATAAGTGTCATATTTAAACTGTAAACGTATTTATTGTTTTTGTCTTAAAAAAATTGTTCATATACTTATGTACGTTAGAAAATATTACGTTCTGTGATTATTTAATTATCTTTTGTTTTACATAACCATATATATCGTTTTACTTACCAATACATTATAACTAAACTTTAAGTCTATGTCATTATCTTCATGCACAGTGCTGGTCTGCACTAATATGAAGTATTTAGTTTATTTACAAACTATCTATATCTATATATTATACTATGTATGTTGTATTTCATATTTTTCACTTCGTAAATAAACTTATTATTATTATTATTAAACTTCTGGGGCTGCTTCTACAAAATAGGGGGACAAACTTCGAAGGGCTGATTCACTTGCAAAATGAAAAAGTTTCTGTAAACATTGATTCGCAAATGCTTTCTATGGGCGCTATGGACTTTCGAAAGTAACCACCAAAAATTAGTTTTGATTTAATATTTCAGAACCCCTTAAAATAAAGGAATGAGACTTGGTACACGACTGAGTATTAATTATTACTGTATCTACAGTATTAGCCATAACACATTTTAACCAAAGGCGTGCGAAATAACGGTTTGTGAGAGAGATAATAAAGCTCCAAATGAAACAATGCACAGTTTCTATTTGGCTATCTTCTTTCAAGAATCAACCCTGTATAACTATACGATGCAGTCAGAAAAATGAGATAATTTCGAGTATAAAGATTACACGTATCTAATCTTTCATTAACCAGATATCTTGCCATTATCAATTAATATCATTAATAATAATAATAATAATGATGATAATAACGAGAGATGCCGGATTTACTGGAACTACTCGTTCCCGACTGTCAGGCTAATCCAAGCCAACAAGCCTGACATAGTCCTCCTCGACCATCAACTCAAGGTGATGTATGTTATCGAGTTCTCAGCACCTGCGGAGAAAAACATCACCTTGAAGGATGAGGAGAAACGGACCAAATATCGCGATCTACGGTACGAGCTCCAAGTGCTGTACCCAGGTTACTCGGTAAAAATGGTCGTCCTTATAATCGGTGTACTCGGAGGGATAAAGCCTACGCTGCTCTCGGAACTGAAGACCATACCGGCCTGCCAAAAATCAGCAGAGTGGCTGGTAGGCCAAATGCAGTAGGCGGTCATTCTGGGTTCTCTCCGTCTGCTTAGGGCACACGATTCTGGTATCTACAGTCACTAACCCTGCGGGATGTGGGGAGTGGCTGTAGTTGATGCGCCGGCGCGACTCCCGTGAGGCGTCGGAGGCCACGGGAAGACTGACCGGCATCGGGCAACCGAAAAAAAGAAACAAATTGTTTGTAGATTCCGGACTGGTTCGTCGAGGGACGTACTGTGCTTATCCCCAAAAAGGGGGGATCTTTCCGACCCGAGGAATTATAGGCCGATCACTTGCCTTAACTCCTGCTACAAGATATTTACACGTATCTTGTATGCTAGGACACTGAGGTCTGTTGATCCGGTCTTCCAGCAGTTACACGAACAGCGTGGTGCCAAGAAGGGCATGGCAGGTTGCAAGGACAGCCTGCTGATAGACCGCTGTATTACACAGGATTCTGTGCAATACAAGCGGAATCTATCGATGGCCTGGATTGATTACCGCAAGGCATTTGATACAACATCACATGAGCTATTGTTGTACTTGCTCGAATGTCTTGCGGTACCAGCACCACTAGTGAGATTCATAGAACAGCTGCTGCCGCTCTGGAAAACCCGCTTCACCATAACATCAGGTCCAGAGCGGGTCACGACAGAGCAGGTAGCATTTAGGAGAGGAGTTTTCCAGGGTGACTCCCTGAGTCCTCTCCTCTTCTGCATCTCACTGCTGCCGTTGTCTGTTGGGCTCCGCCAAACCCGCGGATATCAAAGTGGGCCACCCAGCGAGCGGAGGCATAAAGTCACCCATCTATTTTATATGGATGACCTTAAACTTTATGCCTCCGGAGAGTGGGAACTACAAAACGCTCTTAGGGTGGTCGAAGAATATACACGGGCAATTGGTATGGAGTTCGGGTTGGACAAATGTGCAGTCGTCCACCTCAAGAGAGGACGATGCGGGGAATTCCCTGAAGATGCGCAGCTCGCAGATGGAAGCATCCTAAGACATCTGGATGCCGGAGAAACCTATACATATCTGGATGTGCAACAAAGGCACATCCAGGATGTATCACAAATAAGAGATTCTCTCCGCGGCAAGTACAGACACCGCCTCCGAAAGATTTGGTCTTCCGAACTTTTGGGGAAGAACAAGGTGTCTGCAACTAATATGCTTGCCGTTTCGGTTCTGCTCTACTCCTTCTGAGTAGTAAAGTGGACAGTAGAGGAGCTGCGCCAATTAGATAGGAATACCCGCAAGATGATGAATATTCACAGAAGTATTCATCCTAGATCTTCCGTTCCTCGTGTGTACCTCCCACGTCAACAGGGGGGCCGAGGACTCTTGAGCCTGGAGTGTACGCATGGCAGAGTAGTTCTGAGTATGGCATGTAACATACTCAGGAGCTCAGATCCCTCTTGCGGTTCGTAAAACATCACGAAACTGTAGGAGTGGGAACAGGATTGTTTAAGGCAGCAAAAAGAGCCGCAGATGAACTCGGTCTCGCATTTGACATCAGGCGAGGAGGCCGGCGAGGTGCAGGACCTGCCATCAGGCGCCGGAATCGCTCATGCACTTACTATCTGCATGCCCCGTATACGCGATTTCGGCCTACATCCACCGACATAACGCGGCTTTACGAGTGCTATACTACCATCTAAGGCACTCGTACGGGGTAGACCAGACACCAGTGCTGCCTTACGTCCCCGGAGATATTGAGTCCGTTGTCGAGAACGAGAAATGCCGGATTTACTGGAATTACTCGTTCCTGACTGTTAGGCTAATCCAAGCCAACAAGCCTGACATAGTCCTCCTCGACCATCAACTCAAGGTGATGTATGTCATCGAGTTCTCGGCACCTGCGGAGAAAAACATCACCTTGAAGGAGGAGGAGAAACGGACCAAATATCGCGATCTCCGGTACGAGCTCCAAGTGCTGTACCCAGGCTACTCGGTCAAAATGGTCGTCCTTATAATCGGTGTACTCGGAGGGATAAAGCCTACGTTGCTCTCGGAACTGAAGATCATACCGGCCTGCCAAAAATCAGCCGAGTGGCTGCGGGATGTGGGGAGTGGCTGTAGTTGATGCGCCGGAGCGACTCCCGTGAGGCATCGGAGGCCACGGGAGGACTGACCGGCATCGGGAAACCGAAAAAAAAAAATAATAAACTGTTTCAACAGAGGGGATCAATACTTTGTTTTTTAGCATAATTTTAAAATTAAGATTACTGATCACTTTGTTACTATCCATACTAAACACCAATACCTCAGCTATAGATTCATTTAGAGCTAAACCATGAGTATTAGTTACTTCAGCAATTGTTTTCAAATCAGAGTTAATCTTATCCCTAGCTAATGAAAAATCATTGAAACAAAGGGAAAAATATAGTTGTGTATCGTTAGCATATTGATGAATTGAACAATAATTTAAAAAGTGTGAGTCAGAAGCGGATAAAGAAAAGAAAAGGGGTCCAAGGATACTACATTGTGGGACATCCTGAGTAATGTTTTTAAATTCATAAAAAATTCTTATTAACACGTTAATCAAATAATTAAGAAAAACGAAATTGAAATATCACCTAAACCAAAATATTTTAATTTTTTACACAAAGTAGAATGGTTTAACGGCTTTGCTGAAGTATAATAGTATTAAGCATAAGTTGTTACCACTATCATTTGCTCTAATGAATTGTCCGTAACGTGAAGTAAGGCCGTAAGGGTACTACGCCGCGCACGTAACCCGCTCTGGGTTGGTGGTAGTATTTTATCGTTAGTAAAATACGAATTTAACTGTTCCGCTACGATTTTTTCTAAAATGTTAAAGTGTGGGTAGAATACTAATGGACCGAAACTGGAAATATCTGAGAAATTATTATTTTTGGGGACAGGGACAACATGTGCATCTTTCCAAGCAGTAGAGAAAGCCCCTTTAATAAGCAGCTATTAATTATATATGTAAAGTATTCACTCAGTTGCAGAAAAACTAAAGATAGCATTTTAATATTAATACCATCAGAACCTGTGGCATGAGTTTTAATTGACCGTACTAATATGTTTATCTTTTCCACAGTGACAGGAGAAAATGTGAATTCACATATAAAATATGGGAATTTTATATCATTATATTTTTCGGTAATTAAATCTTCATTGCCCTGAACTGGTGGTAAATTATTGATAAAAAAAGTTATTGATGAAGTCAGGTTCAGTAATTTCACAAAAAATATCTTTGTTTTTATTAATATTAATAGTTTTTAAAGTACACCAAAATATGTTAGGATCTAATTTATATTTATATTGTACCTTTTTCAAGTTTAATAGATGTTTACAAATGTACGTATTTCTTTATAGTCGTTCCAGGAGACATCAGTTTTAAGTTTATTGCACTTGATGATAATAACTATAACACTTATTTAATTATAGCAGTTCTAGCTTTTTATAACTGAGGTGAGATGAGATAAGCTAACGTGAAAATGACAATAACTTGTTATTTCAGGTTAATTTCATTTCTCTAATAATATGTCAAATTATTAAGTTGTTATTTCATGGCAACTTGATTTCATCAATAAATTGTTTAATTAATATATTAAAGGTAGTTAATAAATTCAAATGTGTGTCAAATATGTATCAAGTGTGTTACATCATTTAAATCATTTTTTTAATCAAACGATATAAAAATACAATATAGCGCTCATAAGAAAATCAAAAGTTGGCCATAAAAGCAGGAAGATATAATACGTCTAGAAAATTTTTGGAACATCAATAGATAGCCCATATATCGGCTTAAATAAATCTGCCAAATCCCATTACATTCATTTAACTAATAAAAAGATATGGAAGGAATAAGAAAACGTTTTTCAGGATATTTCAAGAACGAAGCGAGTTTATCAGGATTTCTTTTCAGATCCTTAAAGAGCATGAAAATGTGCAACTTTCTTTTTTGTAATTTGACCAACCCTTAATTTCTTGAGGTCTAGGAGATCCCAATGGTGCACACTGTAAAAACGACCATCCTGTATATGACTTTAAAATTAAATATCATGCATTGCCATTGATGTGGATTGTCCCTCTGATACGCTTTTCGTTTAATTTGAGAACAGCTTGCTTCTCTACAAATAGAATTTCTTTGGAACGCATTACAAATCAAGTAATCTAGAAGATTTAATTCTGGTAAATTTGATAGCTACAGGTAAAGGATTGCTCTCAAAGGTTAACATATAGGTATACGCGCAAAAAATTCTGCAAACTAATCTTGAACCTGATACTTGAAGCAATAAGGCAATCTCTTAAACAGAAACACATTATTCGTTTAATATACAGGGTGGTTTCATTTTTTAGTTGACACCATTGGAAAAGGTAAGAGATTCAAGGTTTGAAAAAACTTGCGAATTTCAATACTCAATCAATATGTGGCAGCAGATTCAAGTTATCTTACTTATTTTCTGAAATATCTGGAAAAGACATAACAATCGATTGAGAGAATATTCAATAACTCCGTAGTCATTTGATACAGTCTGTTCAAAGTGGTTAGTTGGCTATAACTGACAACATATTTGAATTTTAATATCAAAATTAACGGTGACTACTCATTTTTATACAAGTTATCTATACGTAACCAACCAAGTTCATTTATCTTATGGGATACATGATAAAATTTTCTCAATCGGAAAACGAACATACAGCAACTGTTTTGAATTTTTTGCAGACGATATTTAGTTATTTTATCTAAACAGGGGAAGTAGACTATATTACAATAATTTAAAATCGGTAAAACCAGAGACTCACAGAGATTCTTTCGTAATTTGAAATTAATTATATTTATGTTGCAATAAAGAAATTTTAGAGCAATATAATTTTTATCAATAAAGATATGTGGTCGGAAAACTTCAAATCTGTGTCAAATAAAATACCTAAATTGTTTGCTTTGTCTAAGACATTTAGAGGCGGACCACTAATAACTAGTTTTAAATTATTTTGTATAAGTTGCTTCTTGCGTTTAGAACAAAAAATAATTACAGCACATTTATCAGGATTAAGTTTCAAATTGTTGTTAGTTGCATAATTTTATATAGATTTAAGTCACAGTTCATATGTATTGAAGCGTTTATTGTATTATTCGGATTAAAAGGATATAATAACGATCTTCCCGTGAAATAGAGAGTGCGTCGTATGCATTTAATTTGTCAATCACCCTCTTTACATCATCAAAATGAACATAATAATAGCTTGCGTGCCCCAACGTGTCACAAATAATTTTCTTCGAGATGGTGCTTTTAAAAATGTCTTCTTCGCTCTGGCTATTAATTTGTCTATTGTGGGATAGTAATCTCTAATGTTTTCTACAATGCGATGGAGTCCGTATGCTGAACATGTTACATGTAATGAATTTATTTGCTTGTATGTGTTTTTTAAACGCACTGCAGATGCCTTCATATAGGAAGTTGCATCGGTTACATACACATAATCAAGAAGTTTTGCATCACCCAGTTTTAGCTCTTTGAATTATCTGTGAGTTGTTTCGGCCTGTAACACTCACCTATACGGTGTTTTCGTCCTGGACCTGGACCTGGAATGTACGACTTACTCGCGATCTTTATTTTATCATATAGGTAAAACTCATAAATTACAAAAATATTAATAATTTTGATTAATGTTATGTATTACCCCTGATGATGACTTGTTGCCGAATATAGTTGGAATTAACACATACTTGTACTAAAAAAAGGACTGCGTAACTGATTTTTTCTGACTTTTTCTTATTATGTACCATTACTTAATTATATTTTATACCTAAAATGAAGCCACAAATATTCTTCAATTCACAGGAATCTCATAACTGTCACTAAAAAAATACAGATGACTATTTTTTAAGGAAAACCCAAAACCTTAAATTATATTGACTTATATACTAGTATTCTTTTATTTTTTCCTAAAAAAAGGGAAAAGGCAATTTAGATATATTGTAATGAAAACAATGCAAACATAATTTGCAGTACATTGTTGACTTTTTCAACTCCACATAACCTCAGAAGCAAAACTCAAAACTTGAGTTACATTCATATCAACACGGAGAATTACTGAAATCAAAATGCAGGTTTAGGTGATTTCAAACCACCGATTCATCTATTTGATTATAATTGAGCCGAAACGAACTAAACAAGTGTGTTGCCAATACACTGTCTGGTGCTGAAACCACTTTCATAATACTAATGGTAATGGTAATGGTAATGGTGGGGGGAGGCTGACGCCTGGCAAGTAGGCCTCAGACGGGCCCTTTTTACCAACCCCCAGCTGTCCCCTCAGCCATGTGCTTCTCTTGCTCCCTCATCGAATCTTTCCGACCTTCTGATGAAGGTCAGGATGTCACTCATTGCGAGGGAGCTCATCTCCTCCCTTAGAAGCGCCTCAGAACCGAAGATACTGTGTTTCATAATACTATATAATATAACATTTGTTTCTGTAAGGTATGGAGCCAATTATTTACCTACTAAAATTTTAATTTAGTAAGGACCATTAATTTGATGCCCAAGAGTCCAGGGGCCTTTGGGAAATGAGGGCTCGGGTGGCGATCGCCATCCAAACCAGTCCGTCACTGTTTTGCCACACCTGATATATTCCCGAGCTGTTTTATGTTTTCCAAGTATAGAAATCTCATTCTGTTGTATTTGTACATATTTTTAAACTCAACAAACATAATTTGAGAGTATAACCAATATTGTATACACATAACATATACAGCAGTAGGTAAATAATCCAATTAAACGATTTATTTTCTGAATGAAGGAAGGAAGAGTCCTGATATTCATATTTTTTTGGTACATTAATTTGCTTTAATTTCCAGTAGGTATATTTGTTCTCGTTAACTTCCACAGTCATAAAGAAAATAAACAAATCTGACCAAATTTTAAATTTGCTGTAGCTAGATGGAACGTTGTACCAGGAAATTCCTTTGTGTTCATGTGAAGAGTGCAGAGATAAAGACACCATAAGTTCTCATATAGTGAAAATTTTACTCATCAGTCTTGCTTTTCTCATTTCACAGTGTAATATTGTAGTAATACAGTTCACCAATTTTTCACGTTCAAATCTCTGAACAGAGCATGAAGTTTTCATTTCACATAGATATGACAAATGCTGACTGTCGTTCCCAGGATAATTTTCTACAACGTCGCTAAAAATGTAAAATGGTGCCATTTTCGCATGCTTTGTAGACTTGAATGAATGAAGTAATTTGTATTTTAATTTTGTAATAAATAACTTGCTAATAGACGTGTAATTAATTTCCTTTTTCAATGTCCGAAGCGGTAAGCAACCTTCTCATGCGCATAGATTATCAAAATTGAAATAAATGCAATTAGATAAAGTCCAGATTTTTTGTGTTTCGATTCTCTAGTCATAATAATCTTCTATATATCCTTTGATTATGCTGCTTATTTTTATGAAAAATGATTTCTTTGTTTATACATTTATGTATAATATATATATATATATATATATATATATATATATATATATATATATATATATATATATATATATATATATATATATATATATATATATATATATATATATATATATATATATATATATATATATATATATATATATATATATATATATATATATATATATATATATATATATATATATATATATATATATATATATATATACAGTGTAACCCACTTAAGTCCGGAGCACCCTTATAAAATCTACAGTCACTAATAATATTTAGCAATTTTTGACATAAAAAAAAAACCATAGCATGTCCTGAAAATTGTAATTATTTTTTGTAAACTTGTGCAAACGTAGACTTTTTTATACTCTTTTTGCTAAAAAAATAATAATTGAAATCGGTTGAAAAATGTAGATTTTATAAGGGTGCTCCGGTATTAAGTGGGTTACACTGTATATGTTTTCAACCGATTTCAATTTTTATTTTTTTAGCAAAAAGAGTATAAAAAAAGTCTGCATTTGCACAAACTTACAAAAAATAATTCCAATTTTCAGGACATGCTATGATTTTTTTTTCATGACATTGCGATTTTTTTCGTGAAATTTTTACTCCACCACTGGATTCAACATCATTCAACTAGGTAAATTCCAAAATTTCATTGTAATGTATTCATTGATAACAAAGTCATAACAACATTAATTTTGGAAACATACCATACCGATTTGAATTTTTATTTTTTTTTTTAGAAAAAAGTGCATCAAACAGTCTATGTTTGCACAAATTTACAAAATATAATTCCGATTTTCAGGGCATGCTATGATTTTTTTTTATGTCGAAAATTGCTAAATATTATTAGCGATTTTTTTTCATGAAATTTTGACTCCACCACTGGAAAATACAGCTTCTCATAATCAGTTAATTACTAATGTCAACCAACAATTTTCAATAAAGACTCTTAGAATTCTTGGGTTTTGGTATTATTTCTCAAAAGGCTGTTCATATTCTTCCACAAAATAATTCTGTTTCTTTCTTCGTTTGCTGAATTCAAAATATGCTTGAATTGAAAATTTGCATCTAACTCTAGAAAGGTAGGCTGTGATAATGACATGTAATTATTCTGAATACATAACAGATTGAGTCTTATAATTCGAATATGAGAAAGGTAATCATTAACGTTCAATTAGAATAAACCCATTTTACGTTATGGCTGTACAATTGTCTTTACAAAAGAAAATTGAAATTGTATGCAGAATATTTAATGACAGACATCTAGCTCTCCCCCTATAAGTAGTACAGTGCACAGAATAAATAAAATTTTCAGTGAAAAAGGAGCTGTATCAAGAATATTTTGAGAAATAATGAGAGAAGAAGGATTGGATACAAACCGGTTATATTGGATTATTTTAGGAATAATCCAAATGCCAGTTAGAGAGTGGCAAGCCTAGATTTAAATTTACCAAGGGAAAACATACGGAGATGCTTAAAATAAACAAAATGGAACCATTTAAACCCAAATTTTTGCATACCCTGGAAGAAGATCAAGAAAAATGTTTAGTATTTTGTTTGTAGGCACAAGGAGAATACCTAAATAACAGACGTTTGATAAAGTGTATTTTATTCATCGATGAAGCCATTTTCAGGACGAACGGTATTGTTTCATCTCAAAACACTAGATTTTAGGCTACCGAAAATCTTGATTGGGTTATAAACTGCAAAAGACAATATTCGAAAAAAGTGAATGTATGGTGCGGAATATTAAACGAAAGAATCATAAGCCCTTTGGTAGAGCTTGTAGCGTTTTGCGAAAAATATTAATAAATGCCTGGAAACTTGTATAAAATAATTTAAACTAGAAAGACATATATGGTAATAATATATTTACATTTAAAATGACAAGTGTTAGCATGTCGTAACCTGCAGACTCAAGAATATAGCAGCCATCTTATTGCTTTGACATATATAATTAATTATTTTTTTTGAACGATTTAATTGGTCTGGGCTTGTATAAACATCCAATAGCTACACCTACAGCGACCATCTTTGACATATAATTACTTTTATTAAACGTTTCCATTGGTCAAGATTATTACTAGCTACGTCTCTAGCAGCCACTTTTTACCCCCGATCTATACCCTTGGTATAGATCTAAGCCTCTTAGCTCCATCCTTTTAGCTATTATATTAGATATAAGTCTACAGTATTGGTCAAAATCTCTCCTCCGCCCATACTAAAAATCTAAGTCGTATTATATTAGCCAATGTTTCTGATGTGTCCCTCCCTCAATACTAAGGTTCTAGGACCGACCACGTATACGCCCCCAGAGGCCCCCAGCATCTACCCCCTCCACTCTGTGTCTCAGTTCATCGAAATCGATGTTCCCTTTGGATTTTCGATGTAGTCCCATAAGAAAAACATGGTGAGCCAGAATCGGTGTATAACAACTACGGATATTGTATGATTTCAGTTGTTTCTTGAAATATTTTAGGAATGGACGTAACTATGTCAAATCCGAATTTAGACTGAAATTGTGCAACATTTTTTAAATTTAATAATCCCTTTATTTCTGGTGGTTTTAAACCCTCAATGGTGAGAAATTAAAAGTGGACCATCTTGTATCAAACATCAGTTGAATTTTCAAAAAAAGAGCTTAATAAAAAAAATCTCTTTATTATTTGACCATTAACATTGTCTTTTTTATTTTAAAATATCTCGTAAACACTGCCTAATTCCGAAGCAAATATTAAAATAATTCTTTTAAAGTCTTTGCGTTATATTATAACTTATGAGCGCAATCTTTATGCTAGATTAAATCTTTCATTCATATTTAGTGTGACACATATTTAAATGTTAGAGGTAGAGATACTAAATTTCATAGAACATCAACATCACACTTTTATTAACGCCATAAAAACTTATCTTTATATTTTATATTCAACCGTAATACGCATTTTAGTTTACCTCTTCCGTATGATTCGAATTCAGCTGCTATAAAAAACTGGAGCATAAAAAATAATGGGAAGTAAACAGAAGACCATGATATCCAGTTACATGGTATTTATTAGAAAAAATTGCACTGGCTCTGTTTGATGTTGGAGTAAATAAATCATTAGCTGTTTGTAACCAATACCGTGAAATCAAAATGGTACATAATGATAAATAATATAAATACAAATTTCTACCAAAAGCAAAATTATATCATATTTTGTATAAGTACATTTTTTATCTCGATTATTTTACTATTGAAGACACCAAATATATCATAGTATTTCTTAATAGTTGTCTTATCACTAGTATTATTATAAATGCATTAAAAATTATCGATAATTTTAGGGAAACATGCACGAATGCAAGGTTTTTCTGTCTCAACTTGCATGAGTGGCGTATTGTCTAAAATTATCTTTTTATTTTTAACGCACCAATTATATTTTTTTAGAAAATTTCACAAATCATTATAAAACTAGACACTCTGAATGTCATCTTGACGTTATTTTTTCAAATATGAAAGCAGGTAGATTATCTGTTGCTATGACGCTTAGTAGTTACGAAGGCAAAAATAAAGAACAATATTGTTTCTCAAACTTTATCAAAAAATTTAAAACGATGTAGCGTTTCGGGAGAAATTCTGTAAAATATATTGACTTAAAAATAGAAAGTCTTATACCTGAAAATACAAAAATAACCAAAGCGTTCGTATGGCGACAATTTAAAAAGTTTTTTTGCGACAAAAATTACATCATCAAACCAAACATATTGGTATCGAAATTATAACTTCCCAGAAAAAGAAGATATCCTGTTAACTGTAAAGAAATTTCTTGATGAAAATTCTAGATAAAACTCATTCAAAAATAATATATCAAGATATGGGTGATACGAAGCATTTTTGAATAGGTATCTTTGTTTAATCATTAGGACATGAGAAGGAATGTTGTAAGAAATTTGTTTAATAAAATTGAAAGCTATTTAAAGAACAAACAAAATTTTAGAATGAAATTAATATGCCTGAAATATTTTAACAGATGAGATAATTAACAAGGACAAGTTTTCACAGATAACTAAAGTATGTGTATGAAATACTCATGACTTGATACTACGTGACAGATGAAGAACCTCAAATTAATATGAATGGAAGAGAACGAGGTCGGTAAGGTCGGTAAAGGAGTAGGTACCTCTTTACTTTTGACCAAAAGAATTAATGGCGGAAATACGTCATCTGTATGCCTGCTTTGAAATTATGTACATTGGTATCTTTCATTTAGAATTTTAAAGTTTATGAATTGTGTTAATTTTATATACTTATGTTTATTATTTAATTTAACATGTGCTTTAATAATCAAAAGAACACTATAAATGACTCATAATGAAAATAACTCAGGAATAGAAATACTAATTATTGAATAATCTTGCGTACATTTATTTTCTTGGCGTTACATGTATACAAAATAAAACTACCATTCTCATTAAATTTTATGTTGTCGATTATAAATTATCACCAAATTTAACCATTTTCTTTAACAAATCTTCACAGGTTACAACATATAATGTTTTGGCATGGTTTTTAAAATACGTATGTTTTGTCTGTTATTTGATGATTATTTACTCCCCACTTGATCTCTGGAAAGGCTAAAATTTTAATAAAATTTTGCAAACAATTTTGAGCAAAGACGAAAATACAAAGTTACATTTATACAAGACGGTTTAAAAATGCCGACCAACCAGTTCGAAAATGATATAATTTATAATATTTCTGGCATGTTCCAGTTCATGAATTATGATTTCCGATAAAACGGAGATTTTCACATATTATAGATAATATACACAGGTTGATCCTTAAGTACATGCATCGAGAAAATTCAGGAAATGATTCCCAAACCCATATTAAGACGAAAAGCTCAAATGATGTTTTGTCAATAAATTTATTTCGGAGATACTGTGGATTTAAAAAAAAATTCTCTAAATTTTTACAACAAAGACGTCTCTAAAAGTACTCATTATGCACAGCAAGTTTGATGAAAAATCTTCAAGCACTTCAGAGATCTTCAGCAGTTTCTTTTAATCAACACTATCTCCGAAACGAAGCAGTTATGAGCAAAATTTCATTTTGCTTTTCATCTCAAAATAGGACAGTGGCTTAATTGTCAAAGAAGGTGAGAAAAAAATGTTATAGGATGCCACAAATAAATAACTATAGACATCTTAAAATATACAGGTTCAGGAATCATTTCCTGAATTTTCTCGATGTACTTACAAGGATCACCTTGTCCTGTAACCAAAGCACTGATTTCAGTTTTGTAAATAACCCATAGTCCTTTATAAATATTATGTAGAAGAAGGAAAGCTGAAAACTGAATGGACCTATCCTATTTCACCAACTAAATATTTAGGAAATATTACCAAAATAACTTGTATACCAATATATAAAATAGCTCAATAACTTAGAAATCAATCTAATTTAATTATTAACCATAATATATTACACTTATTCTTCTTCTAATTGACTAGTAATAAATTTTAATAAGTATTTTATTTAGCAGTTATATCCAGTAAATATCAAACGCTGGTTACTGGAGATGCTAGCTGAATGAAAGCCCAATAAGGGCCCATACTTTGGAGCTTACTGAGATTATATTATTTACTTCTTTCTTTCTATGCGAAAATGATTATTGCAACTTCATGTTTAAAATATTTTAATAACAGTAAGGTATTTTACATTAAGACAAATAAAAAACAAATATATAAATTGAATTGAATTGAATTTTTTCCACATTTCCTATAGACAATAATGGACGTAAAATTTGTTTAACGATATCTCTTTGCGTTCTCCAGTTTTAACACGTTCATCTCTTGCAGTTTTGCTGGACATTTTTGTCAAAGTTTCAGGCAACAAATTAAATGATGGAATAGCTAAAACATAATAAAATTAGTCACAAATTATTTTTCAGTAGATAAATTTTATATTGCCTACCAGTTTTTTTTTTAGTTTTTTTTTACAATCATTCATCAATTTTGATTTCATTCCGACTTCAAATTCACCACTTTGAAACATGTTTATTGCAAAGCCTTTAATAAAAGACGAATTAAACGGGATTAAATTTTTTTTTTTTAACATTTTCTAATCCACTCTTTCCTAATTAAAATGTCAGTAGGAAACGAGAAAAATGATATTTTTTCTCTATCTTCATTTCCCTCTCAGCATTACTCTTGCAAATAGCAACACTGCATATAGTTCCAGTCAACTTGAAACAATTATTTATTATTAACTAGATAAATATATATCTTCTCAAAATATCGTCAATGAAGCACATAAAAACTATAAGAAGCGGTCCATAACAATGTAATATATAGAGTGGAATGAGAAATAATGACTGAAAATTTTTTTGTTAATTATTATTTACTAACTTTTACAAATCTTATCACAGATAAGAATAACATATATCTTTTTAAACAAGTATTTTCCCCGCTATTTACCAAAACGCTGAAACTTGGATTACAAAAAACATAATATGCACATTATGTTCAGTAAGACTGACTCAATAATATTGTTTTTAATTTCAACTATTCTGTCTAGTAAAACCAAAAATACATAAAACAAAAGGTACTCACCAGTTGAACACTCACTTTAAAAAACTTTAAAATATCTACCGACACGTGTTTCTGCTTGCGGACTTCATCAGGGTAGCCAGCTCATTTAAAGAATTCAAAGCAACTAAACTTGTAAACCTTAATGTAATAAACATTAATGGCTTCAGAGAACAGAATAATTGAAATTATATAGTGGAAATTCCCCTTAGGTGAGAAGAGGAACTTAATTTGTTTTTAAAATATAATATAACATAACTAATAATAACAATAAGCAAAATATCAAAATAATAGCAAATATCCACACAAAACAATTATAAAATGAACACTACAAACATATAATTCACAACACGGCATACACTATGACGCGTTACATTCCCCTTCCGTTTCTCCTCACCCAAATTAAGATATAACCTACTCCTTTACTGATTTCGGGAAGAGAATATATGAACGTAAATAATATCGAAGAAGATAGTAACACTAATTATGACAATGTAATGCGATAGAAAATTTAAATTAGTCAGAGGTTGGTTTTTGAAAAAAAATGTTTTCCTGTCCAAAAACATCTCACACCTAAAAAACAATCATCTGAAAATTTTTTGGCTGAATAGAAATCTAATAAAATCCATCCATTTCCAGTCACATGTACCAAAATAACCAATCATAGTAACATTTAACTAAAAGCAACTCATGGGTAACTATCACTTATGTCATAATGTTATGTCATAATAAATACTTCATCTTCTCGTTCGTTTAATTTTACAAATTGTTAATTTGACAACTGAGGTATTGTATGAATAATTGTATCTTTTTTCGTTTTTAAAATAATCATGTTTTCTTTAACAAAAAATAATGTATTTTTAATTAACGATATGATTAAACGTATTAATTATTATAAGAATTGCAAAAAATTTTCTCACTTAATGAGCCACGTGAAATGATAAATCCTTATATTTTTTTCAAATAAAGACCCTTAAACTTGTTGCTATCGGTTATTGTTTCGTCCTAATTTAATTTAATTTAATTTAATTTAATTTAATTTAATTTAATTTAATTTAATTTAATTTAACGTAACGTAACGTAACGTATCGTATCGTATCGTAACGTAACGTAACGTAGCGTAGCGTAGCGTAACGTAACGTAATTTAATTTAATTTAATTTAATTTAACTTAACTTCATTTAACTTAACTTCATTTAACTTAATTCAATTCAATTCAATTCAATTCAATCCAATCCAATCCAATCCAATCCAATCCAATTCAATTATTTTAATTTAATTTAATTTAATTTAATTTAATTTAATTTAATTTAATTTAATTTAATTTAATTTAATTTAATTTAATTCAATTTAATTTAATTTTAGAATGTTAATTTTTTTGTTGTGTGGAATAATTGGCAATAATAAAATCTTGTTTCGGTTGCATTACAATTTCGTGTAATAAATATGCAGAGATCGGTAACTAATCTATTCTTATTCTGGAGAGAGAGAGAAAGGGCGACACTTTGAATTTCTTCGTTGAAAGACATACTTGCTCTATCGCTGCGGTTCTCAATTATTAATCATGTTTTTTTTGTGTATATTTGTTTGGCGTATGTGCATATCCGGAGGGGCAGTCAAACCGAGTTTCAGGCCAGAACAGCTCCAAAAAAGTCCCAGGTTGCCAACATCCGATCAGGGCAAGCAAAAAAGGTAAGACTGCTATCTCTGTATATCGCATAATTGTCTGTTTCGCTCAAAGTTGAGTGTTGAGTAGGAAACTGTTCAACAGTTATTTATTTAAAAAAATTATCTCGTGATTATCATTGCCCTTGGTTCATTTTAGCTGAGAATGAAACTTAAACGGCAAATAGGTATTTTAGATGATTAAAAGTTGACGTTTCGTAATATTCTCCGATCCTGTTTTCAAAACTGATCATGAATAAAACTTCTTTGATAAAAGATTGTCTTTTGTAGGTAAGAAGAATGTCTAAATTTTTTAATCATATTCCAATAATCAATTATTACCTTCCAGTTTCAGTAGTAATAAAATCAAAATAAAATTTTTATTCACAGGAAAGGCCTTGAATGTTATTTTAACGACACATTGTTCGCATAAAAAAATTCAATAAAGTTAACAGCCGTGATAGTAGCGCCATAATAGATAAGAAGTGAATTATCGAAGTAAACGAATGATAGGCAGAACAGCGCGGCGGAAAAAGATCGACGTAAACTGAATGGGGCATTAAAAACGTGTTGAATAAGGAAAGAATAGACTTATTGATGCGATATGATGAATATGAAGACATATCACGAACCCGTCCGACTTCACACACACACTTAATATAATGCTGAAGTGATAAACGATAAGACATTTGGACTGGAATTGTATTATGGATATTACTTTTGACATTAAACTTATTTGTATGGACATTAATCAAAAAGTTTCTGTTGCACGTAATATTGAGAACGTCAGAGAGTTTTAATATCATTTTACGTCAAAGCGAACGATTTTTCCATTATACAGACCATTCTTTAAATTTGAGACTATTCATATGTATTTAATCTTTGAAAATTATTCTTTCGACAATAAAATATCTACATGTGTTGCAAAATTTGCGCCAGCCGGAAAATAATTATTTCTACTGATGTTTCGAAGTTGGCTTCTAATTGCGCGCTTCTCGGTTCTGTAAGTAAATTAGACCCCACCTCACCAGGCGTTCTATGCATTATGCAATTTTTTATCGATGCAATAACTATTGGTCACTTTTGACCTGCTGATGTGGTATGGTATCATGCGGATTCGGCTCGTCTATCTCAGTCCTGTCAGTGAGTGGTGTGTTAGATGATTGTGTGTATTAACAGTTATTTATGGGCCAATGGAGTAAAGTGAGTATTTTGTCCCAGCATTCATGCTAGGGACTAAAACACACTTTACTCCCGAGGTATATACAACATTTGTCTACGAGCGAGCACAATTTTTATTAAAAAAAAAATGAAATGTAAAAACTAAAGAGTTTTTAGGTATTCTTGTCCTGAAGTGGGTTGAAACCTTTGATGTAAATATAACACTTACGTAGTTTCCACAAAACACCAAAACATCATATACTGCATTCGACGCGCGTTTCGCCAACCAAGTTGACATCACCTGAAGATGATTAAAACTGTTTTAACACCATATACTGTCTGAACGTTATTTGTGACATTCTCTAGATTTTTCTTTTTCTTTTTTTGGAACTTACTACTACATGAATAATTCTTCATTATCTAAAAAGTATAGTTGATTACCCAGTATGTTACTGGAAAAATGAACCTCTGGGCTTGCGACTTTACGTAAAAAAATTAGTCAGAGGGTGTTTCTTGACAACTAATATGAAACACAAAAATTATAATATAATTCTCTAACGTTTCGGAGAGCGAATCTGTTTTCGTTTTCAAAGTTATTTATCTTTTTTTAGAATTGTCGTTTCATGCTTTATTTTTCAAATAACATACTGGATAACTTACTACATTTTTTAGATAACGAAAAATAATTCATGTGGTAGTAAGTCCCAAAAAAAGAAAAAAGAAACCGTATACTCCACTCGGCACTCGTTTCGCTATCCAAGTTAGCATGATCTGGAGATGATTAAAACAGTTTTAATCATCTTCAGATGAGTGCAGCATATGGTGTTTTAGTGTTTCGTGTTTCATGCAAAACTACGTAAGGGTTAAGTCTTAGTATCCTTGCGTTTAATTGTATATTTGACATTATTTTTTATTTATTTCTGTTTGACATTTAGAATGCTCAATATAACTAAATATTACTAATTACCAAATATTGTGAACTGTGAAAATTACCCTATTAATATTAATTTTAATTTGAAATAAGTTATATTTTATGGTTTATGTTTGATTATTTTTGTTCTTTCTACCATTAAAAGTTTGACATAATAAAAATGTTGATGTTATATTATGTTTATACTGTTTTACTCCCTGTTTTGAGGTAGTAAAATACTATTTTATTCCCGTTCATACAAAAATACTATAAGTAAGTACTTATAGATAATTAATTAATTAATAATGAAGTAAGTTTATAATTATGTTATTGTGCATTATTAAAATTTGAAAAATACCAAATAAGGAATGAGATGAAGTTATAGGTTAAGAAAATAGCGTATTGTTTTAGCTCTAAGATACGTTATTTGTGTTATATTTTTTTGTACCCTGTACTTACAATGTAAAAATCCAACTTTTTTTTATTTATAATTATTATTCTTTTCGATATTTACTTATATGTTCGAATTTATCTTTTATCTAGTAATAAACAGTAACGAAAAACATTAATTTTTATCGTGTTTATTTTAAATGTGTTTTCTCTATATCCTGAAAACGATTGATCTTTCTTGGTAAGGCCGTAGGAGCCAAATTACAACTATTGCCTATGAGGCCGAATGAGGCCAGTCCGACCCTTTGTAGAATTTACAAATAGTACTATAGATTACTAACATGGCTATCGTTGTTTCTAATTTAGGGATATTACAGGTCTGCAGGTTTACTTGCAGACCTGTATGTAGTTAGTGAATTACGTGAATCTGTGTATGTCAAATGGTAATTTGGTAATTTAAGATGTATGAAAAATTTACCACACAACGTATACAAGTCACAGCGTATTTCCTTTGTTAGTGCATAGAGAAATTAAAAATAAAATCTTTGTGTGTTGGTATGTGAAGGGAACATGCATCGAAACTTCCATCAGCTGTAATATCGAATAGCACAAACGTCGCTTAATTAACTGAACGTATTTTAAGTGTATAATGCAGTTTTAAAAATTAATATTAATGGTTATTGAACATTTAAAACAATTCTTATTGTTTCATTTCGTTAATTTTCCGTGCTCAAAATAGAGACGAGTTTGTATTTTGCGGAATCGTCTCCTGATATGGAAAAAGTACCATATTAAGACCCATCAGCCGAAACTCAACCCATGAAAATATTTTTAATCATTTAGTTTTTGAGTGTAATGCCTAAAGAAAGAATTGTGTGCGTTTGTGATTAAGTGAAGGAAGTCCTTTAGAAATTTTCTGTAAGAGAAGCTTGACGTAAAGGTATGAACAAGTTCAATTATCAGATATCATGACTCTCAATATCAGAGATTTCTTTACTGTAATTTATTATTATATATTGGGCATATTTCCATTTTTAAATTGTACAATGTTCACAGAGATGTAAATATTTTGTGTTCCCCATTTTGTATTTATACGAGTATTTCCACAAAAACACAGGTATTATGAAAAATACAAATTTAATGATGTGAAAAAAATGTTAATTAATCAATAATGAGAAAGATGTTTTAATTTGTAGTTGAATTCTTTAAAACAATTGAATCCATGGCGGTTATCATGTTGTACTTTTCTGTCTGTTACAAGATGTTTAATTTTCGAGTAAAATATGTAATTTCAAAGAGTGAGTTCATTTTGACCGGTGGCACAGTTAGATGTTATTTATCTAATATTATCATCTGCTATTGGAAAAAGAAAAAAATATCTCTGAGTAATGGTCTTTGAGATAAAATTTGGCAACACTGCCAGAACTTTCGCAAACGGCTAGCTTCGCAATAGTCTATGGCTGGATATAATTCAATAGGTCAGCGGTTCTCAAACAATTTGGGGTATTATTTAAAATATATTTTTCTGCCATTTCTGAGGAACTTTTACTAAGGTAAACTTTTAGCAATCGACTTCTTTTACCAAGTACTATCTCCCATTAAAAATATATTCCCAAGTTCGTAAACACCCTGTATATATGTATATATATATATATATATATATATATATATATATATATATATATATATATATATATATATATATATATATATATATATATATATATATATATGAGATGATCTAAAGTTAAGAACTTATTAATTTTGGCACCTTTTTAATTAATTTATAAATCTTGTTTTATGGTTTGCAATAAAAATGTACTTAAACTTTAATGTTTTATTTCATATTTTATTGATCTGTAAATTATAAATCTGAATTCATTTTATTTATTGATTTACACTTAATTTTTGAAAAACGTTAATCATAAATCATATTAATATGTTGATGGTTTTTAAAGTGTCCTAAAAAAATAAGCATATTAAAATAAAATCTAGATCTTTCCTATCTGTTTAACACATCAATTTAATACTCTTCTGATATAACGTAATACGTAATAAATTGAAACCGAATTGACTAGGTAAAACGGTGGATTTATATTTGGTTTAATTAAAATGGCATTTATATTTTTAATCACGATTTATGTTTACTAAAGCATGTGATTATTTTATTATGTTAGACACATGTAAAGTTTATTAAATTTACCTTGACATCAACAATTTTGAATCCGTGCCAAGATGTTATAAATCAAATTTGTTTGAAGCAGTCTTTCGCATAAATAAAAAATGCGAACAGCATAAAACTAAAACCAGAACTAAAATGGAGAACAAATATAAAAGCGAGAACTATTGTCTACTAAAAAGTATTTTTCGTTTGATCACCATTGTTTAACCTAGTAGTAAAGAATTATAACTATTCGTTTTCTATTATAAAACCGACTGTATATAGGTTATTAGTGGTTTTAACTTTTTTATTACTCAAATTTGAAAAAAAAGTTGTAATGTGGAAATTTAAATTTGGTTGACACGTGTCCAAAAATTTTTACTGAAGGAATTTTTAAATGAATACAAATCATACAACAAAATTTGAGAATAAGCACATATTCTTTCTCCCTTCATTTTCTGACCACAACGCATAAGTTCAACAGTAAAAAAAATTAAATATACAGTTTCAGATCGGTCACTCACAAATCAAATATTTAATAATAACAGGATATTAATTATTAGAAAAACCAAATTGTATAAAAGTTAGTTTTTAAGTTTACATTTTTTAAGTTATGTTGTTTCCTGTGATCAATATGTAATAGAAATTAGCATTAAACATTCAATTGAGAGCCGAGATGATTTGCCTGTTTGACGGATTTCAGCGGATTGCTTGAAGCGATTTGGTTGAAGAAAATTCCCACCACAAGAATATTTTATTTCCTCCAATCAAAATATAGTAAAATGGGGTTAACACGATAATGATTTTTCCCCTCAATTCATTGACACTATCAGAACTTTTCGTCCTTTTCACATAACCCAATAAAAAGAAAGCAAGTGGCGTCGGAGATTTTGATAGCAACGCCTCCGTTGACGGAATTCAGATTGGAAACATTTGCTGAGGACTGGAAAATAGCGTCGAACGTGGTAACATAAAAAATTAAAGTTGGCCATTCCAACATCTAAACCATTTAAATAAGCTGGACCTGATGGTATATATCCGTTCTACTACAAAGGATTTCAAAGATACTATTAGGCCACTTGTATCAGTGTTAAGATCTTGTCTGGCGCTGGGATACATTGCAAGTCCATATATGACCAGATACATTCCAAGACCATATATGATACATTCCAAGTCCATATATGACCAAATTAAGGCATTTAGGCCAATAACTCTGACTTTCTTTCTTCTAAAAGGATAATAGAAAGGTATATAAAAGATGAGGTACTGGTGACATCACCAATTCATCCCAATCAACTTGCGAATCAAGCGAGGAAATCTGTAGAGACGGCCGTACATCAGATTGTCGTTAGAGCTGAGAAGGTGCTGCAGCAGAAAGAGCTAGCTTTGGTAGCGTTTCTGGATACCGAGGGAGGGTTTACAACCCAACCTTTGATTCTCTCTGCCAATTGGTTGAGGTTCACAATGTGTGTGAGAGGTGAACTAGAAGAATATCGATGTGGACTCGTGACATTGATATCATCCTTCGTAACAAAATGACTAGGCGGGCCAATGATGCTCCATGTCCTTGTCCTCGACGGGCTACTGGCCAAATTGAATGAGGCAGGTTTCTATACACAAGCATATGCAGATGATTTGGCTAACATGATAAGACACCAATTTGAAGTGACTATTTCAGGGCTCATGCAAAAGGCTCTCAATATGGTGAAAATCTGGTGGAACAGACATGGGCTCGCTGCCAATCCCGACAAAACAGAGATAATGCTATTCACTAAAAGCACAAAAGTAAGAAACTTTGGGACTCTTGAGTTTAGCCCGTACAGTGAGATATTTGGTGGTAATTCTAAATTCTTATCAGTCGTGGAAGACCCACCTGAAAATTCAAATTAGAAAAGTTTGAGTATCTTTATGGATGTGTAAACGCATGTTCGGATTTAAGTGTCCAAAGACTACTTTCTAGATGTATACTGCGATGGTAATATCCTCTTAACATTCGCGGCCTTGGTGTGGTGGCGCCCATTGGAAAGCTCCACAATCAAGGCTCGCTTAAATCAAGTTCAAAGATTACCCTGTGTATGGATAACAGGAGCAATAAGAACTACTCCAACAGTTAAGGTGGAAGCTATTGTAGGCCTTACACCATTACACATTGAAATATAAACTTGAAGCCAGGAAAGCAACTAACAGATTATTGAAAAACGGAATATGGAATTTGACAGGTCAGGGGCTGGGGTATACAAGTAAGAGACCAGGGCATTAGCCAGTCGAAAGATGACTGATGCCTTCTAATGTACCAATTTACTATTCCATACATAGTTGTATTCTTTAGTCGAGATGACTGGGAGCACA
This sequence comes from Rhamnusium bicolor, assembly GCA_029963845.1. Classification (NCBI taxonomy): domain Eukaryota; kingdom Metazoa; phylum Arthropoda; class Insecta; order Coleoptera; family Cerambycidae; genus Rhamnusium; species Rhamnusium bicolor. Next base: position 14,875 of record JANEYF010000362.1, on the reverse strand, counting down.
ATAAAAGACTCGGAAAGGAACTGCGGCGGTTGGCATAGGTATATGGATGCAAACCAAAGGTTAGTATTTCGATGCCTCTAGGTAAGTATCTAAATAAAAATCTCACCAGAGGTTTTATTAACAAGCATAATTACATGTGTGGTAGCAGTCAGGCGGCACTGAGGGTTCTTGAATTAAATAACTCAAGTTGGTACTGATTTGTCGACAAATTCTGACTGAATTATGTATAACTCAGTAAAACTTATATGAGTGCTCGGACATAGTGGCATAAAAGATAATAAAAAGGCGGATCGTTTAGAGGGAGAGAGTGCTAAAACCTGCTTTCTTGGCCTGGAACCAGCTTTTCGCATACCAAGAAATCTGACACATCAGATATGAAACTGAGCTATGACACAGTTTAACAATCATTAGTTCGAGCTCCCAGAATGAGACAATCAAGGCTTCATATAAATGAGAATTCGACATAAACATGTCGGAAGGCAATTTATGTATTTGTAGAGAAAGCCGGTCTCTTTTAGGAAAGTCGAGCAAGCATAATGGGCCCATGGACTTGAGTGTGGCGAATTCTAGGATCTGTATGTGTACTTATGAATGATCTTTATTCCTATGATCGGGACTTCTAGGAGCCATCTTAGAGTCCCATTCGTTGAAATTCTGGTTCAACAATATTATTAACCTTTAAATATTGTGAAAGGGGCTCCATCCTGCTGCCAGATAGTTCTTAGCATTTGGTTTAGAGGAAGATTTTCTAGGTGATTTTCTATCATTTCTTATAGTGTCAAAATATTTAGCACCAGTCATATTGTATTTATATATGACCATATTATTGAATATACCAGCTCACATATTCAATGTTCCGCGGTCGTAGAGGTAAATTTCTTCCATTATATGAAGGTGATTTGTCGGTGTCTAGTAATGATTATTGTTTCTATTAGTTATTCTTGATATCCAAAAATGTGATTGAATATTTGTGGATCTTCTCTACGCTTTTGCAACATTTTTTGACAAAAATGTATCTTCATGAATTTATCACTTAGACCTTTGCGCTCAGCTTGTAATTTAATAATAATAGTAATAATAACCAACGTCTTTATTTATGGGCGAAGTTAAGTACAAAAGCACTATTCTTACACTTAATTTACACAAACTATTGTCACTGTTCAGATTGACATGCATGGTGTTTCAATGTTTTCATGGCTTACAACCTTTTGCGCTCAGTTTGTAATTTATAAATTAAATAGTTATTTAAAAGCTTCGAACGTTTTACGGATTTCCAATTTTAGATAAAAAGCTATAAATATAACAATTTTAGACTATTATCTTAATTTTTTCTGTCAATGGTATTTTTATTTCACAAAAATATATTTGTGAACCACAGGGTGTTTGACATAAAACCATTACCTTGAGATGTATGCAAACCGCACATTATTCGCAATCATTTATATGGCTCCGTGGTCTAGAGGTAACGTACTTGCCTCGAAACCTCAGGGTCCCGGGTTCGATTCCCGGTCGAGGAACTGGGATTTTTCTGTGAGAGAGATTAATCGTAGTATACTCGGATATTGGGTGTGTGTCCATTGTCTCTAAATGTGTAGCCCTCTCCCACACAAAGTCATTTCAGACCTTCAGGGATAAAGGGGGTTGTAATTTCATGTGGTGTTATTATTATTATTATTATTATTATTTACAAAATATTTATAACTTGTTGCCCTTATGTTTTTAATACAGTGATGTGCATGTTATACATCACAGTATAAGTCAAGTTTGATATATACCTCATAAATAATAGAATTTCTATAAACAGTAATGAGAATTTATGGCCAGATCGTGAATTCGCCATAAAATGGATTTTAAATCAACATATCACAATTTTTACACATGTTGCACCAATAAAATACTGTTGTCATTGACGTGTGTAGTAATCTACCAAACCTAACTTTCATATATCCCCACAAAATAAAATTAGAATCATACTGTAAATATTCAAAATATTGAAATCAATACCTTAGCATGCTGAGGTACTAAGCATTTTTACAAAATGTGTATTCTGTATCTGCCTATACAATAATAATAACAAAAACCACAGAAATTAGACAACCCCCGAATCCAAAGCTGAAGCGGTCTATAAGGGAGTTATACTTAGAAAATCGTGCACATGCAACCATTCCCACCGATATTGGCAGTGCCGGTGGCAGGATTTGAACCCGCAACTACGATTGATAGATTTCTAGTAACGCTTTCCATCACGCGTTTAACCAACTATGCCACCGATTCGATGTGCCTTAACATTTTGATAAAAGAAACTTCAAACTCTGTAACAGATAATAAATACATTGTGCAACGTTAAAGACAACGTACGACTTGCGTCGAGAACTACGCATTTCAACAGTTCTCCAGCAATAGGTAGATCATTTCGGCTTACCGCTAGGTACCGTTAAACGGTGGTATCTAAGTGCGTTTACTGCGTTCCAGGTTATAGATATTTTTATTAGTTTTACTGTGCTCTTAGTAGTACGTATTTGTATACTTTACTTATTTTTTGTTTGTTTTTTAATGTGGTGTGATGGAAGCCACAAAGGAAAAGCAGGTCACGTTTGTTTTTACAAAAGGAGCAGAAATAAATAATACACTGGAAGACTGAAATATTTTTTCCTCGTGATCCTGAGGTAAGTAACTTTATCTGTGCAAAATAAAAAATACAAATTTGTCATTTACACTAATCTTAATTATTGTTAAATTAACAGGGTCACTCGAAAAAAACGTATGCACCTCATATATTTGTATTTTTCGAAGCATATTCTGAGGTTGCAAAAAAAATTCACAAGTCGTTTTTAGTAAGAATATTAAGGAGTTCGCAAAACGAAATTGGTACTAAATTTAATTATTACTAAGGGCATTAGGGTTTATACAAAAACCAACTTTTGAAAAAAACCGGTTTTCGAATTTTTACAAAACAAAAAACTAAATATAATTAAAATAGTGAAAAAATATGTATAGTTACAAGTATTAACATTTTTCAGTTTATTTAATATTTATGAAACTACAAAAATTACAACAAAATAAATTATACTCTATACAAAACCAAATAAATAAAGAAGAAAATTAAATAACTAAAATCCGTACAAATCCGTACGTTTTCCGATAGAACTAGTTTACGTATTAATATTTTAAAGAGAAATAAAATTGATGTACCCTCCTTCGCATCTAAACAGTTTTTTTAAGATACTCAAATTTTGTCATATTTAGGTCAACAAATATATTCAACGCTTTGTGTTTTGTATAAGGCAGAATTGAAGTATTTTGTATAAGCAGTGTGTCGTGAATTGGTCATTCTATTTATAAAAAAAAAATTAGGAATCAGAAGGGTATTAGGTACGTGGTTGAAACCCCTACCGCTGAGTGCCCTTAACAAGGGATCAATTAAATGTCTTTACAGAATTTAGATATTTTCAACCGTTTACGAATTATAAGGAAAAATATAGTGTGCGTTACCCCACATTTGGCTTGTGTAAAAATATAACTTTTTTGCTTTTGTCATATGTTTTCCGATAAAACCAGTTTACGTATTAACATTTTAAAATGAAATAAAATTCACTTTATTATGTATAAATTTCTGGTTTTCTTTGTATGGAAATGTTTCAATAGGTGTTTACAATATGTTATTATGTCTGCATACAACGTTACTAGGAATCGATTCCTCCGTCCGAACTCTTAGCATATCAGATTGAGTTTGTGGATATTCATGTTAAACAATTGTCTGACTCAAGAAGATTAATTTTACAGTAAACTTTTACTACAATATGCTTGTGCTTGAAGTGATTTCAAGTCAAAATGTTAACGTTATTAATTAGACAACTAATTATTTTTTACATATTAATTCTAGTATCGTAAAGCGGTTTTTTAAATTTAAAAACCAGTTTTCGAATTTTACAAATTTATCAAAAACTAAAAAAAACTGTTTATAAACCCACTTTTTAAAAACTGAAAAACTCATCGATCATTTGTTTTTGTACGAAAAAAAAGTAATTTTTTTTCTTGATTTTAATCTATTTTGCTTCTCCACCATGACATGAGTAGGCTGTATCGGCATTTTTTTCTAAAATACCAAGAAAAAGTGCTTTGAGAAAAAAATACGAATATTTTTACACTCTTAAAATTATTAACAGAAATTCTAAAACTGGCAAACAAATAATTAATAACACTGGTCTGCAACGAAATCCTCCTTTAAAAAAATTATGCTATAAGTATGAAGATTTTAATGCTCTGAATCTATTCCCGTTGGCCGATTTTTTCTATCACGTCTAGATTTTTTTATATGAATTTTTTTTTAAATTTCATAAATTTTGTTTTTTTTTAAATTTTTTTTTGTCAACATCAAGAACAGTATACATACATACAAAATAAGTTTTAGCGAGTTGTAAGAGAAAGAAAGAAAGTATTGACAGTGATTTTTATGGTAGTAGATATGCGCATGCGCAGTATTCGCTGTGACTTTCTTTCTCTTACAACTCGCTAAAACTTATTTTGTATGTATGTATACTGTTCTTGATGTTGACAAAAAAAAAAATTTAAAAAAAAACAAAATTTATGAAATTTTAAAAAAAAATTCATATAAAAAAATCTAGACGTGATAGAAAAAATCGGCCAACGGGAATAGATTCAGAGCATTAAAATCTTCATACTTATAGCATAATTTTTTAAAGGAGGATTTCGTTGCAGACCAGTGTAATTTGTAGACATCAATAAAGCATTTGTTTTTATACCTAGCTATTTTTTGTTACAACCTAAAAAATGTTTAGCAATCATTACTCAATTATTAATAATAAAATATTTCCCTTTCGTGTATTTTGTTTTTCGTTTATCTAGAGAATCTACAAGTTTTTTTTATTTTAAAAATGTAGTGTCAAAAAATAAAATACGTATATACACGTGACTACACAAATAGATGGTGTAATGATGCAAGTGTGCGTTGACAACCATAAACAACTGTTAATGGATATGCTATAAGAATTAAGTCTAAGTTACAGCATGCCCCTCACCGACGCGCAATTGATTGCATTACAACGGGCCAGCTTTAGTTATCATAAATATCTTGTGCAATTGTATAATCAGAAAAATCGGTATTAAATGTGGAGATGTTAATTTACGGATTTAATGAAGTTTTTACTAAAACAATTTGTAACATCATGTACATCATCTAAACTATATTTTTTTAATTATTATTTTTGAAGGTAAATTAAACAAACTCTTTGAATCGTGTAAAGCATCGTGTGCATATCTTTCCCTCGGCTCTTTTCACAAAAACAAAAAAAAATTGTAGCTTCGTTTTAAAATGTTGTAAAAGCTTTTAAAAATAAATCACCAAGTGTAAACTTTATGTCTGAAAATAACCGAACAGATACCTTTAAAAAATATTGCTGTCGTATTGCGTAAAGGTTTTCTTTCTACTTTTTAAAATGCGATGGCGAGGAGGGAATATTAAAAGAATATTAATAGTATATATAAATACAAGGTCCTGTAATCAATAAATTGTTAATTTTCTCTTTGGAAGCACTACTTGAGTTCATCAAAACATAAGCGCATTATTTCGGTAGACTTACACTCTGTTTGTTAGCCTAAAATTTCAGCAAAACAAGAAGATCGCTAATGGAGCCAATATAGGCCCTTTACGGATCAATTAATTTGAAAGCAGACTATACAAAAGCCTAGGTAATGCCAGAGTGCAGTTTTCGACTTTCCTTTGATATTAATAAATATAAAAATATAATACTGTAGCAAAAACTCATGTTGTTTTAAAATTATGCAGTTTTATTTTTGTGGCCAGAGTAACAGACATACTGGATACAAATTTACGAGATATACATATAATAGTTACCAGCCATTAAAGAAGGAATGAAGAAAGCACAAAATTATCGAAAATATTTGCTTTGTTAATAACATTTCATCCATAATATATAGAATTACCTCTATAGAAAATAAAATTAGTTCATAAACAGAAAAGAAATAAAGTTTCAAAAATAATTAGATAGGAAAAGAAAGTTTATCTTGAGCAAACAACAGACATATGTAGAGGTGTCAGTAAAAAACTGTGACAGAAAATAAAAACTTTGTCAGAAAAAAAGACACTGAATGAAAATGATATTCTTTTTGAAAACGATGCTGGACACATTGAAGAATGTTATAACAAATTTTATTCTGATAGTATTGAATGTATTTCGTAGAGTATAGAGGATATGCCTGAAGATGAAGAGACTCAAAAACAGACGCCACAGACCACAGAACTATTTGAATTTAAAACAATAAGTTTGAACAAGCTGAGGAAAATTAATTTTGGTTTAAAAAATGAATCTGCAGCTGATGATATTTTAAATATAAATATTTAAAAATTCGTGGTATAGTTCCAGATTCAAAATCCAACACAACCAAGTAAATATAGAGCAATAAATTTAATTCCTATTTTTGATAAGATTTTAGAAATTGTGGTGGCCGAATAATTGAGGGAGTACTTCCAAAATACAATCGTTTATGTAATTGTCAGTCAGGATTTAGACGAAGACATTCGCGTGAAACAAGTCTTCAACTGATATGTGTGAACTAAAAAAAGATGTAAACGATAGTAGTGTAACTTTAAGCGCAATTGTAAAAGTCTATATGGGGTGCCACAGGGTAGTGCTTTGGGACCATTCTTATTTATTATATGTGAATGATATAATTTTTGTGGTAAACAAATCGTTCATAAATATCTTAATTTCTGTTTCTGGAAAAAATCACGTGGAAATTACGAAATTATGAATAAAGTGCTCTATATAGATGGTTATGTCAGTTATTGTAGATAAATTGAAATTAGATAACGGAATAACTAAAAGTATGGTTCTTAAAACTAAAAGTAATTGTAAGAAATATATAAATAATCACAGGTCCACAAAAAAAAATTTTTGTCTTGGTGCCGGAAAACTAAGCACTGATTTGAGATATTTTTAATGTGCTGATTCGAAAAGTATATCGCGGTTTTTTTCGTAGGACCTCTAATTTTTAAGATACATTATAACAAATTTTGATCTGATAAAATGCAGAATTAATGAAATAATGGTGTATTAAGAGATCACAATAGTATTTTCTTACCTAAAATTAGGGTCGAAATAGCTGGGTATTCCCCATAACCATAAAACCCAACTCTCAACCACGTGATGTCCCTCACTAAATAATTCATGCTGGCCGATAGTCGCCGGTGTCTAAGCCCACATTCTACGCTTCAGTTTGGTATTCAGTTTGGTACTGAGTTTTCGTGGGGAAATACGTTGTATAAAAACTATAGCTTCCACAAGCAGATGTAGCTGTGTACATCATTAAGACGTTTTTTGTTACATATGTGATAAGTACACTTTGAAAGAAAGCAGAAAATTCGTTTCTAACTTTGTGAAAAGGATATATCTGGCTTATTTTGGCGTCCAGTTAGGGGACCAGGATAAATGTTGTATTCTATATTTGGTATGTAAAACATGCGTTGAACATTTGCGACAGTGGACAAATGGAAAGAGGAAGTGCCTAAAGTTTGCAATACAAGTGGTTTGGCGGGAATCAAAAAAACATTTTGATGACTACTATTTTTGTCTTGTAAACATCAAAAGCATCAATCACAATAATCGGCACAAATGGACATATCCTGATCTGGATTCTGCAAGGAGACCTCTACAGCATACTAAAATAAATATTTGTTCCATCGTTCAGCACCTACATATGCTCTCAGATATTGATATATCAACGTTTGAGACAGATCTGGAGAAAACGACAGTGATTTTGAAGGAGCTTAAGCAAATCTCCCACGTTTCACTCAACAAGAGCTGTATGATCTCATTAGAGACTCCAGCCTTCCAAATTACATGTCTCCAGATTAAATGAAAATAACCAGCTCTATTCAGGTACCAATATTACATTTTATCGTAAGAGAGAAAAGGATCTGCTGCCTTTTTTCTCTCAGGAAAATAACCTGATATTCTGTAATGATATAAATGTCCTCATAGAGAATGGGTTTGTGAGAATATACACCAGGCGAATGGCGTCTTTTTTATTGACAATTCAAAGCGAAGATTGAAAAGTGTCCTTTTACACGATGGTAACAAATATGGCACTATACCTATTGAACATTCTACCAGGAGTATGACAATATCGCTAGTTCTAAAAAAAAACCAACATCAGTGGGTGATTTGCATTGAATCGAGATGAAACTTGTTTCGGCTACTTGTCACATAAATTTCTTGGGATTAGTACGGAAAAAGTGAAGGCAGGAATTTTTGATGGTCCTCAGATAAGGCAGCTTATAAAAGATCCACATTTCACAGAATCAGTGAACGAGGTTGAGTCTAATGCCTGGTGTTCGATTGTTCATGTAGTTAAAAATTTTCTTGGAAAACATAAGGCAGAGGATTACATTGAATTAGTGGAAGAGATGCTCGATTGTAACATGATCATTAAGGTTCACTACCTACACAGCAGCATATATCGTTTTCCAGGAAACCTAGATAATTTTAGTGAAGAACAGGGGGATAGATTCAACCACGATGTAAAATCTATGGAAGAAATATATCAAGGAAGATGATATTCCACATGATGGCCGACTACTGCTGCAATCTTCGGAGAAACTATTCTGGTAAACCTCATACAAGGAAGTCTTACAAAATAAAGCCTTTAAGTGATGATTGATCAATGTATATGCAATGTATAGCAAAATTATTATTAGTTTATAAAATCGATAAAAACTTGTACCTAACTACCTTAAACTATTCTTATAAACGATCTGAATCGCATAGTTATTCTATCACGTCTGCTAAACATTACAACACAGGCTATTTAAAATTATTGTTTTTAAAAAGTTAATTTTTAGTGATGGTATACACTTATACATTACCCATTGAAACTATTTTCAAATTATTTGGAGAAAATGTAACTAAATTGTACATGGAAGCTAAAGCACAAAATAATAGTTAACTATGTAAAAATCGTTTTGCAAATAACATGCTAAATAAATATCTGTATTCATTTGAAGAAGCTGTCTTTTTAGCATAAAACCAGTCATATACTGTTCTTATTCCTCGAATTGATTCGTCACAAATAAAACTACTTTTAAGTTTTTTAGAAATCTTTGCCAATATAATCAGTTTCATTTTATTTATTAACGATTTATTAATTATTTTAAGAAGTTACATAAAGGGAGAACTACTAAAATTCAGTAGTTTTTATCAAACCTTTTTTTATATTAGAATCTATGTGACACCTTGTATAAATTAATAATCAGTGAAATTTACCATTTTTCCATCAACATTAAAATGATATACATATGAAAAGCTTTATTTTAAATATTTATTATACAATACTCACTAGAATAAATTGGAAATTTGAGCACGTACAAGAACATTATTAATCAACTTTTGTCTATTTAAAAAATAGAATAATGCAATAACTTGTACAGGTTGTACAGATTCAAATAATGCTGGAAAATTACCTATAATTAAAATTTATATTGAAAATGCCAATATGAGTAAAATTTCTATGACATATTTGTGTTTAAATTGTATGGTGAAAAACCAATGTCAATCATTGTTGATGCGACTTTGACAAAAAAAACATAAAAATTAATACTAGGCACATTATAAGTGTCATCAAAGTACCTACAGTTTAATTTAAAATGTTTAATTAAACTAAATTCAACTCCATTTGTAGCTTGTATCGTTTCAGGCTGAAAGATAACATAATTGTCTACAAATTCTATATCAAGGTTCTGCCTTGACACATTTTGATGCTTTAGATATAGGTATGTTTTCTTTTTTAGTAAAACTTGCCATATCTTATATATAATATTAAAAAAAAGTTTAATTAGACTGCCTGCTTTGTGTGTGTGCATAAAGGATAAACATAGCAAAGTCATGCATGAGACAGAAAGAGTATTATGCATCAATGTTGCTTCATTGTAAGTTGTGTTTGTGAAGTAAAGAGGGCACGTCCCATCATATCCATACTTTCCACACACAGTTTATTGTAGAGATATTAGGTGTTTAGGAAAATTCTAGCGATTTGCAAATATTCTCCTTATCTAAAAGTATAAGAAAAATAAAGACAGATAGTAAGTTGGCCATTCGGGGTAAATTCTCCTAAACCCCTCAAAAACCACAGTGTTGCGAGCACGACCACTGGTATGCGTAATTAGTAGCGGGGCAAGTAGTAGCCAATAAGTTATTCATCTTTATGTCATGCGCTGCGATAGCCCGCCCTTCATCAGGTCATAGCAGGTAGCCGATGACACTGTTGGTGGTGTTTTGGTTAGTACATTTCAAAATATTGTGGGGTATAGTTGTTATTTCTGTAAATAACTACATATCCCTATTTATTTCAAGAATTTCTAGTTTTTTGATGCATAATTGTTTTTATAACGCATAAAAAAACTCAATGGTATTTCTTTGAGTAATTTTTTGGCTGTTTGGCGTGAAAGTAAACTGGCATTCTGCTATTACGTAAAAATAAATTAACTATTCTAACCAAAATAAAATAGAAAATTCTAAAATGAAATAGATTTAAAAAACGTATTAAAAATGAAACAAAACAATTTTTTTCTAAATGTTACTTTATAAGGGGCTCAAAAATGTCGCCCTATTGCGCCTGGCAATACCCTAATCGGTGATAAAATTCATTCCTGACATTTAAAAGCATGTCAGGAGTCTCACTCTGTAGGGTGGCAACAATTTTAGCATGTAACTCTTGCAAGTCACGCGCTCGCTCGTGTGCATGTTTATAAATTTGCGAGGTTGCATATCCCTACAAAAAAAATCGTTAGGCGCCAAGTCGGAGGATCTTAGTGGCCATTTTATTGTGCCTCTTCCACTTATAAGACGATCGGGGAAAGTGTTGTCTAAAAACACTTGCACCCTTCTTGCATTACTTTTTGTGGATATTGAGTATGTAATGGCACAATCAAATGTTTATTTTCTCTGGACCAATATCGTAGTCATAATTTTGTAGTACTTAGTGATACTTATTTCTTTTCAGAATATTTCGCACTGTTCGCTCTTGTACACCAACTTCTTGCGAGATTTGTCTACTCGAATAAGGTGCACTTACTTCGGCAAAACTACAGACATTAGTTTCCCGCCCTTCCTGATCTTCCCTTAAGCAAACTGTAAGCTCGTCTTCTTCATTTAAATGACTATATTTTTTGCAATTTGTCGCACATCCCACAGACTCAAACTTATGAATGATATTCAATACAGTTTGAACCGTCGGGGCAGGACGGTTTTCAAATTTAAAAATGAATCACACGATAATACCCACAGCAGTATTACCGCCGTAATACCACTTGATCATTTACACTTTTTTTTCAGTTGTATAAATATACATTTTTAAGTTACGGAGAAATGCCAGTTTAACTTACCATGCTAACGGCTGACGCAATAATAAAAGAAATGAGATAACAGCAATGTGAGGGCAGTTCACCACGTGATCACAAAATTGTTTACTGCAGTGTTGCCAGATTGTCAAAGTGTGATTATCAGAAAGTAACAATGAAATTACCAGATACTTCAAATAATACGCCAATATTCAAAAACTGTATTATAAAATAATAAATAAACAAAAGTAAAACAGTTACAAGTAAGTATATTGAATAGAAACTTTTCAAATAATAACAATTGACTGTCAAGTTCGACTTCAGAAACTATATTATTATCTTCATTTTCGTTTATATTTTTGTATAATATTATGGAATTTTATAATTCTTTCATGCATTCTGAACCTAATAAAATACCATTTTCTATGTTCGTCATTAATATATTTTTGGTTATAGGTTTGATCTTTTTTGGTTTTGATTAAATTACGTTAACCTTTGAAAAAATGCGTCCACATGTAGTACTGCGTGCAGTTTGCCCTCATTGCAGAAAGAACGGTAGAGCTCTCATTTTTCGTGCAGTGTAGCATTTATTTTATAATTATAAAATAAATGAGCATAGCTACATGAACAAAATCTCGTATGCCGCCCTACTACTAACTAGATGTCGCCAAATGTTCATCGCAGTTAGTAAAATGGAACAGTATTCATTGCATGAAACGATTTTAGTTATTTCTCAAGGTATAAATAATTTTATAAAAAAAGTGACGTTCCCAAGAAATTGTCGTAGATTATGCCATTATTAGAGGCTCCATTAACAACTACCAGTTAAAATTCCAAATTCTAGATTTTGGTGATTACCAGGCATCAAGCAACACTGTTGTTTATTCTATCTATAATAAACTTAATGTAGAAAGGGAAGCGATCAGATGTAGAAGGGATGTGATGACTGAGGACTGGAGGCGTACTGGATCACATGTGGAAGGGATACGATGAGACGAAGAAGTGCCCTCGTTACTTCGTAAACACAATAACGCAGAAAAAGGCAACAATGATACACAGTATTTTCCTGTCGCATACATGGCTTTGCTATTTTTATCCCTTATGCACACACACACAAAGCACTCACTTAATTAAACTTTAAATCCTAAATAGGCACTGTCCACAATGATATAAAAATTTTGGGGGTACAGATTTTAATGATACATTTTAACACGGAATTTTAAATGAGACTTTCTGGAAATAAATAATCATATCTTCAAAACATTTGAAAATAAATATGAAATATAGTAGGTCACCGGGATGCTCTTGAAATTGTCTAATTGAATATGAAATACCATATAGGGTGTTTCATTTGAAATAACAAAGTTATTAATTTTATTAAATTTTCAAGTTCGACAGAAAATTATACACATCCTGTAGAAAAAAATTTATACTAGATACATGATTTAAAAGCCCTTTTCCATTATAATTCATTGCCGGATCAAAACATTTAAAATTAGACGAATATAACTTCTCTTGTAATGGTGTACATATGTTAAAATTTCTATATAATTTCAAGTAATTCTTGAATTACGAAAAGGAAGTACATGTTATAGAAGTTCATTGGAAAACTGTTGACGTTCATTAACCAAATATGCAATAATATAAAGGGTGTTTCATTTAACTTAACAAAATTGATTACTACCCAGCCAAACAAAATACCCTCTATGACTAAAAATGGTTTCAGGGTATGCAATGATGAATGCTGAGGAACTTTTGTGTTCGACTATCGGCCAGAGTTTATTAAAGTTAACACAAATACGCACACGCGCACGTGCACACGCACCCACGCACGCACGCACGCACGCATCCACACACAGACACATGCACACACGCACGCACGCACGCACACGTACACACACACACGCACACACACACACACACATACATCGACAGACATTATTCAGAAAATAGTCAGAATGGATTCAGGAGGGCTCAAAACGTACATATCAATCAAAATCTCAAGGTCAAAAAAAATCACAATTACCATACTTCCTTATATTAGGTATAAGAAAGTAAAAACGTTTCACATACAATACACTGTGTTGCCAAAATTCAGATATCACTTTATTTGACTAAAAATTTTACAATGCCTGGAGTACATATACCCATTTGTCTTCGTCAACTTGGGTATAATTATCTAGGGAATGCCAAGAAACTTTGCTTTAATCTCACATCCTTATGTAAACGCGTCTATGTAAGAACATACATAATGATTATTCAATTAAAGTAAACAATACACTAGTAAGATTGTTAATAAGTAAATATTCAGCGAACAAGAGCAACACAACTAAATGTATCTCAATGATTAATTTGTAGCAGATGCGAGGTAATGGGGCTTTAAGGCCTCTAAGGGTAAATAAAGTGCTAGCAGAATTAGATAGAAGCCCCTCTATTATTTCATTAGTGTTATTAGGTTGCCGAGGCTCAGAAACTAATTAGTAATGATATGTCGAAGTGTACACGTTCCCTGCTACCTTCCCAAATACCTTAGAGAAACTCAATATAAAATCACGATCTATCATTCAGAGTCTCTGTATCACAGGTAAACAATCTAACAGGTTTAATCCAGTTCAATATATATACGGCATAACTTTGCCTACAATGTATACATTTTAAACTATATATTTTTAGATTTTATTAAGTAGCAACTAATGCCGCATGCATATATACTGATTTGAATAAAAACCGCAACAACAAATATTAGTTAAGTAATTTATTTCAAAATTTTACAGAAAAGGTACCTGAATGGAACAATGAATGGCTTCAGTTTTCATTAAGAAACAATAATAAATAAAAAAAGATCTTCAATAATAAGTTGCCCTACCGTGATCGTTTATGCACTCATTTACTCGGCGAGGTGCATTTGTATCAGATTATCAATGTCACCTTGGATTATCTCACTCTAAACTCATTGAGATTGTCTGGAACGTGGTATATATTACCCAATCTTATACCGATCATATTCCAGACATGTTCAATCGGTGAGAGATCGGGTGAACCTGTAGGCCATGGAAGCACATGCAGATTAGCTTCTCCCAAAAACTGTGTAGTAACTCTTGCCATGTAGGGGTGGGCATTATCTGTTGAAAAAATGGATCAATCAGCCCCCGAAGATATGAACTAAAAATAACAGATTACAATCTTTTAATGTCAACAATGCAAGAACTCAAAAACAATAATGAAAATAACAAACATAATAATTATCGAATGTAGTTTGCTTCAACTAGTGCTCCACCAATTCTTATGCATTTTTAGATTCTCTTGCGGTTGTGGTTGGCAACTCTCTTAAATTCTACGATATTAATTTCACGACATGCTTTTCTTATTCTCTCGGAAAATTTCGATTTCGAGGTATCGTTTTGTAGACTTTATTTTTGACAGTTCCCCAGAAATAAAAGTCTAAGTGTGTAATATCGGGAGACCGAGACGGCCACTCTTCAAACGGACTATTTATACATA
>JANEYF010000361.1:0-11455 GCA_029963845.1 Rhamnusium bicolor | reverse complement strand
GTATCCTCAAAACAATTTTTTGTAATTTTGAGAGTTTATCGTCATCTAGGATCCAAGAGCCAAAATTAAATGTTGTTTGAATGATATTATACTATAGAATTCTCTTAACTATTTTATAATCAGATTTAGATGAAGGTCCATGGTGCAAGTAACGATTTGACTCAATTACTGTGATTTACCTACTACTGTTTAGTTTGTTTTATTGTTTTATTTGAACTAGAATAGTATACAACAATTTTGCAGAAACTCCAAAATATCAAATGCATGAGAGTATGAAGAGGGAACCATGCAATTGCCTTCATGAGGAACCAGCATTTAAAATTTAAATAGATCTTATAAATTTTGTATTTGAGCAGTCCTATTCAAGCTTTGTAGGGCTTACTTTTTAAAAATATTTAAACAACTTGTTCAATCAAAAGTTAATATGGTTTTCGATTAACACTAAAATATGTCCAAGGTATTCAAAACTAAATATGGTCAAAAGAAAATTGGGTTTTGAAGCAAACTCATGATCAATTTTTAATTGCATAGCACATTAAAATAGTGGAATTAGGGTCCATATTACAAAAATTTTGTTAAAAAATTATTTTTTATACTGATTCATGAAAAGGCTATTTACTGAGAAAAAATACAACAACATTTGCGTGAAAACTCCTCAACTGCTCTCGATTCAACGAAGTGTTTACGCTTGTGGAATAAATACAATCCCAAGGTGACGTTACCAAATCGCACAACGTTGCGTAACTATGTCCAACTGTAAGTGAAGACATTGTAAATAAGATCAAATGTGTACTAAAAAATACACGACTGTGGTTGTGTGTTGACGAGATGACAGATTGTAAAAAAAATTCAATTTTAAATGTTATAGTACGTGTACTGGACCCTCTTAAACCAACATTTTCACTGTTACCATCTAGTAAAAGACTAACTGAGGGTACTGGCCAACCAGTTACGTGGGTGGTGCTGGAGACGTTAGAAAAATTTGACCTGTCAAAAGGTCAAGTGTTGATGTTTATGACCGATGATGCCGCGACAATGTGTTTGGTAGGCCGTTCTCTTCAAGAACACGGTTGTAGGTTGGTACATGTTATGTGTAAAGTCATGCTTTACACCTTATGGCAGAAACTATTCGACAAGGTTTTCCAGCGGTAGATGAATTAATAGCAGGTACAAAAAAGTATTTCTTAAATCGCTTAAACGTCTTCGCGTATTTCATAGTAAGTGTCCCTGTATTCCCGAACCACCACAGCCGATTCTTACACGTTGGAGAACATGGTTGAGGCAGCTTTTTTATTATGCTGAATACTATTTACAACAAATAAAAGCTGTAATATTACAATTCAATCCAGACGAGGCTGCAGCTATTAAGGAAAGCCAGACAAAATTATTCGAAGATGTTTCTGTTGAAACAGCTTTAAGAACTATTCACAAGGACTGTAAAGAATTACATGATGCCATACAAAACTTACAAAATAGTACGTTGTTGTTAGCGGACTCACTTCAAATAGTAGACGAAGTAAATCGACTGGTACACTATATAGGTGACGCAAAAAATGAGTCCGTTGGAGAAAAGTTCACACGTGTGTTAAAGCAAGACATCGGTTTTATAGATTAAGACAAATTTGTGATGGTACTGATGGTGCATCTGCAGATCAGTTAAGTGAATTTAAAGACTATTTTAAGTATGCTTGTTACAACAATGGATGTCGAACGGTCGTTCTCAAAATATTTTTTCACTACATCGAACATTACTCTCGGAGACAACCATAGAAACATACATGATGCTGCAAAGTTTTACACATCTTTTCCAGTTTGTGATAACCAAGCTAGTTAAGAGGCATACATTGTTATAGATTGTAACAGTTTATTGCATTTATTAGTATTAATTTCTTTTATTACACTTATTATGATGCGTACGTCTATGTCCTGCGGCGCATTTTTTGCCAACTTTAGTTATAAGTCATATTTAGTTGATTTAATATCTTTAATTTTTGTGTTTCGAAATATTTCTAACAAATACTCTGCTTTTAGCCACACACCTGTTTTCTAACCTCTTTTATAATCCATGATTACAAAAATCGTACATCATGCGCATTGTTTTCTTGGTCTTCGTATACAGGGTGAGCCACGGTGGGTGGAGTATTAAAAGTATATGGAGTTGCCAAGATAATCGAGTATGATTTCTCCAACTAAAATATTTTCGAAATTGCAGTGTTACCACATACGTAAAACGGGCAACATCTTCGTTATTTTAAATAGAACAACCTGTATATTTTTACATTTTATGGATTGTTGTCTCTTTCTGAGTAACGTTTGTTAATATTTTCCTATACCTATGTCAATCCGTTTTCGAGATAATAATTCATTTCTGATTTTATTGCCAAAAATTTGACTTTCAGTAAATCGTGTTTTCTCCTACCTACGCAGCAATTAAAACATAATTTTTTAGTTGCAGTTAGGCAAGGCATGGGGGCATCTCCTCCATTAATCAAATGTTTCGAATATCATACAGGGTGAGTTAGAGAACGATTTTTATAAGTGACTTAGAAAAATGCACGAAAGTAATTTTTTTAAATGAAATGCTCTGTATATTATTACTGATTCGGAAAGGCGATACATTTACCTATTTAAAAAGGTAATATACTCAATGCACACCGTTTTCGATTTATGGGCATTTTTCTGTAACCTTACCAAGAATATTAGTCTTTTGGTATATCATAACGGGTGGGCCATGACATTTTTTGATTTGTCATTTTGTAATGACAACAGGATGTTATTTTTCCAAATAAATTTGACGTTAGTGATATTTGCACCTAATTTGAATAGCTGTAGCACAAATATGGCAGAAAATAATTATATAAACACAGTTTTAATGGATTTGTTTATTATCCATTAACAGTGCAATAAGATTATCAGCAGAACTTGTAGAAGATTTAATGAGAAATATCCAAATTTGCCGCAGATGAACAACAGAAAGTTTTTACAGTTCAGAATTTAATTATTTTCAGTACACTAAAAGAAAAAGTGCACACGAAATCGAGTAGTAACTGCAGTTTTCATTAGTTTATCTTTTATTTCATTAACAAAACAATGTGAATTCTTTGTTATCTATTAATAGTTTGGAAAATATTTCGTTTAAGAGTTAATTTTAAATTTACCTAAAAGAATTTTTACCGTGTAGGGATTACTTTCCAGTTTTTCTTGCTCTTACTTGCACGGCCGAACGCTGCGAGTGAGAGTGAACAAAACTCTATCAACATAGAAGGACATTAGAGCAGGTGTTCCGCAGGGGTCGGTTCTTGCGCCATAATTATATAACATATACGTGTCCGACTTTCCGCAGTTCCCGAACACCAAGCTTGTGCCGACGATAACGCCATATACTGCCACGGTCACCATGCTCAGGCCGCTTGGCAGCTGATAAAGGCGCACATGGTAAGGGCGTCGGAGTACTACACCAAGTGGAAGGTGAAGGTGAACGTCGCCAAGTCGGAGGCTATTGTTTTCACAAGAAAACGAATAAATAATAAAATAATTACACCTATTTCGATGGGGACAGCCAAAAGTGAGACTAAACAAAACGTAAAATATTTAGGCGTAACTTTGGATAAAGGACTTTATTTTGGAAAACACATTAACGAGACGATACGTAATGTTTATTCTCTGTCCAGGACTCTATACCCCCTGATGGCGGGGAATAGCAGACTAAACAGGGATAAAAAAAATAATTTACACGATGATAGTGAGACCGGCCTTAGTATATGCTGCGCCAGCCTGGTGTTCTGCGAGCGAGATGACGTTACACAAATTTGCATGTACTGGAAAACAAATTCCTTCGCCTCATAAGTAACTCAACGAGATATACCCCTATAAGGGAATTACGACAACATTGCAACGACATTGTTCCCATAGTGGATTATATCAGAGATACTTCACAAGAATTTTTCGAATTTAAACTCTCTGATTTTCCACTAACCGCCAACATTACACAAATAAAGGAGTATAACGCGTCATTTCGAATAAAATACTTATTACCGTACCAAACGTTACCAATTTTCAGACATCTTTAGACCACGGTCCTCCCACAAAATGGGAGGACACTCCCACATTATAAAAGGGGTGCCAAAGTTACAAACTTTTTATAATATACACTTCTGACTTTCAACTTACTTTAAATAACTTTTCTATGCACTCTTATGCCGATGACAGTAATTTGTATTATACGACCAGTGCCGACCAACTATTAAACATGGAATTTACCCTGAATAATGGTATAAAGAGGGTAAAAATATTTAAAAATACTTGCCTTTCTATCAACCCGACTAAGTCGTCTGCCGGTCTTCAGTACGTCCAAATACAATCGCAGAGGGCCATAGACAATATATCACTTCAAGTTGACGGACAATCTCTGCAGTATGCAGATAAAGTAAAGTATTTTGGCTTAACTATTGATTTCAGTTTAAGATTTGTCAGTCATTCAAAAGGCTTATGGTTTAATAAAAAATGTATAGGCAAACAGACATTATCTCAACAAAAAAAAAACAAAATAATGCTTTGCAATACAATCATTTTATCGCATTTCAATTATTGTGATACTTGGTTGTGGCCCATGTCTTAATTTAGTAACATCGCATAGAATACAAAAGTTACAGAACTCTTGTATAAGGTTTATATTTGGACTGCAACGCAGAGATCATGCATCTTCTTTTATCAATGAGATAGAATGGTTAAAAATGCATCACCGACAGGAGCATCATATCGCCACATTTACTCATAAATTATCTTGCCTAAACCTGTCCCTATCAAATTAGGTATTATAAATTCACTCATATTATTTTTCTTGGTGTATAACAAAATTAACTTTCTTTTCATGTAATTACTTATTTTATTAATCTTATTATATTGTGCTTATGTTACTACTTATTATATACTGTATTATTGTAGCTATCATGGTTGAGTGGAGAATAGTTTTGCTAAACTCCGCCAAGTAAAATAATGGTCATTTATAATTACCATTATTATTATTATTTGTTGTTAATATTTTAGTTTTAAGTCCGGACCGGCCTCGTTCCGCCGACATAATGATTGCCCCGTCGCACAGTGGACAGAAACGCCGAAAAGCTGGCCAAAATATAAAGGCATTGAGCTATTTTACTGAAATTGTGCATACAGGGTTTTTTGTGTCGCTGATCAAGAATCCGAAGTTGATTTTGAAAAAAACAAAATGGCGGCCATGAAATCCCCCAAAACATACCAAAAATCGCCAATTATCGCTGCATTTTTACAAAACTTTGTATACAGTTTTTTTGGGTTGCTGATGAAGAATCCCATACAGAATTTCAAAAAAATACGGTCAAAAATATATACATAGTTCAAAAAATTATTATTGAATTGAAGCGAATTCATGTTTCATTTGTTTCGGGAAAATTAGGATCTGGCGAATGGAATAAAAATGTGTAATGACTTTGAAAACTAATTTTATTCAATTAC
Source organism: Rhamnusium bicolor (assembly GCA_029963845.1). Taxonomy (NCBI): domain Eukaryota; kingdom Metazoa; phylum Arthropoda; class Insecta; order Coleoptera; family Cerambycidae; genus Rhamnusium; species Rhamnusium bicolor. The sequence goes on along the minus strand of JANEYF010000361.1, from coordinate 5,965 downwards.
TATCTGAATTACATTCATGAACACATTCAAAAGGAGCCCGCTTTATGGTGCACGAATGTGCATGCATCCGTGCATTCGCGCACAATTTGGTCAATATCTCGCAAAGATGCAAAAAGATGCAGCTAATTTTTTATACACTTTCGAAAAAATGTTCATTGAACATATTCCAATAAGTTTCAAGACCAACCATCACCAACCGCGTAACTTATGGCTTTTTTTGTGGAGTTTATGAATCGTTGCATGTACAAAAATACACTCCACTTCGATAATTATTTACTAATTACCATATAAATAAACTGATCTGATACTGAGATATTTTAATTGTACTTACTTTCTGATGCAGAATCCATTTTGATGATACAGAAAACTGTACTTTGAGAATTTTTACGCTGCAGACAAAATTTATCGATTTTTGAAGCGTTGCGAGCTGCCGAAGTGACGTGCTGCACGGTCGCACAATAAGTAATTTCCTCGCTCAGGTAGTGAACCCGGACCGGTATTAACGGTCGTTTCCAATGCTAGGGGTACCACGATTTAAAATGTTTTCATTTAAAATTTTTTTAATTTTGGCCAGCTTTTTGGCGTTTCCGTCCACTGTGCGTCGCCACCTTACACGGGGATGCTAGGGCCATATACATTGTTTTCCTTTAACTGTTGATAAAATTGTTTTGAATTTGAATTTGAGTTTTTCTTGCAGGCTTAGAAACAAAAAATGGTAGACATTACATATATATAGTAAACAGTAAACATTCTTATAATCGAATTGTTTCATTTATATCATAAAAAATGTTGTGGTCATTTTCACAAATACATGTAAAAAAATATATTTTACTTAAATTATGTTTATCGGCAGAATAAGTAGATGAAATATTTTTTTCGTTTCAGTTTTTTTCTACATTTTGATACTCTAATAAGGGCCTTGTTTATTTTTATTTTAGGCAATCATTGTCTCAAAGAAATTTAAGTTTACATTTCCAAACTCTCCAGATGCTTGAAATTATCTAAAATGAGAACGAGAGAATGAATCCACGATTGTGATGTAGGTAGTTAAGGCAACTGTCCTCCAAAATGCGGTGAGAGTCGGAGTATGCTAATGTAATTACCCAAACAGAATGTGTTTGTACTATAGAAAATAATATAAAACAACCGTTAAGGCTAAATAAACTAGATTGGTTTGCCTTGGAATAAAATGCATATATTTTACTACAATAAGTTTAGCCTAAAAAAATTATCAACTTTCTTTCATTAATAGCAAAGCTGCGATTTTATATTCAGCGGTGAATTCACCAGAGAGTTTTAGTGACTAGAAAATGGACAAAATATAAATATCAGATAGTAATCGGATAATTTATGTAAAAAATTAGGTTTAATGGCTATCGTATATCTCGACTCACATTTTGCTGAAATTGCTGGTAACACATTTTCTTGTCACTAAAACTCACTTTAAGTTAAAAGTCTCTTTGAAATGTTGATAATACTGGCCGTAATACATTTAAATCGAGATTTAAATCCCTCTTAACTGTAATTATTGGGAATAACTTCTTGTCGTTATTAGATATTTGTTGTTATTATATGATGAAACTCTAAAATGGTATTTAGTAAGTTAGATGTCGTTTAGAAATAACAATAACATGGGAGTGTAACGACTTTTTCTTTTTAAATTCTGATCTTTGAGTTTTTGTAGGATTATAGGTCGAATGGGAAAATTAACAACACTTATTTAATTTAATGCCGACGACGCACAGTGTGGCAAGATACCCCAAAAGCTGGCATTAATTCATAGAACGAGTTTGGTAAAATTTTTGTTATTGAGAACAGCCGACGATGGTTGTTAATGTATAAATAAATCAACTTTATGATGTTTGCTCGTATATTGCGATATACAGGGTGTAATTAAAAAATAAAAATCTAAAATAAAAATAAAATTTATAGTACTTAAATTTTTTAATACATTATTTGTCCCGGAGTATGCAAAACACTTAAAGAACCTAGTAATATATTTCCTTTATTAAATTAAGAATTCACAACTTAAAGTTTTATTAATATTTGTGAATAGAAATGAGTATGTCTATCCGTAGTGATTAATCGTCTACGTCTGATGCAGATAAGGAACAGTCATTCTCATTCTCCTGAATTATCTGCAGAAATATTGGGGGCAATTAATAAGTGGAATACTTCCCTAGGAAAATGTTTAATTTTTTTTTAGGAAGTTGTCTATAACTGGTTATTACTGGATCCGATGTAATCAGCATTAAATGAAACACATCCTCTTCGCTGTTCTTTAAAAATAACTTATTTTTTTAGGTATAATAAATTTTAATAATAGTCGTCTCCCGATGATTTCAGCTTGGTTAGCGAAACGCTTGTAGTATACTATGCAGTACTTATGTTTTTGTAGCATCTGATCAGGTGTTGTAACCCTGTTCAGGTTATCATTTTTCATTTAAAATGTTCAATAACTTTTACATTTATCGAACAATTGTTTTCAAAAACAATAGGGTTCTTCCTCCAACTAACAGTAACTTACAGTCCAAATTCCAATACGATCAGACTTTCCACTCTTAAGTTATCGTGCTTACAAAAAACGTGACGGACGGACGGACAGACAGACGAACATTTTGAAAGTCATTCAGAATTCAACGACTAACACAATGATATGAAATTTTCTTTGCTATGAGCGATATTTACTATTTTAAAAATGTGCCGATTAAATGCAATCACAGAATCAGATTCTGTGATGCAATATACTCTTCGTTTTAGTTGCGAAGGGTAGAATAATATACTGTAGGGTTGTTGAAAGAGGCAAAAAAATAATAAGGGGTAGACACGAGTATTTGATTTAGCTTTACTATGAATCTATTCTAGTATTACTATATTAATATATAAAATTTTACGTGGGGAAGCGTGAGGAAGTTAACTATTACATTAAGGATTTTTTGAACAATACGTAAATATTTGGCACTTCGGAAAGGCATTTTCAAAATATTATTAAAATTATTTGATTCATAAATTAAAAATAAATCCATTAAATTTACATAATACATACCTGAGGGTGTTGATGGGTCCATTTTCAAACAAAGTAATAATAGCGAATTTGAAAAAACACAAAGTAATTTGTTAGGATAATATTTAATGTAAAAATACACGCGTCAACCGCAGTTACATAGACCTTATGCCTGCGGGTTTTGGTAGAAACAAAAGCATGCATCAAGATTAAGTGGTGGGGCAAAACATGCCCCTATTCATGCTGATAATAAATAGCAACAATACTTTGTTCGATGCGACATTTTATTTTTTTCATTTTTTGCCAGCTTTCGGGGTATCTTGCCACACTGTGCGACGTTTCGAAAAATTTATTTTTTTCATTTTCAAGAGTCAATTCATAATGTTGTTTGTGTCTAAAAACAAGGAGTTTGTTACGAAACACGATCTTATAATTATTATAAAATAAATCTTAAATTAAAATGTTTTTTTTAACAAAAAGTTAAAACTTTTGAAATAAGTAAGACAAGACACGTTACACGTTAAAATAGTTACTATTTTAACGTGTATGTGTATTGTCTTCCCTATTTCATAAAATTAATTTACATTTTCAGTTTTCCGTTCTTATTCAGGGACAGATAAAAATAATGCGGAAAGCTTATATAAAAATAAATATAGTTTAAAAAAAACACGCTTTTAAAGCACATCAAACTAAAAAGTGAAAAATAATTATTAATATAAACTGAAAACAATAATGAACGAAAAATACTAATATTATTGTGAAAAAAGCGTGGGTTGCTCGATATACGAAAAAATATGGCACAATAGGCCAGTGAATAGAGACGTGAAAAAAAAAAAATTTAACATTAATTCTAACATTTTTGAAACTTTGTCATCTGTTGAAGTACCAATCAAAGAAAACTGTAAAATTTTGCAACTCGATTCAAGGTCGGCAACATTGTTAAAATCGCGAAAAATTAAATTAAGCAATATCTCGACAAACAAAAATGTACCACCGCTGCAAATTTGATATAATTTGTATTACAGTATTCAAAATATAAAGGTAAAATTTGCAACACCTGATGACCCGGGCAAAATAATTAATTATCAATAAGTAACATTTTTGCACCAAATTTTGGAAACATAATATTAACATGCTTGCAAAACTGCAGTGTACTTGCTAAAATCGCCTTACATGTAAGTGTAAGTTTGCAACTCTATCCGATGGCGGCGTGGTACATTTTTTACAATTTACAACTTGTAGAGTATCATTTACCTAAAATAGATTCCAAAAAATAATAACATATGCACAGGTGGATTGCAAATGATCGCATTCGTAACTGAAATGCGCTCTCCATTTTGCAGCAATCCCAGACGTCGACAGATTGATAAAATTTGCAACAAATAATTTGTTGCAAAATTTTTACTAGTCAAATAAAATTAATATCACTGCAAATTTTACATCGAACTCTATAAACGTTATTAAATGTTCATAGTCCTGTAAGGCGATTTTAGCAGGAACACTGTAGTTTTGCAAGAATGTTAATAATATATTTGAAATATTTGATGCAAAAATGTTAATTATTGATAATTAATTATTATGCTCGTGTCATAAGGTGCTGCAAATGTAGCTTTATATTTTGATTATTGTAATACAAATTCTATCAAATTTGCAGCGGTGTTACATTTTTGTTCGTCGAGATATTGCTTAATTTAATTTTTTCGCGATTTTAACAATGTTGCCAACCTTGAATCGAGTTGCAAAATTTTATAGTTTTCTTTTGGTTGGTACTTCAACAGATGACAAAGTTTCAAAATGTTAGAATTAATGTTAAATTTTTTCCCTATTCACTGGCCTACAAAGCGCCCCACGCTTTTTTCACAATAATACTAGTATTTTTCGTTCATTATTGTCTTCAGTTTATTATAATTATTTTTCACTTTTTAGTTTGATGTGCTTTAAAAGCGTGTTTTTTAGTTTTTTTAAACTATATTTATTTTTCGCTTTTTAGTTTGATGTGCTATGAAAAGCGTGTTTTGTAGTTTTTTTTTAAACTATATTTATGTTGCTTATTGATGCTGATATTATAACTTATTACGATCCAACAGATATTCTGAAAAAAAAAAATTTTTTTATTTCAGCCATGGGATTTGAACTCACGCCCGAGGAGTCCGTCGTTTCGCGTCGACTAAGACTTGCCCACTCGGCCAACGACCAAACTGAGAATCACGGAATATACTTACAATATTAGGATTCTTGCTCTCACGCAGAGGATACGTGAGAGAAGGACTAAGCGATCCTGATCAGGATAATGATATAAACTTATCAAATTATTGTATTGTTACCAATTCTAATTCCAATTTAAAATATTTATTTGACATTTAACTACATTACATAAAACTTAACTAAGTTGCCACATTCGGCATTAACATATAAATATAAATATCTACATATAATACAGAATGCATAATAGCCAATCGGCGTACAATATATACTCGCCCTGGACGAATCCAGGGCGAAAAGCAACAAATTTAGTTTCCTCCTATCCCGGAGGGTGCCCAATCTGCTGGCCGGTTGGTCTGGCCCGATGTGGCTGCATGGCATCTTTTTTGTTGTTGTGCATAGGCCGACGCTTTTCTATTAACAGCGTAGAAAACATAATTAATATTTTGCAAATGCATTATAAACATTAACAAGCAATATCAAATAATACAAATATCGTTATAGTAGTAGTCTTGCAGGAAAAGCTCAAGGAAAAACCTGTCTTAAGAGAATTGAAATTTAGATTGTCAGTATAATATGGGGTGAAAAGACAATAGGGCGGTCATCGGGAGAAGTTACAGGTTAGGGTAAGGTAATATATATATATATATATATATATATATATATATATATATATATATATATATATATATATATATATATATATATATATATATATATATATATATATATATATATATATATATATATATATATATA
>JANEYF010000360.1:0-86895 GCA_029963845.1 Rhamnusium bicolor | reverse complement strand
GTTTGCATAGAACATTAATATAAGCAAACATGCGAATCTCATAACTTTCCTTAAACGGAAAGCAGAAGGCTATTATAAGGCGAAAAAATCAAAGATTTTCATCAAAGAAAATATAACGAAATTTTACTCCGGACTGAAGAAGAGCAATTCCTATTTATGAAGGTAAAATAAGAGAATCTTCTAAGTACGTTTTTTTCTTTCATACAAATATAATATATATACTTTTATTTAAGATGGCGTTGATAATTCAACTATCCTGGTGCTTCTAGGAAAGACGAAATGTTAAATTTGCTAGTGCAAGACATAAGAAAATCTCCCACTGAAGTGGCAATAAAGGAGTCCAAAATTTCTCGACACTTTTTGATAACACCAGGAAATATCAGAAGCGTCAACCTTATTGAAACTGTAAGAAAATACGCTCTCTTGTGACCTGCCAATACCTACACATGAGTGGATATGTAGAAAACAACCTGTTAGTTGGTATAAATTCATTTGGAGTCTTCCTCGAAAAAAATAGTGGAACCAGTTTTTTAGGACCTCCCAACACGGGAAAATTCATTGGGCATTTTTTTAAACGATGATCAGCGACGCGCTTCTTGTAGATTTAGGAGAAGACCTTCTAATATTAAAAATACGGTGCGTGGAAATATAATACAGTTGTAATATAAGATTATTAAATTCTTGAGGAATACATGTCCGACCCTAAAATTATTAGGTCCAGTACTAATTTTCGATTTTATCTCGTGGGTGTTCTTTGAGTGTCAACTGTTTCATAAATGTTTATAATAATTAATAATACTGTAGATAGTTTCTATTATCACTGTATGTGTTCTAAGTAAAGAAAATTTTGCATTTTTTATTATTTTAATTAATCGCAGTTGTCATTTTTCCACACTAGTAGAAAAAGTGACAGATCGTCTGTTACTTTTCACACTGATATGGAAAAGAGCTTCTTTTCCCACGTAAAGCAGTGGTAAAAGTTACACTTTCTGCACCGTAGTAGAATAAACAATTTCTCATCTCATTTTATCCAAAAATTGTCCCACACAACGCTATAAAATTTATGTACAATCTGTCATAGAAAAATATGTTGTCTTAAATGATACAATAAAAAGTATACGTTACCATTTGCAAAATTTTGTTCTGCACTGTATTTTATGAAAAATACAAGGTTTTTACATAGCGTATAAAAATAGTCTTCTGTTAGAGAAAATAATTTTTATTTCAGTGCCAATCAGTTCACCGATCTAACCCAAAGTTTTTATTGATACGCTATCCTCAAGATTTATTGGGATATCTGTTTCACACAATTACAGACTCATATTTAGCAGAGCCACGTGTAAATAAAATGATATTTTGGCGGAGTTTCAAAAAAGCCGAGTCGTGACAAAGAGTAATGACGAGTGGGCACAGGAGTTGACTCCGGGCTCGCTCAAACTGCGCTCCAATTTCCTGCTAATTCAATGTCTTTCAATCCAAAAGATACGGCGTGATTGATTATAGCCAGCACCGCCTACTTGACTCTTTCGCACGGGCCGCCCATATCTAGCTACTTACTTCACGCCGACGACTGACATTTTATGCAGGGATTTTGTAATTATTTCATGTGCTCTTGGTTTGCGATTTTATCGCCTATCTACAGTGCTAATCACTAAATATACCAGTGCAGAATTACTTTTATTTCGGTTATTTATGTACAAAATTAATTGTATGAAACGGGACTGATTATTTACAAAATAACTGTGATGTTCGAATTTATTTACAGAAACAAAAAAAAATAATACATTATAAGTTTATTTTAATACAAATTTTCACGTTATATTTTCAGACTTCGTTAAATAAGTAAATTGACTGCGGACTGCGGAAGAGCAGAAATACATAAAAACAGAAACAAATCAACATAGCTGTAGGCATGATCAATGCCAAATATAAGGATTATGAAAAGGCATATAGGACAAACTAAGACATAGCTTAAAAACCGATTGAAAGAACATACATACAAACACAGCTAAGAATAAAATAAGAATTTAAGATTTACGTAAACATAAAATTAATTAATTTTTCGATTGTTAAATTACTAAAGTAAATCATGATGAAAAACACCACTCCATTACAACTGTTCTTCCCTATGGTTATCTGATATATCGGGCATGCTCGGTATGATGGATTAGTATTGAAAGTGAGTGTATAGGAACATTTGGTATTGTCTGACTTGTCTACTAATAGAGGGCCAATTGACTTTTGTGGATTCACGTTTCCTCATATTTTCATCACTATTTTAAAGTCTTTATTTTTTTTTAAACGTTATATCATCTCACTATATTCTTGCAACATCTTAGGAACTACAAATGCTAATACTGTAGATTATTCATCGGCGTCATCCCTTAGTAAACTATGGAGAGATAAACGATAGCAGGTAGCATAAACTCAATTATTTTGTAATCTAAATTGTGTGCTTGAAACTGAACAATTGTTAAAGGAAATTGTAATCCTATCAATATCAAATTCTTATTCGACAGTTTTTCTGAGCTTTATCAATTTTGAATTTATAAAAAAAATAGTCCAGCCTACTATCTAGTTCGTTACACTTTAGTCCGTTTATTACTCAAATTAAATTTCATGTGAACCGAGTTTAGGGAGTTGAATTTTATTAAAGCAAACTCGAAGGGGTTTTGCGAGATCTGAGAGAGAGAGCATTCAAGTCCATCTGTAGTCTGTAGCAATCTATTTCTGAATTGATAGTGGTAGATATACTGAGGTCGTCGACAAAGAAGAAGAATTAAGAATTGCTAAAGACGTGCTTTATATTATGTTAATAAAATTAACGAAGTGGACGCAAGTACCTTCCCTGTGGCACTCCCGATTTCATGTATGTTTCATCAGACCCAGAAGGCTTCTGGCTTCTGTCTAATAAAAAAATCAAGTTCATATTATCCAACACCATGAACAACAACAACAATATCCTTGACAATCTGGATGATGTTGCTAAATCATTTTCTGATAACTTTGGCTCTTCCTATATATGTCAAGTCACAACGTATGTTATTCTACAGACATGAGTGATAATATTAACATTATATGACAATGATAACTGAACAGGCTTTGTTAAATACTTTTAAGAAAATTAAACCGAAATTTACTGAGGCCCTAAAATGGCTTGCTAGCGTATTTGTTTAAAAAACTTTTCAAGCATATTGGCTGCATCAGTCCGTCACATTTTTAACCGAAGTTTGGAAACAAATACATTTTCTGATAAGTAGAAAGTTTCAAAAATTTGTCCATTTCACAAAAACGGCAACAAATCTGATACACAAAACAACTGCGCTGTAACAATTATACATAATTTTGGTAAGGTAAGGTAAGGCAGTTGCATTAATTTACATGAGTTTGTCCCACAACGTTTCACAACTACGATCATACATTACATTATATAGTACTTAGCGGAAACTATAAATGGTAGTGAACAGGTCGATGTCATTTATAAGGATTTTTCTAAAGCATTCTACAAAAAAGACCATGGTATTTTATTTAAACAAATAGATCCCTTGGGCTCTAACCTAGAATTAATTTATTTTTTGAATTCTGTCTTCGTGACAGAAATTAATTTGCAATATCGGGTACTAGATCTATGAAATTTATATCTCAGTCAGGCGTTTTGATTTTTAGCTATAATTTTTTATAATTTTGATTTAAAATTGAATTTCTATTACAAAATTTTGGCAGCTGTCAAGAATATTAAAAGAGAAATGAAAAATCTACTTTGGTAGATCGATTATGTTGTAAGTAAAGATTTAAAACTAAAATTGTGCGAATCTTTATATATGTGTGACCTGTAGACTGATTTTAATTGAAAAAAACGATATTTTTCAGAGAAAATTCAATTTTAGATCAAATTTATAAAAAATTATAGCTAGAAATCAAAAAAACGGCTCGACAAATTGATAAAAATTTCAAAACGAACATTAAAAAAAAGTTTCTGATAACTTTAATTTGAAGACCTGTAGATTGATTTGGGTGGTACAGTGCAACTTCGTCCCACTGTGCGTTCCACAAGATTCGGTATTGGGCCCCTTGTTGTTATTATATTCATAAATGATATCGTACTTGACCTCCAATATACTGATATACTCTGACTACTTGAAAATTTAGATTATGATATAATAACACTACTAAACTGGAACATTGGCGTTGCAACAGTTTTAAAGATCTAGGTGTTAGTTTCATTTCCAACTTTATTTTAAGGAGCATACAGATAATATTGTATCGCCATCCATAAAAATACTTAGTTTTATCATGCGCAGCTCCCACGATTTCCAAAATACGGCAACACTAAATACTTTTATAATACACTGCTACGACCTAGGATTAATCACCCATGCTACGATATCCAAATTAATAATAATAAAGACATTCAAAGAAAGTTTTTGAAATTTCTTTCATTTAAAATTATGTATCCCCCTGTGGGTTATGATCAATGGTTTATGCTAAATCGTTTCTTATGCAGTTATATAAAGCATCGTAAATACATGCAAAGTAATGTACTTTTATTTAAACAATGTGATTATCCACAATTATTGGAAAAAAATTGAAGACCCGCTAGGGTAACTAGATCCACATCCTTATTTTAAGTACCTAATGCGCACACTAGCTAAATCAAATTAAATAAAAATGTTTCTAGGTCATTTTTCCGGTGTCCAGATTGGTGGACACCAACCGGTATATTAATAAACTTAATTTCTGGTAATTTAATAATATGATTTATATGTTACATGTTATATATGTGTAATATATATAATACTCTATTTCAGGACCTGTAAATGGAACGTAAATTCTGTTCGGCATGTGTATGCAAAACAAAATAAAAATAAATAAAATGAAACAACGACGTCAGTTAATAAGTAAAGCAGTTTACTGTAAAAGAAATCCCGCTTAATTTCTCAATATTTAACATGAAAATGTGTTGTATTTCTATTTAGCTTTGGATATAATAATAATGCAGGCCAAATGCAGAAGACTGTTAATCTGGCTTCTCTCCGTCTGCTTAGGGCACACGATTCTGGTATCTACAGTCACTAACCCTGCGGGATGTGAGGAGTGGCTATACTTAATTCGCCGGCGCGACTCCTGTAATGCATCGGAGTCCACGGAAGGACTGTCCGGCATCGGTTATTCCGAAAAAAAAAAAATAATAAAGACATTGTAAATATTAAATTTTGATTAATTAAAACATGGTCAATTTCTAAAAGTACTCATTCAAAGGTATTTCATCTTTTTCATTATGCATTAAAAGTTACATTTTTAATACACTTTCTAAATATACATATAACATATACATATAAAAAAATAATTGAATCATTATCTTTTTTTTTAATTAATTTACTACATACTTCTCCACTACCTTTCCATAGAACAAAATTTATAGACATTTTAAAACATCAAAAGAAAATATTGAATATTTTTTTTTTAAATAATCTTTAACATTAATTTTTTAGGAACATAAAAAACACTTTAAAATATCAAAACGTTGTTTTAATTTCTAATTAAACTCCATAATCCATGCATGTGTTTCGTATGGTAAGTCTATTATCTCATATTAAAGAAATAATTGCATAAAAGTCATAAATGATGACTTCATATTTCTTTCCAATCTGTATATTCACAATGTTAGATTTCAATGCATGCAATACTGAATCACGACTTCTTCGATTAGATGCAATTCAGATTCAAATGTTCACGTTTTGCTCATTCCATTTATTTCAGCTAACGCAAGCAGCTATTCGGAGGCTGAAAGAATTTACACCGTCTGATTTTCTTATATTTACATCAAAAAGAGGGATCTGTTTATCAGTTGTAACACGTTGCGTATTCATTGCAATCCATCAGAGAGAAACGAGCTGAAAAATACTTCGATTATTTAAATTTTTCGGCGTTCTCCTTTAAAAAAGGACCTAGTTTCACTGAATTACAGGACGAGATTGGGGAATTCAGCTTATTTTAGTGTAAATAGCTTTGTTGTTTACTTCTTCTATACACTACACTAAATGTGGTCATCCTTCACTTTAGTTAATAATCAGGGCTACTTTATATAATTTAATATTCATATATTGACATATACAGGATGATTCACAAATATGAAGCCGACATTTAATAGCATATACAAAATAAAAAGATAAAAGACCCGTACTTTTTCTTTTTGACATTTATCAATTTTTGTGTGGATGGGAAAGATAAATTATAAAAATAAATGTTGGAACTTAAAAGGAGAATATTAAAAATAGTGGAGAAAGATAATATAATAAATACGAGGCGCGCAGCACAGGAAAATACGAGACGGGCTACACTGTGTGGTACTTTATGATCAGCAACTATATCCTTTCCATGTAACAAAAGTTCAGGAATTATTGCCTGGAAATTACCAAAAAAGAGTAGATTTCTGTCAGTGCTTCCTTCATAATCACGAACACGATTCTAATTTTATTTCAGTTATAATTTTTAGTGATGATTGATGAAGTAACTTTCACTAAGAGTGGACATTTAAACATGTGCAACATACATATGTGAGCAGAGAAAAATGCGTAAACAATTTTTGAGAAACATTACCAGAGTTAATTATTGGGCAGGAATCTTAGGGGCTAATGTTCTTGGACCCTTTAAAATGCTAACTAATTTATTGATGGTGATCCTCCGCACTATAATGTTAAAGTTAGGCAGTGGTTACAAGATAATTATTCATAAAGATGAATTGGCCGTGGCACTGAAGCATCATGATCATGTCCCTCACAAAATCCTGACCTCATTCCTCTTGATGTTTATTCTTGTAGAACTTTAAAAGCAAATGTTTATAAGACCAAAATTTTAAATATTGAAGATTTAAGAGACAGCCTTTTAAATGAAAGCAACATAATGAACAATTCCGTATAAACGCTGAATAAATTAAATTTTAATCTTTTAAGAAAGTCCGAACCTGCGGATTGCAGCGCAGAAGGAATTGACGGCAATCCTCAAGAAATCATTCAGAATCTTATTGGTAACATGTCTAGAAAGATTCAAGCAGTAATTAAAGTTCGAGGATAAAGCATTTCTGTACCTGAGAACCATAAATTACACAAAATGAGGTTATTGGTTTAAAGTCACTTGTTACGTACATCCAATAAGGCCTTAGTATGAGGAGATCAGAGATGACTAAATGTTCAATTTTTCGGAAAATATAGTTTGTCTAAACAAAATCTTCTAGCTGCGTTTTGGTAAAAACCTAGTTTTATGACTTAAACCTATTATGACTCTCAGGTACAGATTTTTTACTGACACTCCTATTTTAATCAAGAGAGTGCCAAATGCTATAACCCAATATTATGTTTCATTATAACATTCCTTTATCAATTTTCCAACAATTCATTTCAGGTTTATAAAATAAACGTTTTTTTTTAGTACAAAGTGTTCAATTAACTTGGTTCATCAGAAATTGTTTTTGCAAGAATTATGGGGATTTTAAAATACTTGAGATAATTTTGTCCATGAGTGTGTATAAAGATAGAGCTATAAAAGAACTACTTTATCCATATCATATTCGAACTTTGCAAGATCTTTTACCTTTGGATCCAGATATGTATGCGTTTAGTTTACTGTCGGTTCATCCAAGACTAAAGAGTCCAAGCTCTCAATTTCTGTAGAAATTGATTTATGAAGCATGTGATGAGGGGCAGAACAATTTTGCACACGAACATGTGTACGCCGAGGAAAATCTACATGAAACTAAAGTAGTATATTTTCAACATGAATTTAGAATTAATGCGTGGAGCTGGAATCATTGATAATTTTTTTATTGGTCCCATCATTATACCACATTGACTAAATGGCGAAACTTATTTACAATTCCTTCAAAACATGTTGATACAATTGTACGTATAGGCACAAATTGTACTTTCATTAATTAAACAGACAGATATTCTCAAAACACTTTCAAAAGAAATTATTTTTCTATCAATTTTTGTTTTTAAATATAAAAATGACCAAACAGTTGAGGAGCATAAAATAATAGATATAAAAATAATAGTTACAAACTAGTACTAGTTTACATAATATGGACATATAATATAGAGAAAAAAAAAAAACCTCAAGCAACGTCAATTTGGCTGATATACATTATCTTTTATAAAACAAAAGTTAACTCTTAAATTGGTTAACGGTATTACTAGTCCTAATTACATGGGGAAGAAGATTAAATTGTACAACTCCTTTGTGGAACAGACTTCTCATTGTACTCCTCCTAAAAGTTCTTTTAACATAATAGTTATTTGCACTAGCCGTTCGTGTGTTACACATGTGTACGTCTGTAACAGGCAACAATTGTCATGTGGGATATTCCGGTAAAATGTTATTAATCATTTTGAAAATAAATGTCATAGTTGGGAAGAAGAGGAACTGTTTAATGTTAAGCCATTTTAATGTGTTAAGCATTAGGTGACTGCTGGTGAAGCGGTTGTATCTTAGTATTAATCGTATTGCCTTATTTTGGAGAACTTGGAGTCTACTAAAATTTGTACAACTTGTATACAACACAAAACAGCAATAAGAGAAAATGAGGTAGTATTAAGATATACACAGTTAGTTTAGTAGTAGTTGATATAAATTGAGCCATTCTGCTAAAAAATCCGATCTTTTTGCCGATTTTCTTTGATATATATTCTATATGTTTGTTAAATTTCAGTTCACGATCAATTCTTAGGCCTAGATACTTTATTCCCTGAACAATTTCAACTTTTTTACTATTTAACTCGATACCAAGATTTAGACTAACAAACTATTTATATAGATAATTATAACCCACCAACATAAATTTGGATTTTAATTCATTTACTTTCAGTCTATTGATCTTAAATTTTTCTGTCAATAATTTTAGTTCTAAGTTAACAGCACTTATCATTTCCTCAAAATTGGTACACTCATAGTAAATAAGAGTGTCATCAGCAAAAAAATGGATTTTGCATTTTTGCAACACATTGCCAAGGTCATTAATATAAAGAATAAATAATAATGGACCCAGTACACTGCCTTGAGGAACCCCAAAGTTATTTAACTTGGCTTCTGATAAATTCCCATTCATTTTTGTTACTTGGTACCTATTTGTTACATAACTTGTAATCCAGTCTATAACAGTGTTCTCAAATTCATATCTCTTTAGTTTTAATGGTAGTATATTACGGTCAATTGTTTCAAAAGCACTCTTAAGAGCAAATCCCAACTCCTACTCTGTCCAACAACTGCTTCCAATCTGAAATTACTCATTGCAAAGCCGTTTCACATGAATGTTTACCACGAAATCCACGAAATTGATATGTGCATAGAATATTATTTGAATTTATGTACTTGATTACTTGATCAAAAACTATTAATTCTAAGATTTTTTTCACAAAAAAGGCAACATATTTACTGGTCTTAACTGTTCGTCCAAATTCGTATTGGGTATTTTTGGTATAGGTACCATTACAGATGTTTTAAAACATGCAGGTATAAGAGATGGGAAATGTAACTCAACTGCAGAAGCTTAAAAGAATTGGAGTAGGATAGAAATTTAAAGACAGTAAAGGCAGTCTGAGCATGATTTTATCGAATAGTCAAGTCAAATTGAAAATCGACGTTTTATTGTGCCAAGCAGAATTTTCAGTATAGGCGTCCTCCATTCACTTGTTTTGATTGTTAAAGTTATCTATTTCTCGCAGCACTGCATAGAGGATTAAAGTTCTTTATTTCATTCCAATGGAAAAATTGCGCAGCTGCGAGAGTTGTTTACGACAACCTCCTCACTTCGACTCAACTTTTTCTTGTAATATAAGCTGCTGAAAGCTATAGCGGTATTCTTGTAGAATGTGTCCAAAATAACCGGTTTTCCTTTTTTTATGTCAAATAGTCCTCGTCCTTCGAGCCCTGCTCTTTCTCATTTCGAACACTATCAACCCAAGATATTCGAGTATAGACACATTGTCCACATTTCAAATGCGTCGATACTGTTAATAGAAGCAGTCTTCATCGTCCATGCCTCAATGCCATAGAGAAGAACCGATCAAACGTAACACTTGACCACTTTGTAACTAATTCGAGGTTGGGGTCGCGGTTAGAAAGAAATTTTCGGAGATTTAGGAAGGTAATTCAGGTTTGTCCTAGTCTGCTCTTGATTTCCATTTAATTTTTCTTATTTATATTAACGTTCTAACGGAGTTTAGCACGATGCGATTCCACCATTAAACTATTACAACCATTCCCTCCGATATTTTCCAGATGCCACAGCTGAGACTCTAACTCGGAAGAGATAGACACGTTATGGAAGTCGCTTCTGCTGATAATCATAAATCTGGTTTTCGCTATTTTCATCTTTAGACCTGGTCTATTGCCTGTCTCGTTTACGGAGTTTAACAGAAGCTGAAGATCGTCAACATTATCTGCTAAAATTGCTGTGTCATTCGCATATCTAACGTTGTTTATAGGACTACCATTAAATTTGATGCCGATGTTACTCTCCAAAATTGCTTACAAAAGGGATCTTTCGACGTACATCATTGAAGAAAGGATACCGTCTTGTCATACTTCCTTCTTTATTGCGAATTACTCTGTGGAGTTTGAATTTTGGAGGCTAAGTTCTGCTATTTGATTCCATTATAGATTAGCAATAATTCTTAGGACTTTGTCGTCTAACCACAGATCTTGCGGATATTTTAATAAAAGATCATACTAGACATTATCAAAAAAATTTTCATAGTCTATAAAGCATAAGGCAAGATGCCTTATGCTTTATAGATGCCTTCTTTGATCATAACAGTTTTGAACCAACGTTTACGGACCAAAAATAGCTTCTTTAGCATCAAATCAGCTCAACTGACTGCACCAACTCACTTCTTCGTATTTCTTGTAGGACCCCAATGTGTAATATTCGTAAGAACAGCTGTAATATGACGTTACTTTGATTTGAATCGATTTTCGAAATACTTTTTCCTTTTAAAACCCTCGACTCTCCGTGACATCTGAAATCTCTCCAAGTCGATATAAACAAAAAAATTGCAATTGAAATTCGATTAACAAATTAATGTTGTTCCTCATTTTTTGCAATAGTTTTGCTTTGAACTGTACTCCCAAAAATCAAATAGAAAAATAATTCCTTCTGGAATTAGTAATGAAAGGCAAAGAACTTTTTATATACCATGAAGATAAGATTCTAACATTTAAAAGTTGTTTAATAAGTACCTACAAAAAATACTTAATTATTTTAATAAATCCTTTTTAACATAACAGAGAGTTAAATATTGAAAAATAAGTGTCTCTCTGCCATGCAGTAGTATTTAAATTTTAGTAACAAAAGGAATTAGGTACGTTAACGGCTTGTTTTATTTTACAAAGGCAACTTTGATTATTTCTTTGATGCTATGTGAAGTATATATTCCGCTCCACAACGACAACGGGTAGAAGTATAACCAGGTGTTAATTGGAAAAGTGTCGGAATGCGCACCACAATTGTTACCGGGCAGACATTTTAATTTAAAAAGTTAGACTGCTTCAAAATTAAAAAATAAAAATAATTTTAAGAACTGTGAGAGCGAAATAATTTAATTTGAAATGGGGCCTGATTGAAACGTTTCTTCTTCTCACCTCAGATGATTTATTTGGTAATATACGTTCAGTTCGCTTTTATGTTTTACTGGGTTGCAAATCAGAGTCGGTTTGGAATTCTCACTAGTGGATATTTAAGTGAGTGCGTAGAAGCCAATGGAAATTGTTAGTAGGTACATTTTTATTTAATATCGAGTTGTATGAAAAGCTGTTAAGTACACCCGTCAATAATTCTACAGGGTGAGGCAAACACGATGAAACTACAGGGTATCTTGGAAGCTACAATAGTTCAAAAAAAGTGACAGCTCATTGTCGAGCCCAACTTTGAAATTCTCTGTATGGTTTTATTGAAATTTGGTATGCTAATATTTCCGAGTAGATGTCACTTTAGATATTTCAGAAATTTTCATATTGATGCCTGCACACGAGATTTACATAGTATCGAATGGTCACACATATTTCGTATACATGGCATTGATAATAAAACAAGATAGATTTATTGGGGTTCAAAATAAAACAAAGAAGGTTTAGTCTCCCCAAAAAGAAACAATATGCAGCTACGACAGTGTTTGGGTTATCCCCTCATCAGCGTATGACTAAATTGTTCGATTAACTGATAATAAAGACCAATTTATAACTGATAACATTTTATTTTTAATGGATAAATAGTGTCGACTTCGAACAGTTCGCGTTTGTAAGTCGCTTGCTCCGTGGCTGGCAGATAATTTAAAGCTGTTGATGAAAGAAAGAGATAACACAAAAAAATATATAAAAACAACAAAACAGATGCAAACTGGGAGTATTATAAACAATTAAGAAACTTCACACTTACATCCGTAAGACGGGAAAAGGCAGCATATTTGCAGTTTTTAGCAGAGCAAACTAATTGTGCCTCTTTTTTACAAAGCTCTAAAGTCAATGAATACTAAATAATGGTACTTCTGATATTCCAAATCAATTATCTAATGTATTCGATATAATCGCGTTTTGTACTTGTACTTTTCTTTAAGTCAATAAAGATGTTTATTATTTTTTTTTTTCGGTTGCCCGACGCTGGACAGTCCTCCCGTGGCCTCCGACGCCTCACGGGAGACGCGCCAGCACATTAACCTCAGCCACTCCCCACATCCCGTAGGGTTAGTGACTGTAGGTTCCGGAATCGTGTGCCCTAAGCAGACGGAGTGAACCAAGAATGACCGCCTTCTGCATTTGGCCTGCCAGCCACTCAGCTGATCTTTGGCAGGCCGGTATGGTCTTCAGTTCCGAAAGCAGCGTAGGCTTTATCCCTCTGAGTACACCGATTATAAGGACTACCATTTTTACCGAGTAGCCTGGGTACAGCACTTGGAGCTCGTACCGGAGATCACGGTATTTGGTCCGTTTCTCCTCCTCCTTCAAGGTGATGTTTTTCTCCGTAGGTGTCGAGAACTCGATGACATACATCACCTTGAGTTGATGGTCGAGGAGGACTATGTCAGGCTTGTTGGCTTGGATTAGCCTGACAGTCGGGAACGAGTAGTTCCAGTAAATTCGGCATTTCTCGTTCTCGACAACGGACTCAATATCTCCGGTGACGTAAGGCAGCACTGGTGTCTGGTCTACCCCGTACGAGTGCCTTAGATGGTAGTATAGCACTCGTAAAGCCACGTTATGTCGGTGGATGTAGGCCGACATCGCATATATGGGGCATGCAGAAAGTAGGTGCATGTGCGATTCCGGCGTCTAATGGCAGGTCCTGCAATTGATATCAGGAACCTCTACACGCCACACGCGGTTACGGTAGACCAAGATGTTGATAACACCATCCTGGCAGGCCATAATGAATCCCTCGGTCTCTGACCTTAGAAAGGCGAAGGTCAGCCTGGTCGATAAACCCAGTGTTTCTATGTTCTTATAGAAGACACCATGCTGGGGTTTATCGACGTGCTGCCGAAACAGATTTTCCTGTTCGGCAGCTCTGATTCGGGCTTTCAGACGATTTGGCTGAAGTTCGGTGACTTGACTCTACATCAGCACCTCGCCGGCCTCCTCACCTGATGTCAAATGCGAGATCGAGTTCATCTGCGGCTCTTTTCGCTGCCTTAAACAATCCTGCTCCCACTCCTACAGTTTCGTGATGTTTCACAACCCGCAAGAGGGGATCTGATCTCCTGAGGATGTTACATGCCATACTCAGTACTACTCTGCCATGCGTACACTCCAGGCTCAAGAGTCCTCGGCCCCCCCATTGACGTGGGAGGTACACACGAGGAACGGACGATCTAGGATGGATACTTCTGTGAATATTCATCATCTTGTGGGTATCTCTTCTAATTGGCGCAGCTCATCTACCGTCCACTTTACTAGTCCAAAGGAGTAGAGCAGAACCGGAACGGCGAGCATATTAGTTGCAGACACCTTGTTCTTCCACGAAAGTTCGGAAGACCAAATCTTTCGGAGACGGTGTCTGTATTTGCCGCGGAGAGAATCCTTTATTTGTGTTACATCCTGGATGTGCCTTTGTTGCACACCCAGGTATGTATAGGTCTCTCCGGCATCCAGATGTCTTAGGATGCTTCCGTCTGCGAGCTGCGCATTTTCAGGGAATTCCCTGCATCGTCCTCTCTTGAGGTGGACGACTGCACATTTATCCAACCCGAACTCCATACCAATTGCCCGCGTATATTCTTCGACCACCCTAAGAGCGTTTTGTAGTTCGCGCTCTCCGGAGGCATAAAGTTTAAGGTCATCCATATAAAATAGATGGGTGACCTTATGCCTCCGGTCGCTGGGTGGTCCACATTGATATCCGCGGGTTTGGCGGAGCCCAACAGACAACGGCAGCAGTAAGATGCAGAAGAGGAGAGGACTCAGGGAGTCACCCTGGAAAACTCCTCTCCTAAATGCCACCTGCTCTGTCGTGACCCGCTGTGCACCTGATGTTATGGTGAAGCGGGTCTTCCAGAGCGGCAGCAGCTGTTTTATGTATCTCACTTTATTATTATTATTATTAATATTATTATTACTATTACTTTATGACGTTGTAACCGAAGTAATTGCATTAAGAGAAGTACGAAAAATACCCTTCAACAAATCTGCTCATAATTTTTTTTGGATGCGCTACTATAGCTTCAATTATTTTTTTATCATAAAGATAAATAGTTTGGTCACATTTTTTCTCGTAAAATTTTTATATTTCTAACAGTTTTGACTTAATTAATTTTCTTATTACAACATCACTCTCAAATCAAATCCGGACTTAATTATTTCATTTCAAAATTAATTTATTATTTGATGGTAAAAGCGAAACAATGGCATCCTACTTTACAGAAACTTGTAGTTGACTGCTCCTTCACAAAAACTGTTCGATATAATCACTACATTTTGATAATTCTGAAAGTGTCTCATTTCTTTCTGTCTATACAAAATTTTTTATTTTAAATTGCATAGAAAGAAACTGCTGCAAAATCAACTTTTAAAGGGTTTTCCTCAAAACTTAATATTAGTTACATAACTCCTTCATCCACTTATGTTTTGAATTATTTGTGCAGTAACTTGTATTACTCGAGTCTATTATTATTTTCCATGTTTAATTAAAACATATTTTTTAATATGGGGGCAATTTTCATTTCTTACACAAGGGCCCAGTGACCTGTTGGCTCACCACTGTATATGAATTAAAACGAGGTAATTGTTTTTGATTTTGTTACCACCATGAATAGAAAAAGTTTAAGAGCAATTTATAGATTTATGTTACCCCCTGATAAAAATGCCGACTTATATTCCCAGACTATATTAAAAAAGTAATGTTATCATTATTATTTTAAAAGGATAAATTCAAATTGCTTTAGTATCTCCCCATGTGTGCTTGTAAAACTTATACATATACATCCTATATAATAACTCACTCTTAAAAATTTCCAGTTTCACTACGTCCCCACGGTAATTTTGTGTTATTATATTATTAAATTAATTGAATTTTCGTGTCAGATAAATAAATCTTCAAAACGCGTTTAACAAAATGTCCCTATAAATCGTGGAATAATAGCAGGGTGCATCCACAGATAGAGATACCACGTTTCCAACGTGTTATTATATTCAAATTATTATAGGGTCTAAACAAAAAACTCGAAGTCAGAGCATCGACTCTTTTAACATAATGAAATTGAAAATTATGTAAACTATTCATTATCTAAAAGGTGCTATTGTAAAAAATTATCTAATCTATAATTACACAGGGTGTTCTAAAATCGAATTTCTAAGAGTGGAATGAAAAATAATATTAACTGAAAATTTTTTGTTAATTATTATTTACTAACTTTTACAAATCTTATCACAGATAAGTATAACATATCTTTTAAACAATTATTTTCCCGGCTATTTGCCAAAACGCTGTAATTTGGATTACAAAAAAGATAATATGCACATTATGTTCAGTACAATTGACTCAATAATGTTATTTTTAATTTCAGCTATTCTGTCTAGTAAAAAACCAAAAATAAATAAAATACAAGGTACTCACCAGTTGACACTCACTTTAAAAAATTTTAAAATATCCACGGACACGTGTTTCTGCTTGCCATAGCGTCATCAGGGTAGCCAGCACATTTAAAGAATCCAAAGTAAGGAAACTTGTAAACCTTAATGTAATAAACATTAATGGCTTCAGAGAACAGAATAATTGAAATTATATAGTGGAAATACCCCTAGTAGGGTCAATGAAATAATTTAAAAAACAAATTAACGAATTTCTAAAACCTAAGGATCGAAATATGCTACTTTTTTTTTAGAAATATCTATCTATAAAACCAGCAATTCCAAAATAAGATTTTAATTTTTCTGTCGATTGAAAGTCTCACAGTTATAGAGATTTTGATATAAAATGTTGAGGTATTAATTTTGAGAGTGCCTTTTGTAATATGTCGAGGCTCCATTTCAATACATTTTTTATTTAGTCCACGAATAATGAAGATCAAAGTGTATACTTGATTTAAGAACGAAAAGGATGAAGGCTGAACATTGGCTGTCTTTTCAACCTTCTCCAATATAAACGATACTTAAAAACATATGAACTATGAAGTTTTATGTATGTATAGTTTCCAACATTTTTCTTAACTTTTAGTATACTGATGAAATTTTACAACTGGCAAACCTGACAAGTTGCTAACCATGAATAAGAAGTTATACACCATCTAATTATAATTTCTAGGCATCTAAGTATACTTATATTGACATGTAGATGTCGCCATATGTCATGTCATTTGTTTAATGTCAGAATTCCGAATATATCTAAAAAGTAATATTTGTTATAATCATCTGAATAGTTTTTAATGTTTTATGATTATACCTGGAATTTCTTTAATTAATGTAATATTTTTATATACAGACAAATCTTGTGAGATATATAAATAGACAGTAAATGCTGTATGTATTTTGTTTGTTCAACATATGTAGATTGATGTAGATTTGTTTTGTTTAAAAATCAGTCAGCCGAAGATGGGACACAAGTGGTAATTTCGAAATAGCCTAAACCGTAATGAATTCAAGACTTTATCTTTTTTCTTCATTCTAACATATTCACTGATAGTGTATCTTAGAAAATATTATAGATTTATTTAATCTAGTTTTAAAAATGTCAATAGCAACACAATTTTATG
Organism: Rhamnusium bicolor; assembly: GCA_029963845.1. Classification (NCBI taxonomy): domain Eukaryota; kingdom Metazoa; phylum Arthropoda; class Insecta; order Coleoptera; family Cerambycidae; genus Rhamnusium; species Rhamnusium bicolor. The sequence continues at coordinate 69,661 of JANEYF010000360.1, read as the reverse complement.
ACCTCCTACAGAGAGTTACTTCATAAATTACGAAATTCAAAGTCTGATAATATCCAACTCATTGTCAAGAAATTGGTGTGTACGTAATCACTCCCTTAACACATGTAATTAATCTTTAACTAGATATGATACATACCCTGAGAAGTTAAAAGTTTCAAATGTAATATCATTATACAAAAATGTTGATACAAATTCAGTTATAAATTATAAAGCAATTAGCCTTCCGGGTAACATATCCAAAATTTCTGAATTGTCACCTATGTACTTGATTAGTTCACAGATAACCCTTGGATTTTCTGTAGATTTCAATATGGTATTTGATTGTGTTGATCACTGAATTAAGGGAATTGCCCATGTAATAAGTTTAAATTAAGTATGCTGTTTTGAGCTTATCTACTATCAGCTGTGTGGTTCCTCAAGGCTCTATATTGGGACCTACATTATTCACTATACATATTAATGATATATTAAATTAAAGCTTTCGTTTTTTTATTTTTTTTTTAAGGAAACACTTTATCCAAAGTGTTACCACTCTTTGGATAAATTATTGCTAAAGTTAAAAGATAAATAAACAAGAGATAATCACAAAATCTAAAATAACATCCACAAAATAACATTATACACACAGGATGATACAAATTTAAATAAAATATAACAGATATAATACCTAATATATAAAAACAATCAATAAATATTCATAAGTAAGTTTACAGTTAAATATATCCAGACTGTACTCTATATTACTATTATAATTTAAGCACATTTGATACCGAGGAGATGTTTGTACGAGAGGTAGGAAGCTTAAATATATTATTTGTCTTAGTACTTAACCTGGGAGTTCTACATTTAATAAATGAGATAATAGCGGGACAGTTAATATCATTACCTATTAATAATTTTGTATAAAAAAAATTACTGAGTATGTTACCCACCTCCTAATTACGCTCTCATTTCAAATTTATTCTTGAGGTGTCCCTTTAACTGGATATATGCCATTCAAAATGAAAATTGCATATTTAGAAAATCTTTGTGGTACCTTTTCTAGTGCTGTTATGTAAATCTTATAACTGGGACTCCAAACAAAACTAACAAACAGCATGCGTAGAGTAGACAATTTAAAAGCTTTGCTGGTGCACAAAACCCAAACTTCCGAACGCTTTCATTTTTCAATATGTTTAAAAAAGCTTGTTTCAAGTCAAAAGTAATGCCAAGGTCTTTCACAAAGTTAGGTTTCTCTAAGGTTCAGTTGTCCAAATTGTAGTCAAACATGATAATGTTTTCCGTGAAAAAACATGACGTTACAATTGGTAGCATTTGATTTTTAACTCACCAGTTGTTAAGACTGTCAAGATTGTGCCAGTGTTTCAGACAGGCAAAATCAAAATTTACGCAAAAATTTAATTTCAAGTCATCAGCATAGGGTTAATAATGTAAATCAAGGTTTTTAATAATATCATTAGCGAACAACATAAAAAAATGGACCGAGTATGGAACCCTGCGACACTCCTAAGGTATGAGTAAATTGAATTGACTGGTAACCACGATATTGTACAAATTGAGTTAGACAAGACAGATAAGATTAAAACAAATTTGTGAGAGAAGTGTTAAGGCCAACGCCTTCCATTTTGTTAATAATATACTTTGGTCCAATCTGTCAAATGCTTTGAAGAGAAAAATAAGTGTAAATAACGTCCTCCTGATGTTTTCGATCAAGGGCTTCAGCGATATACCATCACATAAAAACTATTAAAATTTCTTACATACATTGATAGAAGGCATCTTGTTATATTGATACATGTGAAGTCCAAAATCTAAAGCCGTTGTTATTCAACATCATTCGTTAACACCAACAAACATACAATAGATATTAGCAGTTTAAAGTTAATTACATCATGCACATAATACAACTAGATGCCTTTGAAAGCTGAAACATTGTAAAATGCATGAATAATAACAAAAGGTCTCTCCTAAATAACTGTGTTAATTGGTCAAAGTTCATCGTAACAATAGTGTAAGTATCAAAAAGGATAAGCTTAGTTTTATTTATAACCAGACGATGTCAACTTAGTTGACGAAACACTTATCGATTACAATGTGCAGTATTTACAGTGCTTTGATAAGGTAATTTTATTGATTATCTAGAATTCAACACGAAAATACTCACTCTGTTCAATGGATATGATGAACGGTTTACTGAATGAGTAACGTAAAATCTACGTAGTAATGTTAATATAACAGCTATGCAAGAATAAAATTAATCTACAATTTTGTTAGAGGCATTGACAAATTCAATGATTTAATAATTTTATTTATTACCTCATTATTAACTCTTACGCTGATTTAATTTATTTTACTCAGTGTAAGAAAACCGTACAACTTGACACCGTTTCCATCTAGTTAATAAAAATAATCAATACCGATTATCTGCTAAATAGAAACATCACTTGTCGATACCTTGATTTGCATTTAAAAAGAAACAATCTATATTTTAATCAACACCTCATCCCGGTATAATAGAAACTAGATTGATTAATAAACTGCCACAGAGCTTATGCTATTAATATCAGTTAATATATTTTGTGCCGGAGATAGACCCTCATCATCAGCGTCTGACCAGAGCGAATTGTTGTAGAGTTAGCGCCCTTGTAATTAATACCGAAATTCTGTTCCAAGAACACGTCGGAACACGCCTAGATTTCAATCAACGTATTTTGACGCTATTATTATATACCCACTTATTAATTTAAGGAAACCTCCTAAACTAGTTTTCATTTTGCGGCGAGTTTGCGGATAATTTATTACATATTTTGGTGCTGCGACGGTTAAAAAATGAAAAACACGCAGGTTGTGTCAGTTTTTACGGGGAATAATTACAACGTATATAAAATTTATTCATGAATCTAATAGAAGTTGCATTCGAGATCGTGTGAAACTAGCACTCGTGTCTAAACCTTTTTTCTAAACAAAAAAAAATACAAGTAATGTCTATAAATTAATAAATATCATGGTCTTGTCACTGACCATCTGTTATGTGTACAGGGTTTTTTAAATTCAAGGCTCACCATTTGTATCTCGTTTAAAAATATAATGATAACAGCATCTATTTTGTTGAAATCTGATGACTCACATGATACAATAATAAACGAGAATTGGCATTTAAATAAATGAGGTTTATGATGATTTCAAGAAATAGAAACATCACTTGGTGTTTGTGTGGCCATATTATGAAGTAAAACAAATGTGTAGTGAGTATTTTTTGTTCATATGTAATCCCAAAAATACAAATGTCCTGATTTATATTTTTCACGTAAATTCACAAAAATATGCGAAACCGCCAAAACTAGCCCTCCATCACGTCAGATAAACAAGGTATCAATTGTGAATCAAATTTGTGTACACTTTATAGGGTAAAGTTGAACATGAAATGAAATAGTCGGATAATATTAATTATAAAATAAAATCATTATAATTTGCTTAATGTCTATCCCAAGGGTCTACTCAAGACCACTGTTGATCACTTTATATATATTTAATACTAACCAGTGACGTAACTTCAAATCTTGGTCACCCCGTGAAAATGTGACTTAGTCCCCCTTCTCCCCCGACAATTTACAAAAACTTTTCAGTACGACTAAAATAATATGCAAAAAGTCCCAGCATACTATAAACATTTGCATTCGAAGCTTAATGAATAAACTAAATGGGGCCACTTCATGGGGGCGCGGGCGGCCAATTTAGAGAAAAAATTCAGAAAAAGTGTAATTTAAGAGTTGCTCAGTTAGTTCCAGTAAACCTTATTATCATCATGAAATATACCAAGAAAAAAGTAATGAAGACATTTTTAAGGGAATTGAATAATTTTGCCAACACTCTCAGAACTCTTTTCAAATATGAAATATTTATTTAAAGGGTGGCCAAAATTGTTGTTGTCCTGGGACGCATAGGGATCTAGGATTACATTACATTTTACATTTTTCTAATAAGGTGATATTTTCTATCCCTTGTGTGAAAATTAATAGCGACTTAAAATCATTATTAGAAATCTTTGACGACCACTGTATAATTATCAACTCTACATAACCAGTTATAATGGTAAAAAAAGCTTACAATTATTAACTCTACATTGCCAGTTATAATAGTGAAAAAACTTACTGAATTCTGTAAATGATAAACTTTCCAGTACTTTTATGGAAAAAATAACCTCATCCTACGTTGCCAAATTTCCAATGTGGTGCTATGTATACTTAAAATATTTATTGCACTAAGTATGAACAAATAAAGAATATCAATTGATATATCAACATTGCAAAAGGTGGATAATCCACAAACATTTCGAAAAAAAAGCGGTCCCAGTATACTACCGTGTGGAACACCGTTGATTACTAGCACATTATAAATGACACCAATGACATCATATTTTTCGTGAAATGTTTTCTGATTTGCCCCTTCTTTTCTCTGATGGTAATTGTAAACGATACTTAAATTATTCCTTTCTGTTTTTTTATTAACAACAACAATAGCATTTAGTAAAATTATGTGCAGCCAGGTTAGTTTTTCTTTTTTTATCTCGGTACTTTTCTTTCCAGGAATACTCGTGGTCATATAAACGTCATTCTAAATTTTGCTTAGTTTGGCCTACATGCATCAAACCGCGATGACTACATGGAATTTTGTATACTACTTCCCAATTGTATTTTAAAGCTAATTTACCTTTCACGGAATTATTACACAAAAAATTTTAAAACAGATTTTATTATACACTGACGATCAAAAGTAACGCACTATCCAAAATTTACCATGATTTTGAATATGATTTTTTTCCTAAACCAAACCGTTTGTCCGATTTTAGTGATTTTGTTTTTTTGTAGGTTAACTCCTGTAGAATGTAAAGCCAGGATGACTATTTTTTCTCTAAATACAAGATGTAACAATAAAGTTATGTTTTTTATCATAAATTCACACCCTGTTGGAATCACCAGCAGCAATATTAAATTCCAGTTTAGACCCAATAGGTCCCATGCACATAATATAATTTTGGCATTTTTGGAATCTCTACTTAATACAAAAAACCAGTGTGTAAAGGATTTCTTTTATCTTTTCTTTTACCAAATTTTTTCAAGATTAAAGTACGATGGCTCTGAAGGGCCACATCAAATAAAAAAACCAGAAATTTCTACTTTTAAAGTAGAAATTTCTATTTTTGAATTTTTGATCTAAAGAGGCGCGGCGCCCAAAAAGGGTTTTTTTGCCAATACCGCCTTACCAGTGGCTTATAGGTAAATAATGGCCTGTATAAAACTTTTAAGAACACAGAAGTCTTCAAAGTGGGACGGATCATTGAAAATTCAAAGAACGCTCATTTTTAAACTAAATTTGGATTTTTAGAAAATTATGTCCTTAAAAAGTTTTATAGCAGCGGCCATGTTTCAAATACCTGCATAAAAAGTTTTAAAAAGAGGAGGTGAATTACCCACCGTGACACCATTAGTGGATGGAATGAGATACACACACTTCACTTTTATTGTAATTTATATCATTATAATTCATAACAAATTATCTACTGTCGTTTCTACGATATTAAGAAAGGACCGTTTAAAAAATAAATGTCAAATATCTCAATTACAAAGCCTTAGCGAACCTATGTTTATAAGAAATGTCCCTGTATACAATAGTATACATATATAACGCGTGCGATTTAAGACCGCAACACCTTATAATTGAACGCGTTGACCGATTTATCTATTATTTGTTTAATTTGGGGCATGTTATAACAAACGAAATTTGTATACAGGTATTTGAGACATGGCCGTTGGTATAAAACTTTTTGAGGGCATGATTTCCTGAAAATCCAAATTTAGCTTAAAACTGAGCTTTTTTGGAACTTTCATTGATCCAGTCCCACTTTGAAACTCCATTGGTGTCTATTGGACTTGCAATGAAATGTTTCAGACAAAATTTCTGTGTTCTTAAAAAGTTTTATACAGGACATTTTTTACCTAGAAGCCACTGGTAAAGCCTCAGATTAAGATAAAGCGGTATGACCATAAACCCGTTTTGGGCGCCGCGCCTCTTAATGTCAAAAATTTAAAACTAGAAATTTCTACTTTAAAACTAGAAATTTTTAGTTTCAAAATTAGAAATTTCTAGTTTTAAAGTGGAAATTTCTAGTTTTAAAACAGAAATTTCTAGTTTTAAAGTAGAAATTTCTAGTTTTAAAGTAGACATTTCGAGTTTTAAAGTAGACATTTCTAGTTTTAAAGTAGAAATTTCTAGTTTTAAAATAGAAATTTCTAGTTTTTAAGTAGAAATTTCTAGTTTTAAGTAGACATATCTAGTTTTAAAGTAGACATTTCTAGTTTTAAAATAGAGATTCCTAGTTTTTAAGTAGAAATTTCTAGTTTTAAAGTAGACATTTCTAGTTTTTTTTAATTTGTTTTCACCCTTTAGAGCCATCGTATTAAAGTTTGAATGTGTCTGTTACGTGCACAAACACTGCCGGCCAAGCAAGTCAGTGTATAACGTCAAAGGGCTCGTAAGCAAATCGTGCTATTTATGATTTGTGTTGTGAAATATTAAGTGAAGTAATTATAATTATCAATTTTTCTAAATTGTCATCAGAGAGCGGGTGCATCGTACCGATATGTAAAAATACTTTAATTAAAATGACAGAAAAAATATTTGTCCAAGCTCCAAGAAATGGAAAATATAGAAACTGTAGTTAAAGATAGGATCCAAAGGAATTTTTGTAAATAAGTTGCAATTTTGCATGCGTGGACTGTTTTGATGTGAGTAATTAAAAAATAATAATATTAAAAATAAATATGCAAAGGCAATAAAAAATAATACGTGTAAAGTTTATATGGCAGGGTAACAACAGGGATCATGGGTTTCCCAATTTTTTATGTTATCTTGGAGCACCAGTGACGATATTTTCCATCGTGGATTTTGTGTGAGCCTTCTGGGTGCTACTGAAAATCATCAGACACAAAGTTATCCCTTGGGTGAGACTCACTTTTAGCAAATGATTTTATTTAAATAGATTTTAATCGCAACTCAAAGTTTTTACTTGAAAATGATAAAGGGACGTCCAAAAATAATTTTTCTAAAAGTACTGTATGTACGTATATAAAATTCTATCTACCAAATGTATTTTTTTTATATATAAAAAACATTTAAGTGTATTGATTAGGGGGTTTTGATTCTATCTATAAATAAAAATTTAGGAATCAAAACGGCATTAGATATTTCCAGCCGTTCGCGAGTTATAAGGAAAAATAGTGTGACGTCACTCTCAAATTTGGCTAGTGTAAAAATATAACCTCTTTGTTTATAAAACTACTATACGATTCAAGTGTATTGAGCCCTCATTTTAACCGCGAACGAGATCGCGAATAGCTCAATAACGGAGGAGTAAAAAAATACCACTAGAAAATTTTACATAAATCTAATATGTGATTCCCAAAAAATGACCACTTAATGTTTAATGTGACGAGAGTATCGTTGAAAATGGGTACATTTTGTGGTATAAATTAAAGAAACTTCGTAACGTTTTAACTAAAGTTATTAAAATCTCAGTGAGTGGTTTACAATAGGCACATAATGAACACACTCTTTTTAATTTTTTTCCCTGCTCCGTTGGCATCATCTGGAGATGATTAAAACAGTTTTAATCATCTCCAGATGATACCAACATGGTTGGCGCAACGCGCGTCGAGTGCACTAAATAGTGTTTTGGTGTTTCGTGGAAAACTACATCAGTGTCAGAAAGTTATGTTTTTTCATTATAATTCGTCGAGATTCGTCCAGAAATGCAATAACATTTTTTAAGGGGGGGGATTTTTTTCCCGAAATTGTACAATTTTTCTTCCTTCATTCATTATGCCTCTTCTAGTGGTATCACATTCACCAAATTTAATGTGTCACAAAAATGTTGACAATCTTAACTGCCAAATTTGGAAAGTCTCTAATTAGTATTTTTTGAGTTATCGCGGATACACACGCACGCACGCACGCACGCACGCACCGACAGACATTATTCGGAAAATAGTCAGAATGGATTCAGAAGGGTTCAAATCGTATAAATATATATCAATCAAGATCTCGAGGTCAAAAGAAATCACGATTACTATACTTCCTTATATTAGGTATAAGAAAGTAAAAAAGTGTACCAAAAACTGGTGAATCCCACAGGGTGTTTTGAATTTGCATTAATTTTGGTTGTCAGTGTATTTATTAATTTTCATGTGTAAATTTGAAGATTTCGACTTTTTTTGTCCTAAATAAGATTGAAAAATAAATCAAAACGTCGATTTGGTGTACAAATTCGAATTTTATTATCGTAACACAAACGAATAGTGTCCACCTATTACCTATTAAATAGCAAAATTGCCAGTTATTGCAAAACAAAAAATTTTGCAATACAATCCACAATGCCAAGTGATAGTGGCAGACCTTTTAAGGCATACAATTATTTAATTTTAAATTAACTGTTAATAATCAAATGAATAATTTATTTTCTTCAATTTAATTATTTATATTATAATAGACTACAATAGTCTGAGGTGTTTGGTATTGTATATAATACTATGTATTATATCCAACTATGATTTGGCATGTTATTAGTTGGAAATCCATGTGTTAAATAATAATAATTTAATCATGAGATGTGAGGGGTTACAATAAAACTTATAACAACACATCATATTAATAATCGACTATCTTGGACAACAACGCTACAAATGGTTTAATAGAGACATCATCAAGATATTACTCTCAAGTATCATGACCGTACCCTTACGATTTTTGTTGGGAGTCTATCTCTATTTTCTTAAAATTTGTTTGTAAATTTTTACGAGTAGTTTAAAACAATTACTATTTTGATCACTGTTTCGATTAAAAAAATGAGTAACTTGTTACCTCAGACATTTTAGTACAAGTTGATTTTTCCATTATTTTTACAGATAATTTTTCAGTTAGTTCACTATTACACATATACACACACAATATCCCAGGATGTAGCTAACGCAGTTACATCGCATTGTTGTCAGGTATACCTCAAGGTTTAATACTGGGCCATTTGTAAAATGTATTTAAATGTTTCGTCGCTAAATTAGATGTCACTTGGTGGCAAAAATAAAATATAAGACAACATGAAATGAGTCGTTGAATATTGTCAACGTTATTTGTGACATTCTCAATTTTTTCTCCTTGGTGCTTACTGCCACATGACTAATTCTTGTTTATCTAAAAAACACAGTTAATTACCCAATATGCTACTGGAAAAAAATAAAGCTCTGCTCTTGTGACTTTTAACGTCAAAAGGTCAGAGGGTGTTTTTTGACAACTAATACAAGACCATAAAATAATAACATGTTTCCCTGACGTTTCGGAAACGTGTCTGTTTCCTTTTTTAATGTTTATGGATTTTTCATTTTTTGTAGAATATGTCAAGCAATATTTGTTAATATAATATCCATAGATACTTACATAGAATTGTTGATAATTAAAAATCATACAATGTCCGCTTCTTTCGTTAAAGTTTTCGCTGAATCCCATTTTATTTTGTCCATTTTCCCAAATATGTTTCCAAATTTTTGATTTTGCAATTTCATCCTTCCTAATATAATTTTTATGTTCACCTAACCTTATACTGAGAGGTCTGGATAACTCTCCTACATAAAGTTTATTACACTCACACGGAATACTGTAAATACAGTTTTTTCAATTTTGCTAGCAATTTACCGGTTTCGTTTTTGTTAAAATGCATCTCAAATTATTACTCATTTGGAACACTGTCCTAACATGAAACGTCTCTCCAGCACGATGTAATTTTTCAGGTATACCTTGTACATGAGGAATTATTGTAGTATATTGATATTCAGGTTCTTGTTTTACAGGATTATTAAGTATATTCTTAATGTTTACTACAGTTAAATTAATATTATATAGAGTGGCCCCCGAATTGCGCACAAGTTAGAAAGAAGCGTATGCGATAGAGACAATAGATGCAAAATCCATTGCGCATTTAAATCTAAGGGGCCATGCTACGATGCGTAAGTTGTAAATATCTATGGATATTATATAAACAAATAATATATATGTCAAGTTTCACGCTTGACATATTGTACAAAAAAGAAAAATCCATAAATTTTGAAAAAGGAAACAGATTCGTTTCCGAAACGTCGGAGAAACATATTATTTCTTTGTCTCATATTAGTTGTCAAAAAAATTCCCTCTGATTGATCTTTTGAAATAAAAGTCATAAACAGTTTCATTTTTCCAATGGCATACTGGGTAACTAACTGCATTTTTCAGATAACTAAAAATTATTCATGTGGTGGTAAGCCCCAAGGAAGAAAAAAAATAAGTCGATAAATGTGCAACTGTTAGCAAGTCTTGGCATCACAACTGTCCAATGGCAGCAATGGAAGCCCTGTTTATCATGCTCCATTTACATATTAATGTACATATTCAGTGTCCAAAAACTACAGTCTATAAAGAACTTAAACCAGGAGTTCTGGTTGAGCTTTTGAGTGTCATGAATAAACTTCAGTTAGATTCAAATACCAAATCTAATGTCATTTAGGTTTTAATTTAAGCGGAAATTCGAAGGGGCACTAACAAATCTCTGGAGGACCCGAATTTAAAAAGCAGTATACAGATGGAGAAAGGGGTGGTAGTGTCTGGCGCATATGTGCCAAAAACCTCGGGGCACACTTCCACAGTCTTTCAGGCAAAAATTCACACCATAAATAGAATGCACTAAAAAGGGCCTACGAAGAACAAGGATCCTATATCCTTTCTGATATCCAAGCAACACATAACTCTAAATTCATTAAATTTTTTGCCTTAGATTTTGTGGGAATGTTTAAGCAACTAGCAAGATACATGAAGATTATATTGATATGCCAAGACATATTAATATATAGCAATGAGGTTATTTATTGCGTTGCTAGAGAAGCTGCGGGATCATCATTCATCGAACTGGAACTGTTTTGTGGGATATACAATCCCCTTTTCGCATAAAACCTCCCCAACCGTAAAGCGCAAAGGAGTCAGTTACTGTGCTGTCTAGTAGCTGGGGTAGGTACAAGATGTTCGTAGTGGTATCAGGAACACAACTTCTGCTTAACAATCTCCATGTAAATAACAATAAAAATACGGAAATCAAAACGATGTTCTAAAGAAGCAACTGAACTTAGAAGATTCTAGTACTTAGTACCAGAAGAAGCACATGGACACGTTTTGTATTCTTAGTAATAAAAATATAGTAATGAATTCAAAATTTGTAAAAGAAAAAGCATCTTATCCCCTTATAGGTGCGCCAATGAAGAGCGGTACCATGACAAAGAAGTGTTGGAATGATTAACGTCGGTATGTGAATATATTAAATAATCCAGGGGGCAGGTGTGAACCCCTGCAGAGAAACACAGGGGGCATCAGCTATTCAAGCGGCACAATACGCGTACTGATTCACGATAGCCGTACCTGGAAAAGATGTAAATACTATTTAACAATAATCAATTCATAGTAATATATAGACAATTTAATTATCTCGACTAAGAGGGTCAATTAGTGCCATTGGGTGCTGCGTAGTTTCAATATAAAAGTGTATGTTGTGTATTTGTTGCTCTCCATACTAAATGATATTAAAACAACCGTTTCAGTTTTGAGATCTGTCCGTTTTTAAAACTAAGTGCAATGATTTACATGGATTGGTCGATTCGCCCTAATGAAAAAAATATTATACTGAAAGAGATATTTTATCATTTAAAATAGCAAAAAAAGTGACGAAACGAGAAAACTTGTTCACAATATATTGTGTTCAAAAAAAAAAACTACCGGTGTTTATAATATTTACATAATATAAAGTTGTTGTCATGCTAATTACTGACGTAATAAGAGTATTCAATAACGTGTCAAATTATAATTTTACCGAAGACAGTTTAACAACATTTTATTTTCATACTGAACAAAAAGTTTGGTTTTTTAGTTCCTTATATTCTAGAAAGATTAATATCCCGACTCACAGATTAAATAAAAATAAGTTTAAAACTTATTTCCAGCTTGAAAATGTTATGCAAGCAGTGTTAAATATACAGGTGTCCCAACCAAAAATAAGCACCCTAAATAACTTTGGAGATAAAAATTTTTTGAAAAATTTGTGAAACACGTCGACCTTGTTTCCAAGGGGGACATATTTTAATGTAATACTTGTATACCTATCATCATCCCTCTACCCTACACGGCCACCCACTCAAAAAATTCAAATAGCAAAAGGAGGTCGCGTGATACATCTTTTGAAAGGTTTTCGATTCTCTACATAACTGTGTACTTTTTTAAACATTTATCGATTCGTTCCTGAGAAATAATTGTTTTATTATTTTAGGTTCGGGATATAAAAATAAAAGAAGCAATTGAAATTATCGTATGTATTGTTCAAAATGACCCCCACTGACTTCCATACAGTAGTATAATCTGTCTTGAAATTCTGTACCAACATTTCTGAACACATCTGGAGTCAATAAACGGCATTCTCGAACAATTCTTTCACGTAACTTTTCCAGAGATGCGGGTTTTGTTGCAAATACCTTCGATTTCAAATGTCCCCACAGAAAGAAATCCAAGGGAGTTACATCGCGTGATCTAGCGGGCCACTCCACAGGACCTCTTCCAATCCATCGCTCAGGAAACTGATTCTCCAAAAATTGACGGACTGCTGTAGCAAAATGTGGGGAAGCCCCATCCTGTTGAAAAGACAGTTCGCCCTCTAAAAGATTATCGTCTTCTTCGAAGATTTGGGTAATCATTAGGTCGATGTTATTTTCTAACAGATCGAGGTACCTTTCGACATTTAAATTGTCAGGAATAAAAAACGGCCCGACCGACAATGTGATCCCCTAAGATGCCAGCCCAAACATTTAACTTCTGATGCCTTTGGGTATGAGTTTCCATGAGCAAATGTGGATTGTTTTCACTCCAATACCTATAATTGTGCCTGTTTACTTCCCCATTTATCTGAAATGTCGATTCATCAGAAAAACACGTATTGTACAGTTGATTGGCATTGCCGTTTAATTGTTCACTAAAAATCTCACAGAATTCAAGCCGACGATCAGGATCATCTTCGTTTAATTCCTGTACCAATTTAAATTTATATGGATGAAATTTGTGGGCCTTTACAATTCGATGAACACTGCTTCGTGATACACCGGAAGCCTCAGCTACTTTCCTGATCGATTGAGTATTATCCATCTGCAAATGACCCAGAACTGCCACTTCGACTGCTTCATTCCTAATCGGTCGCTGAGGTTCATGCTTTTTGTTTCCTACAGAACCTGTTTCCATAAATTTTGTTAATAATTGTAAAACATACTGAGAACCAACCCTTCTATCTGGATGATTTCTATTGAATATGCGCTCCGTAGCTCTAGCACAATTATCGTTTTTAAAATAAATGCTGACAATTCCTGTTCTCTCCTGAAGGGTATAAACCATTTTGAGAACTCACTCTGGTAAAATGTATCTCGATTTAAAATTGGTTGTGAACAAATTAGTGTTCAAGGACTATCAAATACTTATGAGTCTTTTATTATTCTAAAACTAAACGGACAAGGAAAGAGTTTTTTGTAGAAAAAACTCGTGTTGATTTGAGAGCACTAAAAAATGTAGTTTTTTTTATAAATTCCAATGCCCAGTACCGTGTATTTTAGATTTTTTAAACGATTTCGATTGTGTGTAATCATCAAAAATAAAATTATTTTCCTTAAGAACGAATCGATAAAAGTTAAAAATACACACAGTTATGTAGGGAATTGAAGGGCCTTTTTAAAAGATGTATCACTCGACCCCCTTGCCATCTGAATTTTTTGAGGGGGTGGCCGTGTAGGGTAGAGGGATAATGATAGGTATACAAGTATTACATTAAAATATGTCCCAGTTGGAAACAAGGTCGACGTGTTTCACCAATTTTTCAAAAAAATTTATCTCCAAAGTTATTCAGGGTGCCTACTTTTGGCTGGGACACCCTGTATAAGCTTGCCAGTACCTAAGATGTGATTCGCGGCCTACAGTAAACTGTAACGGATCATTTAAATTATGAAATTCTCGGTCGATATAAAACAAAACATTTTTATTTTGTTCGCCTTTCGTCCTTTTCCAGAGATATGTTTATGTTTTGAAAAAATTAGCGCTTGTATATACAGGGTGTTTTTGTAATACATGCATATATTCAAATTCGTAAATATTCACATTACTTGATATTCACAAAAATATTTATTTTACAAAATGTCTAAAAACAGTCAAGAAATATTAATTACTATCATATAATATTACCTACGCCTATGATATTTGTCATCGCTTCAATTTGAAACCTTTTACAAATTCGTAAGTAGTACGAGGCGTTGCCGCAAGATTTACGTCTTACTATGTCAGTATTTACTAGTCCGAGTACGTGACGCGTATCTAAATAAAATCATGTTATGATTGGAAAACTATGTGCTCTAGCTTGTTACTGCAATCAACGGTTTGTGTATTTGTATTTTTAATTATGTGTAACTGTTACAAATGACGAATTTTCGAACATTGTTTTCATAAATATGGTGCTTTTCTTTATTAAAAGTAGGTATTAATTTATTACTAAAAGTGCTAACTTTGTGTGTAGTGAAGTGAAGTGAAGAGTTTAATCTATTTGTCATGATTACATGCAGACTTGGCAACATTGGAAATTCAGTAAATAGCATTCTACATTCCTAACAATCCTAGTGCCCAGATTGCAGGAGAAAATTTGAGTCCAAAATTATTTTAATTTTTTTGAATTTCTTAACTTTAAATGTGGGATTTATTTTACATTTTCATAAGGACCTACAGATTTGATTATATGAATGCATTTCAAAAACACCTGTAGATGCACAGAGTATTATATCCATGTATATTTCTTTGCCAATTTTTAAGTAATTACATGGGGTTATTCATAAAACTCCAAAAATATCTACCGCCTTGGGTCGACCCATATTCTTTATTAACATGTAGTTCTTGCAGATTCAATCTTTCTGATGTTTTTAGATTGAATTATTTTCTGATACTATGCATTTTCCCCAATTGTCTATCTATTAGTAGGTTTTATAAAATAATGGATATGAAAATTGTATTACCAACAGAAGATATACCTCTGAAAATTCCGTTGCCTTTCTTAGACAATACAGAATTTCATTGTGCTAGAGGCATATTCATTTAACGTAACTAAGTGTGTTATTTCTAGAGCTCGGACTTAGGTATCGGTATCCAGTGACGGCTTTTATTTAGACCATGATAAAGGCTAATACTTACGTATTAATATTTTAAAATGAAATAAATAAATTCTCTTGACAATTTTATTGAAAGCATACCCCACAGGTGTCAAGCTATTCTCCAAGCTAGATATGGTTCTATCCTAACTATGGAAATCTGTTTAAACATGTTTATGTAAATAACTCCAATCAGTCGTTCCCAAGTGAGGACAATAGAATTTCGAGTACCACACGGGTCGGTACTGGGACCAGTATTATTCCTAATAAATATTAACGAACTGGTATACGTTAACCCCAGGGCCGACTTTATTATCTTCGCTGATGATACAACTGTTTTAAACAGAAACGAAAATCACAATGAACCACAGCTACGATTAGAGGAAATTCAGCGAGGGTTACTGCTGAAAATATATTTTTCAGTTTATGTAATTCGCATATAAATAATAATCCAGAGGCAGTAACATTCCTTGGGGTACAGATTGACCCAAAGCTCTCATGGAACATTCACATCGATAACTTGTGTAATAAAGTTAATTTCTTGTATTTATCCAACTTGAAATATGTCCTTAATAGGACATAATAATAATAAGTACCCCTAATTCTAATCCAGTCAAAAATATCATATGCTATTCATGCTTGGGGACATGTACCAAACATGAAACGTGTTTTCGGATTACAAAGGAAGGCAGTACACATTATAGATAAGCTAGAGTATAGATCAGATTGTAGATAAACCTATATGTATATGGAACTCACTGTACCATCACTATATATTTTACAGTGCCTCATGTACGTTACAAATAATTTACCAGACTATGTTACTTATGAAAAAATTCATTTCTATGATACAAGATACAAGACAAATATTTGTATAGACTTTCACAGAATTTATAAAACTAGATCAGTAATGTCATATTTTGGGAAAATGTTGCCTACAAACAGTTTTTTAAAATGTAACAAAAAATATGTCAAATTAAAATTTTTATATTCTATGCAAGATTTCTATAATAATGACTACGGATTGGCAAATTTAGTGCCTTAGCATTTTAAATGTTTTGCATTGTTTTAATATATGAACTGTAACTACTTGTGTAAACTCTAGTTTTTTTAGCGCCAATAAATACATTCATTCATTCAATCAAATAAATGGCAAATAAACATGTCTGTATATCGACGCTTAAGAAACAATACCTCTTATCTCCAAATTAGCAGTTTTACAGGAGACGAAAAAAACTAAGTTTCCTTATTAATAGATATGTTATTTTTATCATGGAGATCATGGAGATATGAGTTATTTTATTGTTATACGAGGTATTTTTTAAGTTTTTAAGTAGAGTTTTTGGTATCAATATTAATCTTGGAGCTACAAGATATTGGGAACTGTTGGACATAGGAGTGGACATTAATTTAAAATTCTAAACCGAGTTTTGACAAAAATGGAGATACGAGGTATTGTTTCTTAAGCGTCGATATAATACCTTGTATGAAACAAAAGCTACATTTTTTAAAAACTGTAAATACGTCTTTGAAAAAATAAAAGACAAAACAAAAATAAAGAAGTTTTTTATAACCAATTGAGAATTTCACTATAAATTAATTTAAATCAGACTTAAAAAATCTTCATTGCATTAAGTGATCCACTTCAGTTCCCGAGGAATGTATTTGTATAAAATTTCAAATATTTTTAAATTAATTTAATACCTCAAATCGCCTTCAGTTGTATAATTTAAAAGAGGGTTGTACTCATATTTTTACTAAACAGTCAGGACATAAATATGATAGCGGATAAATTAAAAAGTTCAGGTTATCACGCTATAACCATATGTTTTATATTTATATAAAAATTTAACGATCAGATTTATGTATTTAATCTATGAAAGTAAGAGACCGATAGCTTTTACCGCGGTTATTATTTATTATAAATCGCACATTCGGCGATGATTTGTTTATTGTTTCATCTAGTACTTTATGCAATATGTAGTTATTCAATAGAGATTACGTTAATAAAGTCATTATAGTCTATTACATAGATAGTTATCTATAATACTCATCAATACAAAGTTCGTTCGAGTGCATATTTAATTAGATGCCAGTTCTATTAACAATATTAGATATTCATCGTTACAGTTATTTTTATTATTATATTGTTACCTTAAATGGCTTATACCTCATTATAAAATATATCCCTTGTGCTTAATGGCTCTTGAAATACTGTAATTTTTAGTTACACTAAAAAGTTAATTTCGTGTAAATAATGAATATATATGATGGAGTGGATAATTTATATACCGGTTGGTTAGAAGCATTAAGAGGTAGATATTGGTCAGCAATTTAAACGCACTGTTTATATTCAATAAATTTTCTAGAAAATTATAATTATTGTTTATAAAGTATGAACTTGGGATTTCATAAATTCGCACAAAAAATCCAAGGATGTAATATGCAGTTATCCGGCCCGACAAGCTATAGGACTTCGGATACCTAACCAATTGTTATCAAATAATCGATTTAGTACTGATTAACAATTCTACAATTATGTGCTGGCGCATCATCTTACTTATTATAAAATCTGTGTTCTTTCTAGCCTTGCAATCGGCTTTTTTATTTCTTGCTTGATCTTTTCTAAAACAATATTGCTTATCAACTGAATCAAATCATTTTGAATATGATTTGATGTACCGCGAAATATTGTGGAGTGTTCCAGATGGTTACTTAAAATTGTATCGTATTTTGCTAATAAATCAACTAAATTGATAAAATTGCCCCTATTAGCAACGCTTCGAGATTCAGTATGACCTCTAAAACTAAGTTCATTTTCGCCGAGAAAACAAACAATGTCAATAAGTCCTTTTAACACTTTCTTTCAACTGCTGATCTAATGAATGCTCAATTTGTGATTTTCCAAATGTTTATTCTTTTAGCACCGCTCGCAAATGAGTTTCACACTTACCATGCCTTTTTGTCACTTTGTGAATGTAGTTTAAATCTGAAAAGCCATTTTTATTCCAAACACCTTTTTCATTTGTGAACAAGTACACATGGCCAACAAAACAATTTACACAAATTTTCACAACCCCTTAACCACTGATTAGCACTGTACACTTCAATATTAAAGTACCTATAGCATGATTTAACTTTCGTTTTTAAGAGTTTTAAATCAGGTGTTGGTTTCCCGTTTCTAATAAAATCCAGTTTATCTTGAAACGAATATGTTGAAAATCCCCTTTTCAACAAATTGCACACCACACAAACGCAAATAATATTTTCCACAGTGCTAGAACCAGCTTCCAAATTTAATAAGTAATTCTAAATCTGCTTACACGCGCACTAATATTCAACGTTTTAAAAATCACTTGTCGCCGCACCACAGGTTTAGAAACACCAAAAAAGTTTTTATAAATATAGCAGAAAAGCTGAGAATAATACTAGGAAGATTAATATTAAGTATAATATTAAAATCGATATTAAAATCAAGATTAAAATCTATAAAATAAAACGTATTACGATGCTATACAGCTCAGATATCAAGATTATGAAGTGGGGATGGGATGCATTTCAATAAGTTGCCTACTTACATCAGAGACAATTGTCTCTGCTTACATATATCGAAGTCGCGCGAGTTCGTGTTGGCTCGATTAATCGAGTGCGTCATCGTTACGGTTATAACGTGCAACATTATCTCAGCTGCTCAAAATCAGGGCCATGTCTATTGAAATTGGGTAAAAGTAAATTTTAATGATTAATATATGTGATAAATAATAATTAGGTTCTATTTATGTGTTTTTTTTAATAATCCCAGGGGAAGCACTGCTTCCCTTGCTTCCATGGACCGACCACCACTGGTGTTTAGCTAAAAGAAAATCTTTGGGAAACCCTCCATAAGCATGTTTTCAATAGGTTATAAATACAGTTTCATGTAAATGATGAAAACTTGTATATATTGTGTCACGAAATTATATTTGAATTCTTTAACTTAACCGTTTCTAAAGATTCTAACAGTGATAAATTCGTTCTCTTTATTCTAATTGTAGATTATAAAAGTGCTGGGTCATTTCTTACTTTTAATACTATGTTCAGTGATTCTATTGTTAAAAAGTTTACCCAACATTTATCTAAAAAAAAAAAAAAATATGACGATTACCTACTTAATCTTGACTCTGGTCTACAGTATTAAAACAAAATGTGTAGATTTTTCTGTTCTTATATTTTACAAATGCCGGTGTTAAAAAATAATTCTGAAATTCTTCATTTAGCAATTACATCGTGGTGGTCTCTAACCCTCGAAATTACATAAAAATTACTCAATTATCTGAAATGCATATAATCAAACAATCTGCCAATTACCTAAAACTGTCCCAATTAAACACATTAAAGAACATTTTTTCGGTAAAACCTATTATAGATATCGAAATTGTAGTAATTTTTAAGGCTCGCTCTACTAAACAAATGTCATCGTGGTAGCGTGTTTTTAAACGCTCTCAGACCACAAGGACTTTGCTTTTGTTATTACCAAATTTGAGCTGTAGGTATTTTAATAATAGCCTCTAGCATACATCTATTAGACAATCTGTTTAGAATACAAAACCGTAGCAAAATTATAGTAGTTGTTTTTGGTCACTTGTAGTTTGTATATCTATATTTTGTTCTTTGATGATTACAGCTGTGTTGTATACTCAATTCCTGCTGTTTGCGGTGTATTAGTTCACAACTGTTACTGAGTAGTCCAACGACATGTCTATGAAGTATAATTATTGCTCTTGTAATCGCGAAAACAAAAAATAAAATAAAATAATAAAATTAATGAATGTCAATTAAAACTAGAGTAAAGGCTCGAAATGGAACCATTTTATTGGATACACAACTGTCAGCGACGTGCAATGGATCTTCTTACACGAAGTAAGTGATTTTCTCGTATTTCCTCGCATGCATTTTTGTATTCTCTGAATTTATTCGTCCCTCGTATCTACGTTGATGAAATTTAACAATAATGCTTAATGTGATTGCCTTCTATTTGGAAACTGTCTTTGATAATCGCTTGCAGCAACTGCCGAATTTATATTTTCAAATCCTTGCATAAAATGGATATCTACATTCTCGATAGCTAAATGTAAATGGCATTTTCAGACTTGATAAATGATTAACACGATGCACATACTTCACTTCACAATATGAACAATGGTAGTTGAATTTAAATCAACGTAATAACTAGCTGTTTTTGACATATCATAGAAGATATTGTTTCATAGCGACCTCAGTTTCTCAATACTCTTATTTTGAAGAAAATACAACATGTGTCAATTTTAATGGCGTTTTTCTCAAAAACCATGCGTCGGGTTTCAGGTCCCAGTTTCCATGTCACTAGATACTGAGACAAATATGTATTGAGTAAAAGCACAGAATCGATTCTGTGGTAAAAGCTAGTACTTTTGAAGTTAAATGTACGTGCCAAATTTCAAATCTAAAGCTTTTGTAGTTTCTTAGTAATTGCCGATTTTTTTTTTTTTATATTTTAAACGAAGAACTTTTCTACACATGTTGAATCGAGGTTTTTTACCTTAAAATGAGGTCCTCTATCAATTGGCGAAGTTCTGCTACTATAAACTGGAACACGTTTTTAAGGGATATCTCCTTAAGTACTTCCATAGTAACGGCAAGTTACTAGTGGGACAACAAATCCTAAGGACAATCACGTCTCATAGACAGCTATATTCCTAGAATTATATAAAGGCCAAGAAAAATAGTCGCGCAGGTCATTTATAAACATAAAAGATGCCATTTTTGGATACATGAAATATTCCGGGTCGATTGTCTAATAACGTTTATAACAAATTTATTTATGAGAGCGTAAGTACAACTACTGAGGATTCGAGCATTTATCGTTAAGACATTCTTAAGCCTTTTTTTTAGCTCATAATTTTTAATTAATTTGAGCTATAAGATGACCAGTCACCATTAAATATCAGCACTTTATAAGTGACGCCATCTAGGTGGACTTTCTCGCATTTTAATAAAAGACGCAATTAGTTAAAATTTAAAACATTATTTTATTTTCTATCCACTTAGATCCATTTAGGATTAAGAGCATGGCACAAATATGCTGGTATGCTAATCCCTCGAGTGAATTTCGTTTACTTCTGCGCATGACGTCAGCTACGATACATAATGTTTCGTGAAATTTATATTTTAAATTTGTGAGGCTGTTATATCTATTAAAATTATTATTAATAAGAGTAGAACATTTTAAAGCGATTGCGAAAATTTGGTCTTCTTTCACTACTGTCACACTTGAATCAAAGCCACGCCTCCATGCATATTGGCATATCAATGTATTGGTATCATGACTAAGAGTAAGAAAAAATGGCCCATATGGCCCATATTTCCATAATTTGCATCGCTTAATATTTCACAAATTTGATCATAGATTATATTTAATAGGTAATCTAAAATCATTATTACCAGGACTGTAATAGATAGGATATCTTAGATACTCTCTGTATGGGATTGGTTTTGCTACATAAAATAATATAATTATAAAATATTTCAGGTAATTAATTAATGTGCATATTATCTTGATTATTATACAATAATTTAATAACCAAGGTGACAGATCGCCGGGAAAGTGGTTGCTTATAAATTAATATGATTTGTACCTATCTATAATTATTTGCAAAAAAGTCGAAAATTATAATTATTTGGTAATATTAATTTTTTACTATATATTAGTTTTTCTACTGTTTTATATAATAAAAAACTATGCGATGGCCGGGAATCGAACCCGGATCAACTGCTTGGAAGGCAACTATGCTGACCATTACACCACCATCGCACTTGAGAATTTGTTTCGAAAAACTGGAGTCGTTCAAATATAAGTGTCACTTAAAGCACAAAATTAGTGATTAAAAATTAATTTTAATTCTTTATACTTTCACTTTGTTACACCGAGATATTATTTTCCTCAAAAGGTTTTATAATTATGTGCTATAGGGGAAAATGGATGTCGCCCCAGAGGCAGAATTGAATCCTAATCCTATATTTTGAAAAATGCGCGATATAATAGTAATAAAATTAATTGTAATTTCCGACAGTGAACTTACAAATGTGTGTGGTTTAGTTTATTTCAAACTTATTTGCAACATAAAAAACGTCGGCTTCCTTAACGGCGGTGAAGAGATCAAAGAAGCTGATGCTTTTTATGTTGCAAATAAGTTTGAAATATACTGTAAATGCAAAAAGGTTAAAAAATGATGTTATTTACGTCATGAAATCCAAATTCATTGGGTACGTACGTCTATTAATTATATTACAGTTATGTAAATTCTTTTGTCAATAGGGATAAGAACGGTCTTTTTTAAAATTATAAACAATTACCACATACTTCTCTGTACAATTAAATACATATTACACATTTTAGTACATAATCACTTATAGGTATTAGAGATCGGGAGGTACCTAACAATAAATTCCAGAGGCGACTTTTGCGTAGATATAATACTATATTGTAAACATCTATTAAAATATTTCCAAACAATATGAAATGATAAGATATTCTTATGTACTATGTACTGTTTTCTTTATAAAAATGGGAACAAAAAATTAAAGATTTTTATCAGGTAATTGGGCGGCTTGTAGCTATAAAAAACAATTACTTACTGACCGTCATTATTGGCGAGTGTCCAATAGCAATGCGAACACATAGGTAGATAACCGATTCGTGTTGCTTGGCTATCACGTTTACGCCCAATGCTCCATGTTGAAAATGAATTCAATTTAAATACGTAGTATTTATAAAAAGTCTATGTGAATAACACGTAGATACGTAAAGAATGCGAAATTAAAGGACAACGGAGGTTAACTTTTTAAAATGTCTAAAACTGCTTTCTTGCAAAGTCAAAGCAAATATTTAAAAACACATTGCCTCAGACAGTCATAAAAAGTATGTGAGTGGTAATAATATAATATATTATTAACATTATAATATTATTATATTATTATAGTAGTTATATTATTTTATATTATATATTTTAACTTAGATTTAGTGGAAATGATGGTTCGGTATAAAATAACGTAAAAGAAACTAAAGAATCCACTTTAATAATCATATGAATGAACAGAGTATAGTAACACATTGATGCATTTTACATAGAATCTATATCCGAAATAACTTGCAAAAATGTTATACTTAAACACAAACTTTCGGGTAGTCCATTATCTAATAGTGTTACTCAGATTGGAGAAAATAATGCACAAATTATCTTACCAGTCGTTACCAATCTTTAGACAGCCTCTCTAGGCTTAATCCCACCATAATTCAAAATTATATCTTTCTCTCCCTTTCTTCTTGTTCTTTTTCTCCCTTTAAAAGCTTCATTCAAAATATAATCAACACCATTTCGTCTAAATTCCTAATACTTTTATATAAAAAGTTTCTATTTCGGCTGGAAATTAAGTGGCATAGACATGCACATGGATGTTTGGCTGACTCTGGACGGGAATCTTCAGGAAAAATATTTGTATGTAAAATTATTTGGAATTGGACTTTGTATTAAATAGCCTACAGAAAAATAAATACACGTAAATAAATACATTGTAAACACAAGCAAAGGTGTCCTTCGTGAATATAATTTAAGAAAATAAAATGTATGTATCTTCAAAATGCCTCGAGATATGCTAAAAAAAATAATTAACTATATCTTAACAATTTTACATGAATGTGCAATTACGTAATTAGTTTTCTGTATTATTTGTATTAAGCCAATTAGGCCCACCCTGTACATGAACATTTGCTAAATAGAAAGAAATAAGACACTTGCGACGATCCACACGCCCCTGGGACCTTTCCTTTACTTCACACAGCATACAATAATTGTAATGACTTCATTACGTTATTAACCTAAGCTCAACTGTGATGATCGGTTTAGGAAATTATATATTAAATAAATTATAAGTTAAGGCTTGCATGTCTAAATAGCCGCATTATTGTTGTTAGACCAAGTGGACCGTGTTTTCGTTATAATTTTGTTAGAGCGTACTTAAATTGAACCGGGGGCGTATATGATTAGTTTTAAAATTATATATTTATATAGTTAGGTAAATAGATGGGTTGATATTGGGTATTAAACTTTTTTTTTTTTCAGTTATTCGAACCGATATGATAACTGTTGCGTGAAATTAATTTTAAATGGGACCGTTACTCAATGATTCAATGTTTACATATTTGGGGGTGGGTGTGTGTGTGTTCATAGTTATTAATACATGATAGAGCTAAATTATTTGTTAATTGTGTAGCCCAGTGAATCCAGTTTATAATTAAAATGAAAGTCAAGTCCTTGCTGTCCAATATTATATTTGATGACAAGTACAGGTTTTTCGTAAAGCTAAGTTTTCCTAGCAACACACATTTCACGCTACGAAAGACGAAATACATCTAGCATAACGTAATACGTCACGCGCTGCGTAATAGTGTTTTCCTTGGATTTGTCAGTTGTGTGCTGAAACCGCATTATGCATGTGTTGCAGAAGCAAAAAAAAGCTTTAGCTTTAGTGATGTTACAAGAACAAGACAATTTGGAAGAAGAGATCGAAATATTATCTGCGATTCATTGTAGGACTAGGAAATCCGTTAGTAAATTATTTCAGAACAGAATGAGGGAAGGTGCATTCAAATTACTTATTCATAGACATCTGCTTGACGATGAAGTGAAAATCAAAGCATATTTTAGATTTACAAGACGTCAATTTTCGTTTCTTGTCAATCTTATCAAAGAAGATTTGACCGTTGTGGCGTACAATCGTGTGAAAAATCCTATCTCACCAGCTCGCAGATTTTAAACAACAAAATGTAATAACACCTAGTAACTAACACGCAGCGCATAACGTACTAGCAGTTCTTTAATTGCGTCGGTCGTATTAAGTTGAAGTACAACGTTTTACACTGTCTAGGAAAACGCTCTCATTTGATTCTCATTGAACAAATCTACTGCGTTTTACGCCGAGCGTATTGCGTCTTGCGTAACGTATAATGTTCGTCGCTAGGAAAACTTAGCTTAACACTAAAATCATCTTCAAGTAACAAGAAAGGTAATTGAATATTTTTACGAAATGAAACTGGTAGCAATAGAACAGTGTTGATACAATAGCGGACCTCGACCATATCTTCTTTGGATGTGCGAAATATCAAAATGCTTCTAGTAGAATAATTAGCAATATTGCAGAAAACCAGTGGGGCTGGTGGATTTAGATATCTCAATATTGTGAGTATCAGTACTGATTGAAGAAGTTTTGCAGATAAAATTTTTTAAAAAAATTTGAGAAAAAAAAAGTTACAAAAATGCGCTGTCACCCCAAATTACTTCTAGACCGTTAGTAAAATATTTGCAAACTATTTTTTTTTCGTAATCAAAAGGAAAATTTATCACCCTGTTTTTTTTTGATTTCAGATTATTTAAATTTTTAGGTAAGTTATGACACTTTGAAATTTAAGTCTTTCACTGAGTAAATTTTACAGAAAACTGCAATATGTTGGCACCTTTTAATATTCTAATCTTATTATGTATAGGATCAAGGAAAATTTATAACTATACAGGGTGTTCCTAAATATCATGTACATACGAAATTTCAACACCCTGTAGATCAGTAAAGAAGCGTTTACGGACCTATGTTTATATAAACTTTCAGTCATGAAATAATCCAAAGAATTACCCCCTTGCGTATGTACATGATATTTAGGAACACCCTGTATAATAGATTTTTATAAAGTGTAGGTTATTCTTGTTTTCCCTATGTATTATCTTATGTTTTTCCTACCAACTGTGGTCCACCTTGTATTCTCTAATTTAAAATCTCCTGATAGACCCCAGGAATGGAAGCGTGAGACCTTGTTATATCCTTTTCGTTTATTATCTTTAATTTCATTCTCTTCTTTTTTTTTTACTTTCTTATACCTAATACGAGTATAAGGAAGTATTAGTAATCGTGATTTTTTTTCGATATCAAGATATTGATTGATATATACGTTTTGAACCCTCCTGAATCCATTCTAACTATTTTCCGAATGATGTCTGTCGGTTCGTGTGTGTGTGAGTGTGTGTGCGTGTGTGTATGTGTGTGTGTATGTGTGTGTGTATGTGTGTGTGTGTGTGTGCGTACGTGCGTCCGTGCGTGCGTGCGAGTGTGCGAGCGTGCGTGCGTGCGTGCGTGTGTGCATGTGTGTGTAATGGGAGACTTCCCAAATTTGGAAATTAAGATGTTCAACAACATTTTAGGTGACATATTAAATTTGGTGAATGTGGTATCACCAGAAAAGACATAATAATTGAAAGAAGAAAATAGTTACAATTTTGGGGAAAAAAATTAAAAAAAAAAATTTGCATTTCTGGACGAATCTTGACGAATTATAATGAAAAAACATAACTTTATGGAAAAAATCTATGTGCATGTCTGTAGTATCGTGATAGCACCACAGTTTTTGAGATAAAGCTTTAAAATTTGGTACACATGTTCTAAAGGTCAAAGACAATGATAAATTTGGCGATGAGCAAAATTAGTCAGCTGAAAGGAGGTCCAAAGGACCCAAACTTTTTTGTATTTGTCTTTACAAAAAAAATAAGATAAATCATGTCTGCTATACCAAGCCAATAAAATATATTTTTATATTGTAGTAAACAATTTTGTTTGACTATTACTTGCTACCATAGAAATTGGAAACATTTACTAGCCTGCTCATGGTTTTTATATTTAAATATTTTTTGATTTCAGTAAAATATAAGAAATAAAGCTTTATCATAAATAATATGTGTGAACGGGTATGTGAAGGTGTCAAAAAAATCATATGTTCAACTCTGGAGTAATTAATCATTTCCTCCCTTGGATGATTGCAACTTTCATCCGCGGGAGGAGATGGATACACTTTCCTCCCTAGGCAAGCAAATAGTTATTCCAAGTACTTAAATAAAGCTGATGTAAACTGAAATTTTTTACACATTTGACTTCATAAAATGGGGTTAGGATAAATTTGGCAGTTTGACATTCGAAAAGTCTAATTTAGTTACAAAAATATCACTGTCAATAAGAAGAAATTATTAAAATATATAACATGAATTATTATTGACAGTATCGAACGACGCTGATAATTAATTATGTAAAAATATTAATGAAACATTTCAAGGTACGCTATTAAAATTTAATTGAAGTGAAGAATTAAATATAATGATTATTTTAGATCAGGATGAGATATAATACTGGTATAAGAAAGTTATGTGCTGGCCACATCAGATATTTTTTGTCTTATGGTTAGGTTAGTTATAGAAAACAAAAAGTAAAAGATTAAAGTTATCGTCTATTTTAACATGTCTAAATAACCTCTGGAGCAAACTACTGTTTCGTGTTCCCATTTCTACTGGTGATCTAATATTTTTTCAAAAAAATCAATAAGTGGCTGGCGATATTCAAACACAGTTTGCACCAATCTACCATTATAATTCCATCGAGTTGAAGCTACTTTAGGCATTCTTTTATGAACTTCGGAATCTAAAGCACTCGTCCGTTTTGACGATTTTGAAAAAACTGATGCGATGCTGCTTAAAGTAGAAAAAAACACCTGGCATTCCTTGATACTGCTAACAGATTGTTGTAACACTAAATTTAATCTATGCTCCATAAAGTGCATTTGGATAAGCTTGTCTTACTTTAGCCTGTAGTTCACCTGCCATTACTGCCGCTCCGTCGTAACTTTGTGCGACTAATTTTGAAGCACAGTTAAGTTCACGAACTATAGATTGCTGTTCTTTGTATAAAAACGTCTCAAAATCCTAAAAAAGCGTTCTGTAATGTCACATTTTTTGTAACATAACGTACAACCTTCGATAACTGGCGAATATTTCATCTAGTATAATTGCAATAAATGAAGTTTCCTCTATTTCACCCCATATTTTTTTTCTTAATACAACTTCTCCTACGCACGAAATTAAATCATTTTGTATAAGATTGGAAGTGCCTTTAAACGCTGTCGAATTTGCTAAATTGAATTGCAATGTTTCATCATATTTTGCCAGCAAATTAATGAAAACCATATAATTCCCCCTATTTGCAGAATTTTCCGATTCAACATGACTCCGAGAACCAAGCTCATGTTTACCTAGGAAACACACCACATCTATAAATCTTTTAAGGATTTCGCGATTTTTTCTTACTTCTTGATTATGTTTTTCATAACTTATTCTCAATTGATTGTCCAAAGCATGCTCTATTCTTGTTTTACCAAAAGTTTTTAGTCTTTAATAATGGAGTTAATATGTATTATAGACGAAAAATGTCTTTTTTATTAATTTGTGCAAATTATTTAATTCAGATAATCCATTTTTTGTTCCACAAATTCTTTTCATTTGAAAAAGAAAACAACGCAAAATATAAGCGACTTAGTGTTGCAACCAGTGAGCCAATGACATTTTTGATAATTTTTCGTTTGGAAATGTCTTACATATAGTCTGTTTGGTTAACTTTGTTAAAGCTGAAGTTGGCCTACGTTTTAAAATAATTTGTTTTTTTTCCTTCAAAATTATGAGTTGAAAAACCCCTTAACACTAAATTGCACACATCACATTCACATAATATAGTTTCCGTCGTTCCAGAACTGTTTTGCGAAGTTGAGGGATCCGGTGTCTCCATTACGCGTAGCATATAAGCTGTCTAGCCTACAGCTTACATTTGCTTTTAGCGTTTCTAGCGATTTTAGTTGTACTATATGTTAAACAATAAATAATTTCAATATCCAAAGTCGATATAGACACTAATAATGGGGAGTAACCATCAAAAAAACAGTTTAAAATAAAAAAACCTCTCGAATATACATCTTAATACCCGCTCGCGTTTACTCACAAAACATTACACATTTAACGCATTTAAGTATGCTGTGAGAAAACAGCTTACATTCGAACAACTCACTTCGAAGCCATTCGAACGGTATCAGGATCGTGAAGTTGGAAACCTAATGCAGTGCAACTTTATAACTGAATGCATTTTGAAGCATATGTTTTGACTCATATCGAGTTCATAAGTGCCGTCGAAAAAAGAGATTGAATGTAATAAAAAAATAAATAACATATTTTGTGATTCTTGTAAGAGAGGCTGAGCTGTCCTAGCTTCCATGGAGAACACGCCACTGATCTTTAAGGATGGAGGGAAAAATATGGATATATTCCAAAATATTTCCATATTTCATATTTCCATTTTTTCATACGTCCATGTATTCCAGAGAACGAAACTAGTATCTTATGAACTATGTCGACATTTCTAAGCATGTTGTTTTCGCACTAATTGGTTAAAACGTGTAATAAGTGTAATTAAAGATTTACTTGAAGGAATTGAGCACAATTTCAGTTTTTTAAGTTTATGATATACATTACCGGTTTCGATTTCATGCAAAACCTGCGTTTAATGCAGCAGACAGTGATGGAATGATGGAAAACTGGTAGACGACAAAGACAGTTGGTCTGCGCTATTGCCACATCGGCACAGAACAACGAGAATGAATGTTATTTATTGCGGCGTCTCCGGTCTCCAGTTGAATTCGACATTCGCTGCGCATTACATCGAGTAGGCGGACACCTTTAGTGGCAGCAAAGCAATACACAGTCAACTTTCTCCTGCATACTTAAACTCAAATTCTCTTACTTTTTATCCCGTTAAATGCGGGTTATGCATGTAGTGTATAAAATGCATTCCAGGAAATTTTATTCATTTTGCATTGAACTCATCCATTTAGGGAGACAGGGGTGTTCCCCAACTACGTCCATGTGCTTAGCTAATGATAATATTGTGATAATTTACTAATTACAATAGAAATTTAGCATCCCAGCTAAATAGAATGATTAGTTCTTTCGGCACAATTTTTTTTTCGAAAATTGTCTTTTTTCTTGATAATGAGAAAAAAACGAGGAATAGTAAGCTCATCTATCTCATAGGAAATGTTATGCTCTTTGAATTTAGTTCTATGAATTTTTTTACGTAAAATGAACCGTTTTCGAGATAACTGGGAAAACCTGGTAATAGTACCCAAAATACGCCATTTTTCCAAGTTGGCAGACCAAGCACAAGTGGATATTTTTTTTGGGTTGTTTAGGAAGACAGTTGCACAATCCTATAAAATAGAAAAATTCATTATTAATTTTGTCGCCGAGGACATATAAAACATAACTAATTCGCTTTTCTGGAGCACATATCTATCACTTGTGATACGGATCCTACGACAAACCTGAGGTGGAATATTTTTCATAATTTATTATAAATTGAGTTCCATCCCTCAGTGGTGTTTACGTATAAAAATCAATGAAACGGCGTTAAATCGTAATGACATCCAGTATGTCGTGTGGTTACTGTAATTTAAAATCATCGTATATGAGGTGTAGCTCGGCGTCTGGGGACAACGCACTGACGCACGCCAGACCGGCAGATGGGCTGATGCAGACTCCCCAAAGCCTACTGGGACCAGAAATTAATGAGAATTCTTGTTATTGCCATCCCGACAACAGCCACTGTTGAGGAGATTTGAGCTTTGATTCGGGGATCATCATATCGGCCTTATGACGACTATGACTTCGGTTATTGAGGATTAGTTGTGTTTTATTACACTATACATATTTTAACACTTACTTTCGAGATTAAGGACCGGTGGGGTGTTTATTGTCAGACAACAATACCACTGAACGTAACATAATACCAATAAATACCAATACAAAACTGTTCTTATCCGGATGTTGAATTTGTTTTAAGGGCGCGTTTTAAGATCTGAGTGCAGTTCAGAATACACGTTTTTTTATTATTAAGTTTTAATAAAAACTCGTTTTAACTGAAAATAGTACATTGTGTATCTAATAGTAAAAGCATACATTCCCGGACGACGATGTCAATTGAAGTCTGGGAATGTGCTTTTACTACGAGGTGCACATGCTATTTTTTTCTGAAATCGTAATCAATATTATTATAAATTAAGGAATTTTTATTAATGCATAACATTTTTTCATTACAATCTAATTGCTTATGAAATCGTTTCCTTGACAATTACTGTTTATTTATTGTTGTGATAAAAGTCTGATTCAGTGCATATTTCGCTTTAATATTTGTAAGTGCTAAAAAAATATATTAAAAAATATTTAAAATGGACAGTGATGATAATGTCCAGGTGTTTGGGACACCACCAGAGTTAGTAATAACTGTAAAAAATGTGACTTTATATTTAATGTTCTATTTTTTACATTAAGGCAAATTTGTTTCGCTTGCTCGTTCAAATGTAACTGATTTTTTCTTACTGAAAACACTAATGAACTTTGATTTTTTTTACCACTGTAATCACTATCACTTTCATTTTCACAAACACAATAAGATGCAGACGTAGAAGCCTCCAACTGTCGAAACATTTTTACATTAAATACCTTTTAAATTATTTTCAAAAACACACTAGCAAATAAACAGATATAAAATAATTATTACTTATATTACACTATTACACAACTCACTTCAACACGCAAATAAACAGATATTAAATAATTATTATAATACTATATATATATATATATTATAATATTATATATACAAATATATCAGCACTGCTAGAATGATTCGGTAACGAAATTAAGTGCGGTTCTGAAGTATCACAGCATGTAAGCTAAACTCCGCCTTGGTCGCGTGCCAGCAAACACAACAATCATTGTTCTCACTTTAATGTAAGCGGTGTAAAAGACGAAAGATGTCATGTGTGGAAAAGTAACTCTCTCGTACTGTTTTGATGGTTGCTTAGCAATGGACTAAAATACTAGATTATCGGATTTCGCGATCTGAAATTGCGCCGAGAAAGTAGACATTCTTGAGCGATATCAGAAAAACGCATTTTTATACCAAATTAAATTTTCGACCATCATTTGTTTCGAGTATTGACATCATGGACATTTTTTAAAATGGTTGTTTCTCTAGATTTTGATAGATTCTTAAATTATCAACATGACAGCATAACTATTTTGACACCTGTATGAAAATTTTCAAGTAAAAGTCAATTGAAAATTAGAAAACCTGAACTTCCTTAACAAAAAATAATTCAAAAACTCTGCTGCTAAGCAAATAAAATTAATAAATTAAGTGTTCGAACGGCCTTGTTTTTACATATCAAGTAAAAATCTGTTGCTTAGCAAATAAAATTATCAAATTTACTTTTTCGAAGAATCTTAGTTTTTACATTAACTCAGTATTTATCAAACATTCAAAAAAGTGTCAGTTTTATAAAAAAAAATACTATTCAACGTATTAATTTTACAAAACTCTCTAAATTTAATTGACGAGGGCTACCGCGCTTGAATTTACCATGAGAGGCGCTAGTGTAGGTAAGGTACAGAAATTTCAAATGTCACTGAACATTAATTTTTATTATGGCTTTTTAACGCGGGTTTTTTTGTGGTTTTTATAAAAATTGTGATACTTCTGATGAAATTTGGGAGATATGCAGTACTGGTCGATGAATATAACTTTAAAAGCACAGCTAAGAAAAATAGGTGCAAAATTAAGCGGGTCTAAAGAACAGCTAATTCAGAGGTGTCTTATGTCATTAATGTTAGGTTATATCAAGAATGAGCATGATGAAAACGAATGTGTAACGCATAATCGTCAGCATTAAAATGTTTCTTACAAACACGAGAATGTTTCAAAGGAGTAAATTTACCTCTGCGAATCGCTACCAACCACTGTTTTAGGCGAGTTTTGTCTCTCAAAAACATGTGTCCGCCTTTTGTTTCCGAACAAGATGGAACTGCACAACACTGAGGTATAATTAACAAGTTATTTATTTACTGGTGTACGAAATAATTATAATAAAACCCTATAAACTTGTTCCGCGCCAAACAATAACTTTTGACAGCTACCTAAAAACGGTAGCCCTCATTGCCACAACAACACTATGAATAATGTAATAAAATGACGGATGCCTTGGACCCAAACGAAAAAAAATTTTTTTGGCACCCTCATGTTCATGTCAATGTTTTATTGTCAGTTAAAGGCAACCTTCATTTTATAGTTAGAAATTTTGATGTGATAATATCTACTGTGGCAAAAATAATTCCTAAGGAAAAATATCATCTGTTCAAAGTTCACATGCCACATGAGTTAAATGAGGATAATTTTTAACACGCTTTTATTAGCTTCACTTGTATGTTTGCTTGTTTGTATGTTTGTTTGTAACCGACTCTTTGGACTCGATTTTAACCCACTTTAAACGGACAGATTTAATTGAAACTTTGTACACTTATTAAGAACCGGTAACAATACAATAATTTGATAAGTTTATATCATTATCCTGTTCAGGATCGCCAATCCTTTTCTCACGTATCCCTGCGTGAAAGCAAAGGCTTAATATGTCAGTAGATTCAGTAATTGTTAATTAGCTCGGTGGTCGAGTGGGTTAAGGCACTCGACGCGAAACGACAGACTCATCCGGCGTGAGTTCGAACCTCATGGCTGAAATAAAAATTTTTTTTTTTTCAGAAATATCTGTTGGATCGTAATATGTTATAATATCAGCATCAATAAGCAATATAAATATAGTTTAAAACAACTAAAAAACACGCTTTCATAGCACATCAAACTAAAAAGTTAAAAATAAATATAGTTTAAAAAAACTAAAAAACACGCTTTTAAAGCACATCAAACTAAAAAGTGAAAAATAATTATTAATATAAACTGAAAATAATAATGAACGAAAAATACTAGTATTATTGTGAAAAAAGCGTGGGGTGCTCGATATACGAAAAATATTGCACAAAGCACCCCACGCTTTTTTCACAATAATACTAGTATTTTTCGTTCATTATTATTTTCAGTTTATATTAATAATTATTTTTCACTTTTTAGTTTGATGTGCTTTAAAAGCGTGTTTTTTAGTTTTTTTAAACTATATTTATTATCATTGGATTCAGTTTTGTGTGGAGTAATTACAGATATACAACAGTAACCCAGATATTGTTGAAAACATATTTTTTCCTACGAATCGATTGTCTGTTTAAATGACATTGTCAACTGACAAAATTGTGCCGTGCGCTGGTACTGGGCAGTGCAAAAACCAAATTGGATGATGGAAGTGGACATAACTCCCCCAGAAAGTGAATGTATGGTATAGTATTGTAGGTGACAGATTTGTGGATCCTTACTATTTTGAAAACACTTTGACTGGTGAAATTTGCTTACAATTTTCTTAGGAGTTAATTTCTACCCTAGCAATCATGTTTCCAAACGAAGAAAATCCTGATATCCGTTATAACGATATAATTTTTCAACAAGACGGTACTTACCTACACTACGCGGCTTTTGTTCAAAATGATAACAGGTGGATAAGAAGAGGGACTCTCGAATGACTAGATAGATTGCCGGGTCTAACTCCATTAGGCCATTTCCTATGGGGCTATGTAAAAAGAAAAGTTTACATAAATAGAACTGCATACTTTATTTATAAAGATTTAAGCAAACCAAGAATATTTGGCAGCGGTAGTTATTTTAGTAACAATTTATAGCAAATGACTTTGTTATATGAAACATAATTTAATTGTTGTCCACCAGTTTTAATTCACAACTGTGTAGCTTAAATTAATTTTCATAAACACCAAAATATTTCGTATTATATCCGACGCGTATTTCACCAACCAAGTCGACATCATCTAGAGATGATTAAAAATAATAGTACGACTCTGTGTTATGGCGTTTGCGGAAGCTGATTTAGTGTTACTGTCGTTACATCAAAGACTAACTAAAAATGTTAATTTATTTGTAATATTTCTTACCCAAGACAAAAAAAGATCATAGATCGTGGTGCAGAAAAATATCATTAACTTACATTATTTTACGTATTAAATTGAATAATTTTGTTCCGTATTCTCTTTTTCTATTTAATTTAGTTTATCTTAAGATTCAAATACAGTCGAACTTCTATAACTCGAACTTCTATATCTCGAAATTGTCTGTACGCGAATATGATCCTGTGTCCTTGATATATACTCATTTTAGAAGTATTTTCGTTAACTTAAATTTTCTGTAACTCGAACAGTCTAAGGGGGGATTTAGGAGGTTCGACTGTAATCTGTTTGTATTTCAGCTCACTTACTAAATTAAAATTCATTGGAGCATTTCATAAAAAACAAAAGTTAAATTTAAATATAACGACATTTAAATGGAGATACGATGGTCTGATATGAAATGTAATTCTATGGGGTGTACTGCAAAGACTTGTATATAACGGGAACGATCTAGCATACGGCCCTTTTACTAACTTATGGGACTTCAGGGAATAACGTTATTTATTACGTTTATAATCATCCATTAGAGTGGTGTTTTTTCGAAATAAAATAAAAATTGAGGAAACATAATTCACAGGAAAAAATGAATAAATAAAGCTGTTGTTGAAGAATTTTTTTCTATTAGACAAAAATCTGCCAAAATTTAAACTTTGTCATATAGCATTTTGAGATGCACCGACATTTTTATTTTGTTTTATTTTATTTTCCTGAAGTGGGAGCCATTGACGTGAAGCTAAAACACTGACATAGTTTTTCACAAACACCATGTACAGTTTATTTCAAATTTATTTGTAACTTAAAAAACGTCGGTTTCTTTGATCCCTTTACCGCCTTCAAAGAAGCCGACCTTTTTTTATGTTACAACTAATTTTGAAATAAAGAGTACTGCACTCGACGCCCGTTTCATCAACCAAGTTGGCATCATCTAGAGATGATTAAAACTAACCTATATCTTTAAAAATCTGACCAAATACCACGGGTGATTCGAGGATCGTTGTCAGTTTTTCCAAATTTTGTTCAAGCTAAAATGTCTAGTTCTTCACACATTTCAGATAATGTTACATGTTTGCAAAGCAGAAACAGCTGGATTTAGAAATTAAATATTTGTACAGGGTGGACCAGATTAGATGGGATTTGGAGTTTTCTCTAAAACTATGGCAGATAGACAAAAACCAATATAAGTGTCCTGAGCACGATTTTCGAGAAACAAACAATGACGCAAACCGCGATCGTCTATCTTTTTTCGACTACCGAGTTACAGAGCGTTTTTGGAAAATTGGCATTTTTGGATGACCTCTATATCTCAATTACCACGTGTCAAATCGAAAATCGAGTAACACAATCTTAAGGCACTTTTCTGAGTATAATCCGTTGCTGATAAGAAGAAAATTATGAATGCCTCAGCTTTCGAGATATAGACATAACTTGTGTTTCTTAATGGAACACCCTGTAAATGATTTCATTGGTCGATCACAACTATCCAACGATATATCATATGTCATATTTATCTCTAGAAAAAGTGGTTGATTTTCGAAAAATTAAATATATTTGTGAGGAGGCCATGGAAAACTATTAACAACAGCAACATTGAGCCATTGTTTGTTTCTCGAAAATCGAGCTTAGGATACCTATATTGGTTTTTGTCTATCTGCCATAGTTTTAGCGAAAACCCCAAATCCTGTCTAATTTGGTCCACTCTGTACAGTAAACGAAGTATGCTTGAATTATAAGCATACGGATTTTACAAAAAACTTATCTATAACTTAAATAATTTATAACATGAAGTAATATGATTTAGTCAATTAACATTAAATTTATTAAGAAAATGTCACAAAATAAAATCAGTAGTACGTATATAATAATAAAAACTGTTCCTCAGAAAATTCTCACTATTGTAGAATGATAAAGAAGAAATTGATCTCCTTAACAAAGGATTAAATTTTACATTCTAGATGAGATTGTCGCAAGTGTTGAAAGTTCAAATCAATACCTCCCTGATACCTCTAAAGAATTTTTCAGAGAAGCTCCCAGGAATCAAATCTCCATTGTGACCAAAGTAAACAAAAAAGCAGATTCCACAAAAGATGCGTGAAAAAGATTGTTTTTACTTAAGAGGTGATAGGACAAAGAAGATAATTATGAATAAAGCTGCAAATCGTTTCTGTGTATCATGGTCGTAGAGTACAGATGTACTTACTGTCGTCGGCATACACCTTGACCGCGAAACTCTTTCTCTAGTCCAGTCTATTATTAGCTTTCGAGTTGTGTACACGTTAAGTCATTTGGGCGTATTGCATATTGTTTTTGCGTTTTTATTTTATTTGTTGTACTGTATTCTTGATATTAATTTAATAATAAGGCATGGCAGACATACGCAGGGGTAAAAACGGCCATTTGCTGACAAAGTGAATAAATTCATAGGTGAATTCCCGGATTTATTCTATGATGGTGCTAAAATAATTTGTAAAGTGTGCGAGAAAGATTTGATGTGCTGGGATAAGCGTGATTGTGGACTTCACGTAAATAGTGTGCACCAAAAAAAAATGGCGTGCCTTCGACAGCACAGTTTATGTTTGATTTACTATTAATGCTGATTGCCTATGATGTTTCGCTGCACATACTCGATAAACAACCATTTCGAGAGTTCTGGAATAAATACAATGCCCAGGTGAAGTTACCAAGTCGCACAACGTTATGTAACTATCTACCAAATGTACAGGTAGACATGGTAAATAAGATGAAAAGTGACTTAAAAAATACACGGCTGTGGTTATCTGTTGATGAGACAACAGATTGTAAAAAATTCTATTTTAAATGTTATAGTACGAGTACTGGAACCTCTTAAACCGACAGTTCCACTGTTACTAGCTATCAAAAGACTAAGTCAGTGTACTAGCGAAACAATTACCAGGGTAGTGCTGGAGACGTTAGAAAAATATGAACTGTCAAAAAGTCAAGTGTTGATGTTTGTGACTGATGGCGCCGTGACAATGCGTTCGGTAGGCCGTTCTTTGCAGGAACAAGGTTGTACGTTTATACATGTTACGTGTAAAGTGCATGCTTTACATCTTGTGGCAGAAACTATTCGAGAAGGTTTTCCAGAGGTGGATGCATTAATAGCAAGTACAAAAAAAGTGTTTCTTAAATCTCCTAAACGTTTTCGTGCATTTCATACCAAGTGTCTCGGTATTCCTGAACCACCACAATCGATTCTTACACGTTGGGGAACATGGTTGCAGGAAGCTTTTTATTATGCTGAATATTTCCAACAAATAAAAGCTGTGATACTACAATTCAATCCAGATGAGGCTGCAGCTATTAAGGAAAGCCAGACAAAATTCGAAGATATTTCCGCTGAAACAGCTTTAAAAAATATTGCGAAGAACTATAAACCATTACATGAAAGCATAAAAAAATTAGAAAACAGTACGTTGTCGTTAGCGGAGTCACTGCAAATAGTGGACGAAGTAAATCTACTGCTACACGCTATAGGTGACGCAACAAATGAGCACGTTAAAAAAAGTTCGCAAGTGTGTTAAATAAAGAACACCAGTTTTACCAAATTAAGACAATCCATTAAGTGCATTCAAAGACTATTTTACGTATGCGTGTATTACATCAGTAGATGTCGAACGGTCGGTTTCAAAATATAAGAATATATTTTCACCAAAGCGAACATCACTCATGGAGACAACCATAGAAACATACCTGATGCTGCAAAATGGCTACACATCTTCTCCAGTTTGTGATAAGCAAGCTAGTTCATCAAGCTAGTTAAGGGTAAGTTTTACATACATTGTTATAAATTGTAACAGTTTATTGTTTCTCGTATTAGTTAATTTCGCGTACGCCACTGTTCCACGGAACATTTTTGACAGCCTTAATTATGAACGAGTATTAGTAATGGTCCTTACAAAAAACTTTCTAGAAGTCTATTACTAAAAATAGTTTCTGACGTAACAACCTTCAGCTTTAAATAGGAGGTTATATGTATCTAATCCAAGTGTATTGTATCGCCGACTTACCACCTATCAAAATGTTTAACAGGGGAGTTCGAAAGTTTACCCATTGCACCACCTAGTTTATCTATGATTAGTTCCAATGATTTCATTATTAAGGTGAAAAATATTATTATTTCTATAAAGTTGCACATTTTTGAAATTTGCACAGTGAAAAATGAATCTAAAATAAAATGGCACCATGCATAAAATTACTTAATAAATCTCAAAATCATTAATTTCATTTCAGACAAAATAATTGATTTTCAGTCAATATGCAAAATGTACATCAAGCTGAAAATTAGTTACGGTATAGAGAGAAAAATTCAGTGTCAATAATAAAAATTAAAAATATAATTTGTCCAAGAGTACTACCCTGAGGAATTCCAGGTTGTCACAATTTTTTTAAATATAAGATTAGTGATCGTATCTTAATACAATTTGTTGAAAACGCGCCCAAAGAAAACGTTTAATCCAATTCAGAGGAGATCCTCTTATTCAGTAACATGTCATTTTGCTTCATAGAGCATCTACACAACAATGACAATTTTATACAGGGGCGTGCGGTGAGTTTTGATACAGGGGAAGCAGTTTATGATATAGAGTGATGGATAGCGCGAGGTCCCGAGCGAAGCGAGGAAAAAAATTATTTTAAGAAAAGGGGCGTGGCTCCCGTATACTTATTTTAAAGCAAATGTCGAAAGCCGCAAAGTTATGATATCTAGAAAAAGTACACTTGTAGTACAGCCACTCCTCAATAAACATAAAACATAAAAACACCACAAAAATTAGACAACCCCCCGATTCCAAAGCCTAAGCTGCACGGGCGAGGGTTACACTTATGAAAAAACGCAGACACACAACCATACCTACCGACATTGCCAGTGCCGGTGGCGGGGATCAAACCCGCAGCGAAATGGAGAGTTTGTTCAGTCACACTTACCATCGTGCACTCTCTAGCCAACTATAAATCGAGCCGGCTAGTTAAGTAGTTTACATGCACATACCTACCTATTTATAAAGTAGTTTAATCCGCCTCTCCTTTTTTGCCATGTCGGAAATAACTTCATCGTAAAAGTTTGAATTTTGGGACATCTCCTTCACAAAGTCACTTTCTATTGTCAACAGGGACAATTTTGAAAGCCGCTCCTCACTGGTTAAATTTCTTGAAAAAATTTTTATTCTCGTGTCCGTTTTGATGATTTTGAAAAAAAAGGCAGCCATTCCACTAATACTTGAAAAAAATACTTTGCACTCTTTAAGACACGCTGCAGTTGAGCTAGAACTAAATTTAATCGATGCGCAAAACAATGTACAAATATTGCATTCTGAAAAGTCTCTTTTTACTTTGGCCTGCAGGCCCCCCAATTCACCAGCCATTACAGCGGCCCCATCATAACTTTGGGCGATAAGTTTAGCACCACACTGTAGATCATCGACTATCTGACAAACTATAGTATATATAAAGCTGTGGCCGTTCATGACGTTGTTACGTCTAAAAATCCTAAAAAGCGCTCTTGGAATTTCCCATTTGGATTTATGTAGCGTACTACGATTGACAACTGACTAATATTCGTAATATCGGTTGTTTCATCTAACATAACTGCAACAAGAGGAGCTTTTTTTATTTTTGCTTGATCTGTTCTAAAACAATATTGCTTATCGACTGAATCAAATCATTTTGAATATGATTTGATGTACCGCGAAATATCGTGGAGTGTTCCAGATGGTTACTTAAAATTGTATCGTATTTTGCTAATAAATCAACTAAATTGATAAAATTGCCCCTATTAGCAACGCTCCGAGATTCAGTATGACCTCTAAAACTAAGTTCATTTTCGCCGAGAAAACAAACAATGCCAATAAGTCTTTTTAACACTTTCTTTCAACTGCTGATCTAATGAATGCTCAATTCATGATTTTCCAAATGTTTATTCTTTTAGCACCGCTCGCAAAATGAGTTTCACACTTACCATGCCTTTTTGGCACTTTGTGAATGTTGTTTAAATCTGAAAAGCCATTTTTATTCCAAACACCTTTTTCATTTGTGAACAGTACACATGGCCAACAAAACAATTTACACACATTTTCACAACCCCTTAACCACTGATTAGCACTGTACACTTCAATATTAAAGTACCTATAGCATGATTTAACTTTCGTTTTTAAGAGTTTTAAATCAGGTGTTGGTTTCCCGTTTCTAATAATATCCAGTTTATCTTGAAACGAATATGTTGAAAATTCCCTTTTCAACAAATTGCACACCACACAAACGCAAATAATATTTTCCACAGTGCTAGGACCAGCTTCCAAATTTAATAAGTAATTCTAAATCTGCTTACACGCGCACTAATATTCAACGTTTTAAAAATCACTTGTCGCCGCACCACAGGTTTAGAAACACCAAAAAAGTTTTTAGAAATATAGCACAAAAGCTGAGAATAATACTAGGAAGATTAATATTAAGTATAATATTAAAATTGATATTAAAATCGAGATTAAAATCTATAAAATAAAACGTATTACGATGCTATACAGCTCAGATATCAAGATTATGAAGTGGGATGGGATGCATTTCAAGAAGTTACTTACATCAGAGACAGTTGTCTCTGCTTACATATATCGAAGTCGCGCGAGTTCGTGTTGGTTCGATTAATCGAGTGCGTCATCATTACGGTTTTATCATGCAACATTATCTCAGCTGCTGGAAAGCAGGGCCGTGTCTATTGAAATTGGGTAAAAGTACATTTTAATGATTAATATATGTGATAAATAATAATTAGGTTCTAATTATGTGTTTTTTTAAATAATCCCAGGGAAGCACTGCTTCCCTTGCTTCCATGGACCGACCGCCACTGATTTTATACAATATAATTGTAGAATCCACCATTATGTTAAGTACAGCAGTGTTACAAACATAGGTCAATAAAATTTAAACGATATTACAAACACCAGTAAAGCGCGAAATTATTATTAACGACCGAAATAAAATAATGACCATTATTAAAATGAAAACTTTTACATTAATTAATTCCCCATCTAAAAAAACCGACAGA
The DNA here is from genome assembly GCA_029963845.1 of Rhamnusium bicolor. Taxonomy (NCBI): domain Eukaryota; kingdom Metazoa; phylum Arthropoda; class Insecta; order Coleoptera; family Cerambycidae; genus Rhamnusium; species Rhamnusium bicolor. Next base: position 27,500 of record JANEYF010000360.1, on the reverse strand, counting down.
AGTAATTCATTTGTTCTGGGTCCGGTACACGTATCAAAAATTTAAAAACCGTGTAGTCTGTCAACCCTAACAAAAATGCTTTTTAGTATGAAATTAAGCAGAACCATTAATAATAACACTCTGTCGCCATTTGTAAACTTTAATTAATATAATTTATGATGTTTGGCTGGTGTTTGCATTTTTGGATTCAAATTAATGTTGTCATTTTTTAGGCGAAATTAAAATGAATTATTTTTTGCGTTTGTATTTTTGTGTCGGTTTAATTGTAATTTATTTTGGAGTGCATTTTATAGCATAGGTGTTTAAACAAAAGTGCATTTCGTTATATACATGCGCTATTTGTTGTTGTTATGCAGTTGGATAAGTTAATGGTAAAAAAATAGGGGATGATAATGTTGTGGTGTTTAAAATAAACATAATATTAATATTAAATGAGTGTAAATTACTTTGGTTAATAGGTATATAAAATATATTATGTGGATTGCATATAACATGTCGGCAATTAAAACACCTTCACACTATATTATAAAATATGTCAGTGTACACTCGTTTAAATTACTGATGGCAATAATAAACCAAGATTAAGCTGAACAACACAAGGGAGCTACAACCCCTTGAAGGGGGTTGATGAATATCAATTTTTCGATTATAAGTCCAATATGGTGGTGATTAAAGAAATGAAATTTTCATGCATTACGGCCCCGATGTAGGCGCATAAAAGTACAAATTTCGTAATTAACAGCTTGCTTTATTGAGGTAGTTTTGAGGGGTAAGGGGTAGTTTTTTACCCTAAACTTTTTTGGACATCACTTCCGAAGCAAAACTTTTAAATAACATTATTTCCCATGCAATAACTCAGAAAAATGTATTTTTCAAAATTTCTGCCACACCAGCCGTTTTTGAATAATTTGCGTTGAACGGCAATAAGGTTTTTTCACGTGAAATAAACAACATTTTTATTACAAAATTAAAAATCAATGTACAACACAGAAATAACGTACTTAATAGCTAAAAGAGTAACTGTTCAAAATGACCTCCTTGAGCACGAATACACGCCTCACAACGACGAATAACTGAATTATTAATTTCAGCCATGTGACCATTGTTTGTGATATAAGCTATACTATTATTGATCCTTTCCATCAAGTGCTGAATATTATTTATTTCCTCAAAATAAACTAACTGCTTCGTGTGCCCCTAGAAATAAAAATCTAGAAGTTTGAGATCGGGAGAGCGAAGAGGCCATAAAACAGGACCACAGTTACCAATCCAGTTATTTCCAAAATTCCGATTCAACCATTCATTCACATGTCTTATTGCCGTTCAACGCAAATTATTCAAAAACGGCTGGTGTGACAGAAATTTTGAAAAGTACTTTTTTCTGAGTCATTGCATGGGAAATAATGTTATTTAAAAGTTTTGCTTCGGAAGTGATGTCAAAAAAAGTTTAGGGTAAAAAACTACCCCTCACCCCTCAAAATTACCTCAATAAAGCCAGCTGTTAATTACGAAATTTGTACTTTTATGCGCCTACATCGGGGTCGTAATGCATGAAAATTTCATTTTTTTAGTCACCACTATATCGGAGTTATAATCGAAAAATTGGTATTCATCAACCACCTTCAAGGGGTTGTAGCTCCCTTATTATGCGATTTAGGACATATGTTGATTAATGAATGTTCATTTATTTTTTGATAAATTACCAGCTTCTGAAGTTTGGCACACTCGTGGTAGATCACCCTGTATACAGGCTGTCCCCCTAATGCGTATTTGTTCCATAACTCTGTAACTATTATAGATAAAAAAAGTTAACACAGAAGTTCCTCAGCATTCATCATTGCATACTCTAAAAATAATATTAGTCATACAGGATATTTTGCTTCGGCTGGGTAGTAATCAACTTTGTTAAGTTAAATAGAACACCCTATATATTATTGTATATTTGGTTAGCAGACGTCAAGCGCTTTCCAATGAACTACCATAACATGTACTTTGTTTGAGTAGTTTAGTAATTATTTGAAATTATGTAGAAATTTTGACGTATGTACAATATTACAAGAGACGCTGTATTCGTCTAATTTGATTTGAAATATTTTCAAAGGTTTCGATACGGTAATGAATACCAATAGAAAAGGGCTTTCAAACCATGTATCCGGTTTTAGATTTTTTCCTACAGGATGTCCATAATTTTGGTCCAACTTGAAGATTAAAAACATCTATAACTTTGTTATTTCAAATGTAATACCTTGTATGTTATTTAATATTCAATTAGAGAATTTCAAGACCTTTCCGATGACCTACCATACTTCATATTTATTTTCAATGGTTTTGACAATATGGTCATTTATATAAAAATTTTAAGAAATAAGATATAAAAGTTCCCTATTTTTGATACGTTTTATTCAAATTATAACCAATAAATAAAGAGAATATTTAGACTATTTTAAACTATTTTATAAAATAATTCGTTCATTGATAAATAATAAATGAGCAACTTTCTTTTCATACATAAAATAAAAAAAATAAAAAAATAATGTGTCAAATTTGGTCATATGAGGAATTAGCAAAAAAACAGGAATAGCAAAATATATATGTTTTCAAAATGTTTGAAATATTGAATTATTAATGAACAAAATAGCAAATCTAAGATATTTCCTTATTTATTCGCTCAATATTTAAAAATTACAAGTTTAATTTCAAGTAAGCCGTGGAAACAAAAGAGACTGCCAGAAGTCATAATTGATTGTAATAGTTGTGACAATTAGTAGTTGTGGTTTTGTGCGTTTAATATAACAGGAGTAATTATTAAAAAAAAAAAAACGAATTTTCACGATAATGAATTAGTTGACATGCTTTATATGTTGGGAGAATGCAATAAAAATTCTTTTCTTGCATCTAGAATGCACATATCCAGATAGAGGACACCCACAACTGAGTGTTTTTGAAATGCTGAAAACTAGATTTCAAGCAACATTAAGTATTAAATATAAAAAGTATTCACGAACTCATGAGGGTAGTAGAAGGAAAATCAGTTTGCAATTTGCACCTCCATTGTAGAAAAACCTAATGTAAGTGTGAGGCAGCTCAGTGACCAACTAGAGATTTCAAAGAGTGTGATAAATAGTGTAGTAAAGAAAAATGAGTTCCATCCCTATCTATACAATGCCACCAGAAGTTGTCAAACCTCGATTTTGAGAATAGACTAAGATTCTGTGATTGGGCACGAATTAGAATTAATGAAGATCCTCTGTTTTTAACTTCGTTTTATTTAGTGACAAATCTACATTTTATAACTGCAGCTGATTTAATAGTCACAGTTTTCATTATTACGTGACAGAAAACCCAAGAATAATTCGGGAAATTGGTACACAAAATCGTTTCAGTGTGAATGTATGGGCTGGAATAGTGTGCCAACATATTGTCGAACCATATTTCTTTGAGGGACATCTAACAGGTCGGAAATACTTAAATTTCCCGCGAAATGAACTAGATGACCTATTACTAAATATACCACTAAATATCATAGCTAGACTATGGTTTCAACACGACGGTGCACCAACGCATTATAGCGCTGAGGTAAGAGAGTACCTAAATGAAAGTACAATTTTGTGATAAAACTCTGCAAGCTACGAAAATACATAGGAAACCTTTTTTTGTCCCAAACAAAATTAAGATTTAAAAAAGGACCAATATTTTTATTAATCCAGTGGCGTAACATGTATTTTATCTAAAAGATTTCTACATACCCCTTTTCTACGCCACTGATTCCAGGAATAGAATGAAAATTGGTTACATTAAAATTTCTCTTCACCAGTGAAAGTTTTGAATTCCATACCTTTCTCAGTACTTAACTTATTTAAAAAATATTATGTTTTTTTTTCACATTTAGCACCCTGTGTCTTACTTGGAAAGCGAAATATGGATTTTGCTGTGATTGCACTTTAATTTAGAATTTCGTAAATAATGATTCCTAACTTTTAACTACTTGGAAATAACTCACACTGTATATTTCTACTGTTCAAATGATATAGAGGACATTATTCATACACAGAATGTCCCACTTTTCATCACCATCTCATATACTGGAATATTAATAAATAAAGCTGCAAATTGTTTCTGTGTATCATGGTCGTAGGGTACAGATGTACTTACTGTCGCCGGCATTCACCTTGACCGCGAAACTCTTTCTCCAGTCCAATCTATTATTAGCTTTCGAGCTGTGTACACGTTAAGTCACTTGGGCGTAATGCATATTATTTTTGTGTTTTTGTTTTATTTGTTATACTGTATTGTTGATATTAATTTAATAATAAAGCATGGCAGACGTACGTAGGGGTAGAAAACGGCCATTTGCTGACAAAGTGAATAAATTCATAGGTGAATTCCCGGATTTGTTCTATGATGGTGCTAAAATAATTTGTAAAGTGTGCGAGAAAGATTTGATATGCTGGGATAAGCGTGACTGTGGACTTCACGTAAATAGTGTACACTATAAAAATAAAAAAAATGGCGTGCCTTCAACAACACAGTTTATGTTTGATTTACTATTAATGCTGATTGCTTGTGATGTTCCGCTGCACATACTCGATAAACAACCATTTCGAGAGTTCCGGAATAAATACAATGCCCAGATGAAGTGACCAAGTCGCACAACGGTATGTAACTATCTACCAACTGTACATGTAGACATGGTAAATAAGATGAAATGAGAATTAAAAAATACACTGCTGTAGTTATCTGTTGATGAGACAACAGATTGTAAAAATAATTATATTTTAAATATTATAGTACGAGTACTGCGAGTACTAGACCCCCTTAAACAGACAGTTCCACTGTTACTAGCAAGCAAAAGACTAAGTCAGTGTACTAGCGAAACAATTACCAGGCTGGTGCTGGAGACGTTAGAAAAATTTGAACTATCAAAAAGTCAAGTGTTGATGTTTGTAACTGATGGCGCCGTGACAATGCATTCGGTAGGCTGTTCTTTGCAAGAACAAGGTTGTACGTTTATACATGTTACGTGTAAAGTGCATGCTTTAAATCTTGTGGCAGAAACTATTCGAAAAGGTTTTCCAGAGGTGGATGCATTAATAGCAAGACAAAAAAAGTGTTTCTTAAATCTCCTAAACGGCTCCGTGCATTTTATAGCAAGTGTCCCGGTATTCCTGAACCACCACAGCCGATTCTTACACGTTGGTGAACATGGTTGCAGGCAGCTTTTTATTATGCTGAATATTTCCAACAAATAAAAGCTGTGATACTACAATTCAATCCAGATAAGGCTGCAGATATTAAGGAAAGCCAGACAAAATTCGAAGATATTTCCGTTGAAACAGCTTTAAAAAATATTGCGAGGAACTATAAACCATTACATGAAAGCATAAAAAAGTTAGAAAACAGTGCGTTGTCGTTAGCGGAATCATTGCAAATAGTGGACGAAGTAAATCTACTGCTACACGATATAGGTGACGCAACAAATGAGCGCGTTAAAGAAAAGTTCGCAAGTGTGTTAAATAAAGACACCGGTTTTACCAAATTAAGACAAATATGTGATGGTGCAGCCTCAGATTTGTTAAGTGTGTTCAAAGACTATTTTACGTATGCGTGTATTACATCAGTAGATGTCGAACGGTCGTTTTCAAAATATAAGAATATATTTTCACCAAAGCGAACATCACTCATGGAGACAACCATAGAAACATACCTGAAGCTGCAAAATGGCTACACATCTTCTCCAGTTTGTGATAAGCAAGCTAGTTCATCAAGCTAGTTAAGAGGGTAAGTTTTACATACAATGTTATAAATTGTAACAGTTTATTGTTTCTCGTATTATTTAATTTCGCTTACGCCACTGTCCCACGGAACATTTTTGACAGTCCTATTAATAAATCAATATAGAGTTTTTAGTTTGCCAAACAAAATTCTATGAAAAAATTGCTCTACTTGATAGCTTTATTTCATCTTACTTGGATCAGAATAAGGATGACTATGTAAAAAAATGTTTATGCTTATGTAATATTCAATAATTATACTATTATTTTTTTCTAGAAATTCATAAATACGAGGCAAATATGTCAGATTTTTTTAAAATTTATTTAGTTTGGAATATCAAAATTTTATCAAATTTCTTTAAAATCAATTCATAAATGTTTAAAATACAAGGATGAAATTACGAAAAGTGAGTCTCAACATACATTTTAGTCAAAACATTACAATTTCATACTTCATTCACTGCTTAAATATATTTTTTGTAGTTTTTACAAACGTAGCTATACGAAATGTCGATAAATCTAGTAAAGTAATAGAGACAATTCTCGCGAGGCGTACAATAATAGATCATCAAAATAGATATATAAATTTGCCGTAAACTATTGGTCTGCTATATGATATAAAATACTGTCAGTACTCAGAAATCCCAGTGGCCCTCATTCTGACTAACATAACTAACTAGCCAGAGGCAGACTGATACATGGCCAGAGCATGTAATATTTATGTTGAATTTGAAAATTTTTTCAGTTTTTGTTAAACGGCTAGACTATACAGGGTGCTGTCTGAGGAATCCGTAGTAATCTACTTATTATTACAGTTACCGAAAAATTAGAACATAAAAGTTAACAAGTATAGTAGTCATAAGAAATAAAAAAAACATGTTATAATGAAAGACTGGTCTTGCTACTAGGGCAGGGCTTAATCAATAACCGAACAATCGATTATCAAATAATCGATTATCTAATGCTCGATTACCGATAATCGATTATTGAAAAATTGGTAATCAAACAACCGGTAAAAAGTTAATACATTATCTATCAATATAAGACGCGCCCGGGCTTAAAAAAATGTTTTAAAATGTTTTCTTAAAATATTTTCTTAAGCTCCTCTTAATTCACCGAAGTAACTCCTAGAAAATCCTAGAATTTTGTGTTGAGTAAAGAGAGACGAAGCCCTACAGTTTATTGTGGAGTCCGAACCACATCTAGGGCATCGACAGTTCTCTCCCATCTTAATCCGAAACAATTACAAATAAAATTACTTGCTCCGGGATGGATTCGAACTATCGATATTCGGCACCGAGTAAATAGCTATAAGCGCTTTACCCACTCGGTTACCATGCTCTAGTTATCAGAAATCATACCGCTGTATCTTTTATATCTACTTTTACTACCAAATCTAAACTGTTGGCAACAGTGCTCACCAAATCTCCAGTGCCGCAGTTCCAGTACAGTAAGTTCTGTGGTACCAGTCTACGATAGTGTTTTGTGTTATGTTATGTGTACATATCACTTTAATCAATGATCATCATAAACGTTGAATATCATTCTTTGTGCTAATATCATAAGATATAAATTGGGGTTGGGAAAAATAATCGACGATTAATTAATTGATCATTAGATTATTGTTTTCACAATTATCGATTAATCAGCTATTGAAAGAACTAGAATTTGGTAAATGTACAGGTTACGTAACGATCATATTTTTTCTCTTTTGAATAATTGTTTACAAGATACTCTAGGACTTATTCCACAGTTCATATTGCTATTGTTTGTAAAATATATACTTTTTTATATGTGTTTATGCCCCACAACAGATCACGTATAGCCTAATAGCATAACCGACTGAATTTGGGCAAAATAAAAATATGTTAAAAGAAAAATTTTCACAAATTATGTCATTTTAGTGAGCTATTTATTTCCAAGCTAAAGAATTTATAGGGCGACTTTTCTTGAATTATTTTTATTGTCAAAACTTATTAGCAAGGTTTCATTATAAAACTGAAAATTGACTGAACATTTAATAAAAAGAGTTTTCTTGGTTTACCTTTAATTTATTACCTTTCCTATAACCCATTTATTTAAGTTAGAATTTGTTTGTACTATTTCATTTTGTGGCATTTCTGTGTCAGATGCAAATCCCTAAACATCACTAGCAAATATGAAAATTTTACCAAAATTTAGAAATGTATCTAGATCATTAATATAATGATAAATAATAGCGGTACTGAAACCAAACCTTGTGGTAGTCAGTGACTGGTGTCCATTAATATCAACTAGATGGTGTTTATTATTTAAGTAACTTTTGAATTAAAATAATCCCGTATACCATAAACTGGAATGTTTCCAGTTTAATCATTGTTCATAAAATATTCGTAGTACAATTTTAAGGTGCCATATAATTAATTTATTAAGATAGTTCACAATTACTACATATGATAAAATCCTCGACCTCTTGTTATCTCTTAAATCGACCTAAAAGTATAGCTTCAGGATGTGACTGGGACATTGAATCAACAAGATCATCATTAAAAGAGTTTATGTATGTTCTGATAGTTCTGTATGAGTTAACAAATTTCTAAAATATAGCATCTACATCAAAATGTAGACTTGTGTTCATCAATTCATACCAAGTTCTTTTTCAATACCATCGCCGCACTATGTCATGTTGATTGTATGTCTAATAGAGCATAATGAATGAAGTGATTTCCAGATATGGCGGTTAGCTGACCAAGGAATGCAAATTATTCCAAAGCCATGCATGGGACAATCACAGTTGTCCCAAAAACGATGCCACTTTGGTGCCCACCAGAGAAAATCCTATCGCCCCATATATTCAGTGAGGCAGAATCGTAACTGATGGATAATGGAGAGGAGAAGGTAGAAATTGCTATAAAACGCAGTGATGAAGATAATCTGGAACAGCTGCTCCAACAATAGTGACTCCCAACAGGAGAACGAAGACTCTCAACAAGAGGAAGAAGAAAATTATACATGCATTACCCCCCCCCCGTAGATATAATCTGGCAACGATGTTATTCAATCTTCGTTTTCACTACAGCAGCGGTTCTAAACAGTTTCTAAAAAATAATAATTATTAAAAACAATTCTAAATTATATTTCTACTTTTTTGCAGATCTCTGCTGATAAGGAGGTAAATATTTTTGGTTGATCATTTAACAAATTGCCACTAAAAATTTAACATTTATATCATACAGAATTTTTACTGGAGGCTTGCAATATCGACAAATTTATTATTAAAGTTCGTCCAATTAAAATTCCTTTCTACATAATTTATGAATAATAAAAGTGGAAAAACTGGCCTAAAATTTTCACGTCGCCGCAATATTTTTCCATTACATTATCTATATATGCCGGTGGAGTAAATCAGCGTTATCAAACAAGGCGGTTGGATGCCCTAAACGAGAAATAACTGCTGAGACGTGACACTAAGTCTAATGCAATTTTAAAAAACTTTGCTGTTAGTCATCTCCTAATTCTATAAGGAAACCAATATCGGTAAAACACAAATATTCCTTTTATAGTGAAATTATTTTGGAAATGGCTTTTGCGTAACTAAGTAAGCCTTGCCAGGAAATTAATGATTTCATAGTGAATTTTTCAAATTCATTTTTACTTTGTTTATACAGCATGTAACAGAAATATATGTCATGAATTTAATACCATATTCTGGGCAGTAATGGGTATATGATCCAATTTACATCGCATTGAAAGTTCTTCTTTAGAGTTACGGATCCTCAAACTTAAAAATAAAAAAATATATTTGCTGTATCTCACGAATCGTAATAAATATCTTTTTTAACGTTAGTACAATAAGATAGTAGCAGCAGCTCAATATTGGAAACAAGTTGTGATCAGTTTTAGCCCCTATTTTGTATTCCTACGCCTGTGATATCTAAATTAAATTATTTGAAGTAAGAATTAAACTTCAATTAAGTAACAGAAAAAACAATATTCCTGCATTTAATCATTTATCGTTATTAATAAAGAAAAACCAAAGAAAAGCACCTAAAGATGTCAGATTCCTGAATCGAGATTTAATTTTCTATCCAAAACTATAAAAACACTGGTGGCATGATTAAGACTTGAAATATATATTTCAAAGAAAGTATTTTTATCTGCTGTCGTGACATAATGACAATATTATGAACGTCAGTTTAAATATGAACATGACATACGTTTTGAATAACATATCCATTGTGGTGGTCACTACTCAGTACTATAATGAAATTTATTAATTTGGAGCAGAACAAGTCAATCCAAACGTCGTGTTATCAGACTGATGTTCTTCACGACTAGTAAATGACTGGCGTTAATGATTCTTATAACATAAATAACTAGTATTTATATACTGTGTATAATATCGTGTCTCTCTAAAAAATAAAAAAAGGTGGGAGTTAATATATAATTAACCATGATATAAATAATATCTTGAAATCCTCCTTAAAACATAATTTACATCTCAACATCTCTAAATTTCAGGTTATCATATTTGGTAACAGGAAACAGTCTGAACTTCTGGCACCTATTATATCCTAACCTATTAACCTAAACAATATGCCCTTAACAGTTGTGCCTAGAGCTAAAAATCTAGGCGTAATCATAGATAATAAACTTTATTTTATCGACCATGTAAGCTTCCATTTGAATAAAGCTTATGGTGCCCTTCGCGCACGTATAGGTATAGGATACAACAGACGTATCGGACGATTCGTATTATTTTTGTTAACATCGCACATTACATTCGGATTTACCTTACGGATTTCCGGAGTATAGTCAAATCACACATTTTTACACCTAAAAAAGCTCATTTTTATTTCTGTTACCAAAATGAACAGTTCAGATGAAGTGGTATTTGGCATTGCATGCGCTTTAGAATAAGAAGAAAAAAGGAGAAGCAAAGAAGAAAACAAGGGTTTTGGGTTCATAATATAAATATGAAGAGGGAATTGTACGGAGAATTTCATACTTTATTTGAAGATTTAGTACAAGATGATGCAAAATTTTGTCAATACTTCCGGATGACATATCAAAAATTTTGTGAGGCTCTGAATATAGTACGCCCAACTATACAAAAACAGAACAGCACTTTTCGGGAATCGATTCAACCAACAGAAAGACTAGCACTTTGTTTAAGGTAAGAAAAGAACATTTATTTCACGTATTTAAAAATATAAAATTAACATAGAACTTATGTATTATAATGAATATGTAGAGCCTTGGTTGTCGTCACTAAATCGGGGATATTGTTGTGAAGACATAACTGAATTGGTTGCATTTTCATAATATTCACGTGTGCTTGATGAATCGCCTGAAGTAATTCTTATTTCTACTGCATTTATATTTTCAAATAATGTTCGTTTTATTGTTATTTGGTCTGCCAGTGGAAAGGTCTTAACGGTTTGAGCCATTGACATGAAGAAATTTATTAGAGGATCCTCCGAGGATGTTTCAGTTTTTGTTTTTTGTATAAATAGTTTTTAAACACTCAAGCCACTGAAGAAGTGGAAGTAAATCCTTTAACTGGGGCTCCCCTTCTAATTTTTCGGCTTCAAACAGCAATGGTCGGTGTACTGCTAATACAGAATCGTCGTTGTAAACACTTTGCACATCAAGCGCAGAATCTTGAGAAAGTTCTTCTTCCACTTCAGTTATTTCTTCTCGAATTTGATCACTTTATTCTGTCGGGATATTAGTATTACGCTGATCCTCTTCGAACAAATAAGGAATTAGAAACGTCAGCTCCTTGTGAAATTTTAGAGGCTTCATATTGGTTGTTGCCTTGCTGCTTTTTGTTTGGCGAAGTTTAAGCGCCTTTTTTATGATCATCCTGTAGTCTCACCCATCGTTCCCTACACTCATTACCTGAAAATTATTTATTTTTTCAGATTTATTGCTACTGGAAACTCCTTCAGACCCCTACACTTCAGTTACCGGTTGGGCGAGAAATAGTCTATTCAACTTGTCAAGCTATTTGGTAAACCTTACAACCTATAGTCATGCCAGCTCCAGACGAAAATATGTGGAAATAAATAGAAATACTTATGATAAATGGGGTTTTCCAAATTTGCTGGGGACAATGGATGGCAAACATGTTATCATACAAGCTCCTTCAAACAATGGCTCGAATTATTTTTGATATAAAAAAACATTTAGCATTTTATTATTAGCTTTAGTAGATGCCAACTATAAATTTATGGCGGTTGATGTGGGAGCATATGGAAAAAATTCGGATGGTGGAATATTTACTTCATCTGCATTAGGGAAGCTATGAAGAGAAATGAATTAGATTTGCCCCCGGATAAGCAGCTTCCAGAAACCCAGGAAGTATTACCCTATGTTATGATTGGTGACAAAGCTTTTCCGCTGAGAGAAAATTTCATTAGACCGTATTCTTTTGATCAAAATAGGACAGATGAAACAGAGAATATATTCAATTATAAACTAAGCTGAGCGCGTACTGTTTCAGAAAATAGCTTTGGAATTCTTGTACGAAAATTTTGAATTTCTGAAAGAAAATTGTGTATGTCACCTGAACATTTAAACATTGTTGTCAGTGCATGTTGTTGTTTACACAATTATTTAAGAAATGACACATGTTACTGGAATGAAAATGATTTGGCTATTACCACAGACAATGTGGAAGGTTTGAGGAACCTGAACGGGATTGGTGGTAATGCGGCCGTAGATGCAATAGAAGTCAGAGATAAATTCAAAAATCATTTTAATTCTATCGAAAGTTCTGTGGAGTGGCAAATTATAAAAGTTCGACATTTCTCGGCTGTTTCAGAAAAGTTTTCTACTCAGCTGCTAAGCTTCTTAACAGCTTAGACGTAGAATCCTCTCACCTTTAAGAAGTCACTTTTAAAAAAAAGAGTTAAAAAAAAAACTTTTAAATGAGCAGGAATTAATGTACATAATGAAATAGATGAAAATAAGTAAATTGATACTTAGTCTTGTAATTTATAAGTGTTTCATGAAAATATAGATGTGTTATGTGTATGTACATAAGTATACATGTCTATATGTGTTTACAAGTCTAAATATTATTAGATTTAAATAGGTACATATTACTTCTGGTCATCTACTTATGTATGTAGGTAAATTCGTAGATCTTCTAGAATAATCTTATTTTTTGCTTTGCTAGTTCTATCATTTGTCAAATTTAATAATACTTGCATATATTACTATTATCATTATTTTGCGGATTCATTGTCATTTCTGGCAAGTAATTACAGTTCCCAAGGACCCCTTTTGGGGGCAACTTCAGTTCCTCTCTATTGCATTTGGTTGAGAAACGCACGGGTCAGGCTGCATGTATCAATCAAAACTGCTTTTTGCATCGTAATATAGGCGTTTCCTTTTATTTTTAAAGCGACTAGAGCAGGCTTGAGTGTGACTGGTATCTCTCCTGTGGCCCCAATCACTATTGGTATTATGTTCACTTGTTCCTGTCGCCACATAGCCTTTACCTCTTCTGCCAGGGGTAAGTACTTTGAGATTTTTTCCCTGTATTTCTTCTCTATGTTTTCAGGCAGTAGAATTGTTATGTCAATAAGGTATGTTTGCTGCGTTTGTCTGTTTGTGAATACTATGTCGGGCCTATTATTTGGTATGTGCCTGTCTGTGTGGATAGTTCTGTTCCAGTAAAGGATATGATTGTCAGTTTCAATTACAGATGCAGGTTGGTAAGTGTAATAGGGCACAGGGCAGTAGTTGCAATTTACTTGGCTTAGCAGAGCCTGATGCACAATTTTGGCAACGTTATCATGCCGTCCCGTATACGCAGTTGGAGCTAGTGTCGGGCATCCACTGATGATGTGCTCTATGGATTCAGCTGTGGTCGAGCAGGCACGACATCTATCAGAATTGACTGTGGGGTCCCGCACTACATATGTCATGTAGTTTCGGGTCGCAACTACTCGATCTTGTATTGCCACTACGAAACCCTCGGTTTCCGCGAAGATGTTGCCATATTTAAGCCAGCTGAAAGATGCGTTACGGTCAATGTGATCTGCAGCAAGGGTGTTAGGGTACTTCCCATGTAGTGGCTTTGCTAACCACTGCTCAATTTCTTGCCGATATGTCTGGTGACGTGTTTGCTGATCCACAAGGGGTAGATTAAGCCTTGTGGGTGTAAGATTATTGTCGACTGATATTATTGCATTATGAAGGCGGCTAGTTTCGGCTCTCCCATGGAAATATTTATGTAAGTTACGAGTTTGCCTCTCGTGCATGGTAACTAATTTTAGTACGCCTCTACCTCCTTGCGACCGCGGTAGGTGGAAACGTTCCACAGAACTTTTGGGATGATGTGCCCTGTATTTCGTAAATAAGGTCCTAGTCTGTCTATTAAGAGCTTCGAGCTCTGTTTGAGTTCATTTAATAGTCCCAAATATGTATACAGCCACCGGTATGGCGTAGGTGTTGATTGCTTTTGTTTTATTTATGGCTGACAGACTACTCTTTAGAATTTGCCTCATCCTTTCCTGCATCCTCTCCTTTATCCTGCTTTTCACTACCTTCTCTTCTAGTACATACGTTTGCTCGTACCCCAGGTATTTGTACAGCTCATTTTCGTCCATAGTTGATATTTCTCCTTCTGCTTCGCCTACTTGGTACGCTGTTTCCTCAACCCATGTCCCCCTCTTCAATGCGTTTATCCGGCACTTGTCCAGTCCAAACTCCATCTGAGTTTGCCTGAGCCTTTTACACACAATTCGCATCACACAATGTAACAGATATGCAAAAGTCAACTTTGACTGTTTTTATTGGTCTTTTTGTTAAAGATAATATCCAAAATTATGGACAACATATTTATAATTAGTGAATTTTTTTTTATTATCATTTCCCTGCATTAAAACCAGTTATTTGTTTCAGATTGATCGTCCTGTAACGAGATATAATTAACTACATCGTTGTCGATGTATCATATGGAGATAATTAAGCTGTGCTGTGAGCCAGGATCGCTCGCTCTATATGATAAACACTGTAATAAGCACTACGTAAGTAGTTGCAGATTGCCTCAATAGACAGCGCCAGCATTTAAGCTAATTACTGTGCCAAGACTATCTGTACCAGTTAGAAATTACAAATCGTCACATTACCTTTTGCCTGGATTTCTGAAACTAAGTGTTACATCCGTATGAAAATGCGATGCTTGAAAAGAGGGAGAAATTGCCATTGTCTATTGTACAAAGTATACCGGGCGATCAGATTCAATGCTTCGACGTGGACGCTTACAAGTTTTGACTGATTTTGTTTAAACGGTGTCGACAACGTGTTAGCGTTTGAAATTTAGAGACTAGACGTTGAGTTACCTAACAGGGACGTACTTAGGAGTGTTACTATATATTTTGAATAAGTTAGGCATTTTATTATATTTGTGTTTACTTGACAATGTTTTTATGACTGTGCATTTTGCTTTCATAGAATATAGTGGTCATGAAGGACAAACAGGTACTGTTTTTTTTTTTTTGTTTCTTTTTTATGTTTGGCGGTCGGTACTTGTAAAATTCAATGAAGCAGTAAAATAAAACATATTTTTAACAGCCATGAAACCGACGCCTTGTAATAGGTAAGTATTTTTTAAATTGCTTATTGTATTTAACATGTTCAAAATTGTTTTGAAAAGTAAGTAAATATAAATAAATTACGTTTATTACACGTTAATCACTCAATAAAAGTATTATTCAATTTGAACATATATAAATGTATATAATAAGTAAGCCTGGCCAAGGTCATACAGAGACGTACTGGGTATGCATCATATCATAATACTTGAATAAGTACAATAATAAAAACAACAATATTTTATATATTGTGATGTATGTTTTTGTACTATTTCGTTCGCTTTAAATTCTTTTTTTATGTATTTCCTTATATTTTGTAAGCTTAGTGCTGCACATTATTATTAAACTGTTAAATGACGTTCACACATGTACATTGTATATCTAAGTGATAACTAATTATAAATAAATAAATAAAATAAATGGAAATAAATTTTATTAACTGGTACACTTTATAAAAATATGTACAAAACTCACCTTCTTAAGCAGATATATGAAGTAGCTTGGTTGTCGTTATCACAAACTTGAGCACTTCTATAATAACTGCGTAGCATCAGATATGTTTCTACAGATGTCTCAGTAAGCGATGTTCGCTGTGGTGAAAAAATATGTTCGTATTTTGAAAAAGACTGTTCGACATCTACGGAAGTAATACAGGCATAAGTAAAACACTCTGTGAACTCACTTAACGCAGCTGTAGATGCACCATCACAAATTTGTCTTAATTTGGTAAAATCTAGGATCTTTCCGTAATACACTCTCGAATTTTTCAATAACGGGCTTATTTTTGTCATTTATAGTCTGTAGCTGTGTGTTTACGTCGTCCACTATTTGCAGCGATTCCACTAACGACAACGAAGTATTTTGCAATTTTTCTATTGCGTCGTGTAGTCTTCTATAATTGTTATAAATAGTTTTTAAATCTGTTTCAAGGGGAAACATCTTGAAAGCTTGTCTGGCTTTCCTTAATAGCTGTAGCCTCGTTAGGGTTGAACTGTAGTATCACAGCTTTTATTTGTTGAAAATATTCAGCATAATAAAAAGCTACCTTCAACCACGTTCCCCAACGTGTAAGAATCGGTTCTGGTGGTTCCGGAATACCAGGACACAGTGTGTGAAATGCTCGAAGCCGTTTAGGAGATTTGAGAAATACTTTTTTTGTATTTGCTATTAATGCATCTACCTCTGGAAAACATTTTCGAATCGTTTCTGCTACAAGATGGAACGCATGCACTTTACACGTAACATGTAAAACCTACAATCGTCTCTTTGAAGGAAACGGCCCACCAAACGCATTGTTGCAGCACCGTTGGTCACAAACATCAACACTTGACTTGTTGACAGTTCAAATTTTTCGAAAGTCTCCAACACAACCCGCGTAATTGTTTCGCCAGTACACGCGGTTAGTCTTTTGCTAGCTAGTAAAAGTGGAAATGTTGGTTTAACGGGGTCGAGTACACGTACTATAACATTTAAAATAGAATTTTTTTACAATCTGTCGTCTCATCAACACATAACCACAGCCGTGTACTTTTTAATGCACATTTAATCCTATTTACAATGTCCTCACGAACACTTGGTACATATCTACGTAACGATGAACGACTTAGTAAATTCACCTGGGGATTATATTTATTCCATAACTCCCGAAATGCTGGTTTATCCAATATGCGCAGGGGAACATCACAGGCAATCAGCATTAACAGTAAATCAAACATAAACTGAGGTTCCAAAGAAGACACGCCATTTTTTTTATTTTTATGCCGGTTACTATTGACATGAATTTTGCAGCCGTATTTATTCCAGCACATTAAGTCTTGATCACAAACTTTACAAATTATTTTACATCCATCATAGAATAAATCCGGAAATTCACTGATAAATTTATTCACTTTATCAGCGTACGGTCGTTTTCTACTCTTTACGCTCAACATTATTTATTATTTATTAGTACTCTATGCATCGACCGACAGATAACAACTGAAGTGTGTCGTGTCATCGTCATCGTAAACAAGCGCGCGATGGCATTGGTATTGCGCCTGACCCTGAATCTACCATCGCTTGGCCAGGCTTAATAATAAGGTTAACTATACTGTTCAGCCGGCGAAAGAATGCCCGCGCGGCTAGGAACGGTATTGCCGATAAGTCGCCAGATTTCCGCGAAACCATATCCTGTGAATATAATATCTCTCCCAATGAGTAGGTGCGGATTCAAACGATCACAAAAATTTGCCATACATTAATTCATTGATTTCATTTACATTTAATAGTGAGTGAAATTCAGAAATATTCTTTCCGCGGGTCTTCTTTTCCCAGACCAGATAGTACATACGACTTATGTGAAACAAAAAAGAAATTTCATTATTTATCTAATTATTAAAATGCAGACATATTTAGACGAATCAAACTATGTCAGTTTAGAAATAATTTAAAAACATTGTTTCTACTTAGGATAGTGATGCATTCCATATTTAACCCTTCTTTGTAAAATTCAATTCTTTACCATTATTAAACAATAACCATGCAGCCACCTTAGCTCCATTCAAATTCTTTTCAAATGCAAGATCATTCATTATTTGAAGAACGACAAATATGTGCTCCTTATTCATCGCCTCAATTGTTCTTCCAGAAAAGAAAACCTTGGCCATACGATCCATTGCTTTGACATGTTTCATCAAACCCTGCCTGATATGTGGTGGAAGATAAACTTTATTTCTTAGTACAAGTGGCTCACTTTAACGTTCTTCTCTCTACTTGGCCACTGCTTTTTGATGTAGTGTTTTTTTCTGCCTCTGCTGTCCCATTCACACAAAAAGCAACAAAATGTTGTGCAACCAAGTAAAATAGCTTACTTACTTACTTTGAGATCTCCACAAATATGCCAAGAATATTTCTCACACTGTATATAGGTCAGCAAGAGTTTAATATTTTCGTACAATTCCTTCATTAGCAACGGCTTTGACAGATACTTGTTTCCATTGTGACTCCTTTCAAAGAATTCATCGCCATTCTTCAGGATTGTGTTGCTGTGTCGAGGTTTTAAGTAAAGGGTCCACATCATTGCAGTAGTTTAGATCATCGTACTTAGAGAAGAGGTAATCAAATCCACGCGGAAAGTACTATTTTTTGTACCTTTCTGTAAAAGATTTCACCCTTTGAATCTTGACCAATATCTTAGCTTAAAGTTTTGATGAACTGATTATGAGTTCATGAAAAAAATATTTTAATTCTGCCTGATTAATTGAGGTTCAATAAACGTCGTTTGAAATCAGAGTATTATTGAGCTCAGCGTCATACTTTATGGAAAATAAATATTCTGACTTCATATAAGAATAAGAATAAGTACCTCAAAAAACATAAGAAATAGCAAAAATTGTTCATTTAACAAAATCACTCTCGACCAGTTCAATTCAAATCAACTCAAAACAATGTTATTAACAATTAAAAGGAACAATGTATATGGTCCTCGCCGGACACCCAGTCCGTAGCCGACCTAGCATCCCCGCGTAAGGTGGCGACGGGGTAATTAGGTTCAGGCAGAGCAGGGCCGGTCCGGGCTTAAAACTAAAATATTAATAACAAATACAACACCTAAAAAAAATATTGTTCAATTGTATTGTACCGCCGAAAAAGGGAAATCACAGACGCATGCAAAAGCATGCGTCGTTCATATAAAAATCTTTAAAACGATGCAAAAAAATATAAAATTGTATAAATTTGTGTAAATAATTTTGAATTTTGACGATGTTTCGACGAGCCAAACTGTCACAGTAAAAAAGATCGCCTTTAAACAATACTGAACTGGGAAGTGGGAATGTCCAACTCCGCTTTTTTTTGTGTATTTAATGATACTTCGTGTATATAATAATGTACCGCAATCTACTGATGGTCAGCTTATAATTTGGAATAAATTTTGTGGGTAATTTTGATAACGAAAACGAACAAAAAGACAAGAAGAGATAGCCATGAACGGCCCCTTGGCGTGAAGTGTGTCTCTATGTTTTTCCTGTCCTTTTTTTCATTCCAATACTTTTTGTGGTTTATTTTTCTTTCATGCCAAATCACTAAATGTGTTGCTGGCTATGGGAACCATTCAAGGCCATTATCAGAGAAGAGATAGGTGAGAAAAATTTTGAATTTTGGTGCCCCTTTTATAATGTGGGAGTGTCCTCCCATTTTGTGGAAGGAGCGTGATCTAAAGATGTTGTCTGAAAATTGGTAACACTTGGTACGGTAATTTGTTTTATTCTAAATGGCGCGTTATAGTCCCTTATTTGTGTAGTGTTGGCGGTTAGTGGACAATCAGAGAGTTTAAATTCGTAAAATTTTTGTGAAGTATCTCTGATATAATCCACTATGGCCACAAGTGGGTTGGGGGGGTGGGGGGAGGGGGGGGGGGGGGGGGGGGGGGAAAAAGGTTGGTTTGCCGGGGCCGGGGGGGGGGGGGGGGGGCGCCGCGCAAAAGACCCCCCGGCGGGGGGGGAAAAAAGGGGGCCGGGCCCCCGGGGGGGGGGAAAAAAAATTTTTTATGAGCCTTGTTTGGGCCGATATTCCCCGCCAGCAGGGGGGAAAGCCTCGGGAGGGGGAAAACATAACGCGTCGTGTTGTGAACACGTGTTCCCAAATAAAGTCCTTTATCCAAAGTTACGCTTAATTTTTTTTCGTCTTGTTTCGTCTTAATTTGACTGTCCTTTATTGAAATAGGTGTAATTATTTTATTATTTATTCTTCTAGTAGTGAAAACAATAGCCTCCGACTGACGATGTTCACCTTCACTTTCCACTTGGCATAATACTCCGACGCGACGCCCGTACCATATGTTCCTTTATTAGCTGCCCAGCGGTATGTCGACCAGTGTTATTAAAGAAATAATTACGCTGGAACTAGGGATCTGCTATTAAGTCATTGGCTGCTTGTGTCTTGGCGCAAAACTAGTCGGATAACGTCAGATAAAATTCAAAACTTCGTTAATTGTTTTTAACCCTCAAAAAAAAAATTTTGAAAAAATTGGTATACGTAGATTTTCAAATATCATCGATTAAGCAAACCAAAAAGTTGTGGGGCGTGCCCATTTTTATTAATTAATTGGTTATTAAATATATATGTGCCTATAATATTACTTCAAAAAAAAATATTATCTCTAAATCAAAACCAATCTGGTTAAATATTATTTTTTATTCAATCATATTTACACCGTTATAATTATGTTATCTTTCAACGAAAACAAACAATCCAATTGCGTTTGCCTTTACGAATTCTTATTTTATGACATATTTACAAAAAATATAATTTATGAAATCGTCAGTTTTCATGAGCATAGTTACTATTTACCTTGTCTTCAAAATTCTCTCTCGTAACCACATCACATCACCAAAGAGGCGCTTATGGCAAGCGGTTTCCATGGCGATTCACGAGGATTTCATTTAAATTGTCACACAAGTTCACTCCTATTACATGCTAGCGGAAAAAGTAAGCCCTCATTCGAACAACGAATGCTTAACGCCTAACCAGCAAAAATAACTGTGCCGCTCCTACGGAAGAGTCGGCCGGATTCCTGGTAATTCACTAGGATTTAATTTAAATTAGTTTTCGCGGCAGGGTCGCGGTAACATCAGAATTGTAACTGTGTTCAATATGTTAAAGATCGCGAGGGATTTCAGGGCCGTTTTAACTCGTCTGAAAAGCATAATGTAATTCTCTTGAAGTGCTTTATGAATAAAGTAGATAATATGGATGATTCAGTACTGCTGTTTTGCGCTTGCATTTAATGCATATATACCAGCTGGATTTTGTGTTGAGGACTACAAAAATTAAAGTTTCACAAATTGTAACTGTAATCATTGGGAAAGGGAGTTACTCATAAATTCATGTTTACGTTTTTAACTCGAGCAGATACGAACCCGGAATATGTCATTTTCCTACACTTTTGTGTTAATCTAGGGCCACGATGTATGACGCGTTAGAAACTGCTTTCACATGACTTGAATTTTTTTAATGACAAAATATTAAATTAAATTATTAGTCTCTTTCAAGTCAATTGAATAAAAACTGAATCATAAAAAATTAAAATAAGTTACAAAAGCATCGTATCATTTCCTAAAGGCAATTAAAACACAAAATAGCCGTTTTCAAATGCTATCTTTTTGTGAAAATTTAATGTCAAATGTACATCATCAAAGAGCCTTTAATGATACAAGTATGGGAGTGGTCTCATTCTCTTTTTTTGATCTTAGACAAACATAATTTCGTTGGTGGCACTCTTGAAAACGGTCCGTTTTAGTGCTGCACACGAAAAACGAAATGGCTGCCATCACAACCACTTTTACCCATTTGTCTGAGTAACAGCCCATTTTATCAAACCATATTTTATACAAAATATGATTCAACTTTCGCTCTAAACAAAAAAGGTCACCATTTTCGCAAAAGTTTGCTTTTAAGATTTCCGTATGAAATTTCTGAACATTTCTTCTGAATAGATTAGTGATTGAAATCACTTTATAATTAGCTTTATTTTTGCCAGAATCTCTACAAAAATACCTGGTCAAGAAAATGATAAAGATAACATTAAAGCATCTGCAGATTTCATATGGAAGAACAAGGAAGTTTCCTGGAGTGGGTTGGAACCTTTGAGAAGATAACACTACGTAGTTTTAACGAAACACCAAAACACTATATTGCTCGAAAAAAAATGAAGGTTGCGATAATATATGGCACCTATCACAAAACTTTGTGAAAACATACCGTGATCTCGGTGTAAGCTTCAGCACATGGATCTGTGAAAAATTCAGCAGTTACAGTGACGTTCATGTGGTTTTTGACTTTTAGAAAGAAATTTTATTTAAAAAGGGGATGAAAGTGATCCGGCAAAAATGTTCAGATCCAATCCAGTACAAAACCAGAAACAAAAATTTGAAGTAGACCAATGAATAAATTACTCATGACAAAACAAAGGATGAACTGACAGAGTTCCTTTCCGATCACATTATTTAATTCGGTGGGGTGGGACCAATAGGAAAATGTTCGTAGTCAGTTGTAACCACAAAGAAGCTGATGTATCGAATCTTTCAAGCATCTAGGAGGAGGTAGATACGAAGATCATATGCGCGTACTTTGTGCAAAATCAAATCTGAATCACCCATGTATTTTCATCTGATACTAATGTTGTGGTTTTAGTACATATCCCCAACTCCTCAACTTACACCAGAGTTTGAGCTTTTACTTTGCCAAGATATGAAAAGATTTGTTCAGCTAGCTTCAAAAAACAGTAGGGCCACTGAAAACCTCTGTACTACCTGGATTATACGCACTTTCAGGGGCAGGATCATTTGCCAACAAAGTCAAAGTAAAGTGATGGAAGACATCCAATTTTACTAACGAGTTATTGTTGTGCTGCGATTTTCGATGAAAGAAATCTTAACAAACATGTCAGACATACGTTTTGAAATTAGTTACAAAATTTTCAGAAACAGGATCTATGGAAAAAGAAAAAATGACCAAGACCATGAGTCTTAAATTAAGGATCTCAGATTGAAGTGTTAGGGTATTTTGCTATTAATCCTACAAGTTCACTTCGCCAGCTCCTAAAATTGCATAAACTTCTTCCTTATAAAATGCAAGTCTATCGAACTAACTGAAGACGATTTGATAGAAGAATCCAGTTCTGTGAACAAATGACCGAAAGAATATACAACAACCCACTCTGTCACAAAATATATATTTCAGGGGAGAATACTACGATGAGTTAAATCGGTTTATTGATTTTGGAGATATAGGGATTTCAAAAAAAGGCCTACTACTTGCCATTTTTAAAATCTGGAACAAAAAACCAAACTTTAATATTTTGCCTACTATTTCTTCATTTTTCAACCGATTTTATTAATCCTTATTACATTTGTTTTACAGGACGAATTTCATTAGTGCCTACCATATAATTATGGATTTCTGGTGAAATATCCTCTACCATCTCGTCATCTTATTTACCTAGATAAGATTTTTTTATTAGATTAATTATCTAGTTCGTCTTGCTGATTGTCATTATTTACGATGTAGTAGTGTAGGCAATAGATATACTCTTAGAAAGTGGATCCCGTATTTTGATATTTTGGTAATTTGTTCACAATTTCTTAGAGCCGATTCTATTACTTACGCAACAAGACCAAGTTTAATAAAATCGGTTGAGAAATAAAGAAATGGCAGGCAAAATATTAAAGTTTGATTTTTTCCAGATTTTAAAAATAGCAAGTAGGCCTTTTTTAATTCTGCATATCTCCAAAAATCAATTAACCGATTTAACTCATCGTAGTCCTAAAATGTCATTCTTCCGAAATCTGTCATTAGTTCTGTCATATTGACAACTTTCAATTTAAATGAACGAGTGTAAAAGAAGGCCTCTTTTCAATTGCGTCCGCCATCGTCAGTTCTAATATTTCGACCATCTTGACCCTTGGTCTTTGTAGTCTATTTATTCTGCTAACTATTGAGTCTAAGGCTGGGAATCGAATACGAATAATTCGAGTATTCGAATATTCGAGTATTCGCATATTCGAAATATTCGAATATATTCGAATATTCGAATATATTCGAAAATTCAAATATATTCGAGTATTCGAATAATCGATTATATATGAGTAAATTTGAATATTAAAATATATTATTAAATTATGTACGAATAGGTATGCAGTATGCATTCAACCAAAGTAGGTAGATAGTAGGTATAGGTAGGTAGCTATTCTAAAATCCAAATATATAAATAGACCACATTAGTGGCACGTTTTACTCCCAGTCAAACTATTCCATCTCTTTCTCGCCTCGACCTTCTTCTTACTGTACTAAGGCAGGGGTTAAAATTAAATTTAAAACTTTAGAAAACCTGTAAATATTTAACTATTGACTTTTCATGTATTTGTTTTACCTTTACAATCTGGGTCTTTTTTAAAAACATTCTAATTTTAGAGCACTTATTTTTTTCGAAAAGGAAAAATAGTTATGACACAGAAGTATAATAAACTAGCTCTGTTTTCGTTTTATTTAAGCTTCAATAGTTAAATGTGAACAACAGCGCCTCAATCCTAAAACAAAATACTAACTAAATAATTCTGACCCTTAAAGCACATGTACAGGAGACAGGGCCGGATTAACCATTGTTGGCGCTGTTAGGCACAATACTCAACTAGCGCCCCTTTTTCAATGAAGTTTTAAAAAGTAAAACAACAAGAAATTAGACTTTAATACAGACGTATATTTAGATAGGTAGTCAGAACAAACAAAAATAATTTCCAAATGTAAAATAACGTAAACTTAAAAAAACGATTATAATTATAAAAATGTTTTTTTTTCTGCATTTCGCAAAAGCAAATGACTTAATTGTCTCCTCGAAAGAAATTCTTCTCGTAAATTCTCCCTCTATGCAGAGAAGAGCAAGTCCACTAACGCGTTCTTGAATCATACTTGTTCTATAAAGATTTTTAATGCGTTTAAGGACTGAAAATGATCGTTCGGCAGAGGTGTTCGAAATCGGAAGCGTGTTAAATATTCTAAGTAAAATTTCGACGTTCGGGTAAATGTCTTGTAATTCCTTCTCCTTGATCCATTTTAATAAAGTCCTTGGGTTTTCTGGAATTGCAACCCTATTACTGCCAAGGTTTAAACTTTTTAAAGGACACTGAAGATGAACTAGCTCTTCTATTATGTCATTTTCGATGTCATGGCAGAATGCTTTGCTAATTGTTAGCCCCTTTTCTTTCAATTCTGTAATATTTACATCCTTTAAGAGGAAAAGTACATCAAATTTTTCTCAAGTGCCTATGTAAGCTTGACACCGACGGTCCATTTCTGCAGTAAGCTTATCTATGATGGCATAAAATGTTTGAATACGAAATTTGTCACGTTCGTTGAAATATATTTCTTCGTTGTCTCGAATTTCGTCTGTTTTAAGTTTCCGTATTTGTTTCGTTTTTATTTTTATAAGAGGTCAGGCCACATAATTCTATCCCTTTTCTTTCATATCCATCAAAATCCTTACGAATTTCTAGGAAAAAATGAGGCTAACGATTTTAAGAGATTAACTGCCTCGGCTAAATCTAATTCTACTTTCTGTAAATGCATACTGACATTATTTACTCTTTTAAAATCGTTCCCCAAACCTCCAATAATATTGTTGTTTCAACATTGTAACTTTGTCTTTAATATAGTCACCTCTATTCTAGTCGCTGTCTTTTGATTTGTGTCATTCTCGATATCAAGAAATGCATTAATCATAGCAGACCAATTTTTCTTTACCGCAATGCATGCATCACCACTAGCAGACCATCGCGTAACAGATAAACTTTTAAGCGTTATTGTTCTATCATCACTATTACCAGGCTGGGCTTGAAACTTCGTTAAAACTTCCCATCTGCCGGTAGAGACAGAGAAGAATTTGTAAATTTCCTGTAGCAACCCAAAAAAACGAAACAGCTTCAAGGCAGCTTTCGTGGTCCCAACTAAGTTGAGTGAGTGTCCGGCGCAAGGTACATAAAGAGCGTTTGCGTTAACTTCCTTGATTCTAGCTTGTAGCCCTGAATATATACCGGACATGTTTGACGCGTTATCGTAAGACTGACCGCGGCAGTCCTGTATATTTATTTTCAATTCCTTCAGCTGGTCAGTGATACAATTAAAAAGATCTTCTGATTTGTGACCCACATTGGGTAAAAACATTAAAAATCTTTCAATGGGGTTCCCTTTTTTAAGAACATATCGCACAACTAAAGATAACTGATCGATGTGGGCCATGTCCGGAGTTGAGTCAATGATTAGAGAAAAGTATTTCTGTGACTTCATCTCACAAACAATTTCACTTAGAACTGTTTTAGACATAATTTGAATGAACTCATTACACACGGTTGAAGACAGGTAAGATACCTTACCTTTACCAGGTTTCCGTATTTTTCAATATGTTGTGCCAAAAATGGATCAAATTCGGAAATTACCTCAAGTAACATCATAAAATTTCCATTATGTAATGAACCAAAAACTTCATTTGTTCCCCTAAATCGTAGCCCACGGGAAACCAGAGCATTCACCACAACGACAACTCTCCGCAAAACGTTTTGCCAGTAAGACATTTCTTCTTCTATTGCCTCGGTTAAGCTCTTGTCAATTCTGCCTAATTTACTACCTCTAACCTTAATAAGTAGTAAGTTAGACTTATGATTAGTAGAATTTTCGTTGATCATTAACAGTTTTTTGAGATTTTTCCAGTCATCAACACCCTCTTTGGCAAATGTCGCGTCAGCAGAAAACAGGCGGCAGGGTCCGCAAAATACTTTTTGGTGGACTCTGAATAAATTAACCATTTGCGTGGTTTAATTTCACCATTAGCCATTTTTCTAATAAAATCGTTTTTATTAAGAAACCGCGCCTTGTCCCCAAACATCCTTTTTGTCAACTTAAAATCTAGTTCTAAATTTTGAGCAGTACCATTTTGAGCAATATAATCTATTAAACGTTCTGTCAAAATCCATTTTGCAGGATCTGGATTATAAAATGTCATTGTATTAGTAGTAACTTCTTCCTTCCGAGAATCGCGTAGCTGATGCTCTTGCTGGACCTTAGATGACGCAGAAGTAGACGCACTCTGCGAGGATGGATCTTGGGTTATATCAGAAACTAACTCCAAAACCACTTTAAGTACATAAAAAATAAAAATGATAACAGCAAATTCGAGAAAGTCAGATCGTCAGAAAACTTAAAAGTAACACAGAAAGTTATTACACACCTCTCCGCTTTTGTGGGAATATATGATTAAACCGATTACCGAACGTTAAGATTTACACTCAGGCCGTCGTCGGTGCGCTTCAATTTTCGTTCGAGTTAACTTAATTTTTAACTTTTGTGTCGTGCACTTGTAGCAAATCCGTAACATTGACCTGGGTCATAACCAATAAGAATACCCAAAAAAAGTCTTGTTCAGTGCACATGTTTTACAAGAAGGTCAATAAATTATGGTTTATACCTAAATAGTGACAAGAATGCTAGAGATTTTCAAGGGGGTTACTTCGGTGGCTTGACAGGCGGTAAAAGAGACACAGAAAGAACATCAACGGCGAACGGCGCCCTTTAGCATTGGCGCCGTTAGGGCACGTGCCTAACTGTGCCTAAT
>JANEYF010000358.1:0-10164 GCA_029963845.1 Rhamnusium bicolor | reverse complement strand
CAAATGCATGTACGGGTGTGTGTGTACTATGAGAGGCATGTGTGTATATATGGTGCGGGCGTGCATGTGCGGGTATATATATATATATATATATATATATATATATATATATATATATATATATATATATATAAATATATATATATATATATATATATATATATATATATATATATATATATATATATAAATACATATATATATATATATATATATATATATATATATATATATATATATATATATATATATATATATATATATATATATAAATATATATAAATATATATATATATATATATATATATATATATATATATATATATATATATATATATATATATATATACATATATATATATATATATATATATATATATTATTAAGTATTACTATTAAGGTTCTCTTTGAACATATTATCTGATGTGTTACTTAGATTTTCCGTGGAAAATGCATTGGAAAAATAACTGGCGAAGGCATTAACAATATCATTTGTTTCTATCTAAGTGAGTGTCATAATTCAAACTGGATGGTACAGTTGTTGAATTAGACTTAGAATTTATGTGAGACCAAAACTTCTTAGGATTACTGTATAATTCCTCCTCAATGGAATTTAAGTAATTTTTGTAAGCTGCTTAAATAAGTGATTTTATCTCCGATCTAATTTGTTTAAAGTTATTGCAAGTTACTTCTCTTTTAGGAACGTGTTTGACAAGCAACGTGTTGAAAATATCATAAAATTCAGTAACCATATCCACATCTGTGAAATTAGAGAGCCTCGACCAATATACATAATATCGTGATAGAATAGATTAAAATTGCACTTTTTATAATTAAGATTACTTCTGGAACCAATCGGAAATGAATCATTTTTACTTTTTTTCAAATTTTGAATTAATAAGCGCCGGGTGATGGGCGTCTGTATTAAAAAGAATATCATCAGCCCGAGACACAGAGCAGCATTTTTCATTACTATAGATATATTAGATCTAAAATCCTATTATTATTGTTTATAATATGATTTCTCTGTTCCGGGTTTAGGAATTTTGGCCAATTATTTAGTGATTTAATTAGAGGACTTCCACTATTGGAAGCGTAATCTGGAAAGTTAAAGTCAACCATAATTAAATTAGCATCTCGTTTGCAATACAGCGATTCAATAGCATCAAAAATTAGAACATAGGTATCATAGCTTGTGTTCGGAGGAATATATAAAACAATGACGTACAAAATATTTCCTAAAAAATTAATTTTTACACATAAAATGTCTAAAAGTAATAGTTCAATAAACGTATCGCAGATAAAGTTGAGATCAATTTGACATGGTTTTAATGACGAATTTGTTGCTACGATTATGCCCCTTCCTCCTTTTTTTCATTCGTTGTAACGAAATTGCAGGCCATCTCATTCCAGTTTGTTGTGTTCCACGATGAATTAAGTTTCTGCCAGTCTAGTCGAGATGGCGTCACTGATTTCTACTGGAACAGTTGGTTTTGCAGATTTTTGCACTAAATATCTATCTATTATTATTGCTCATACTCTACTCTCAAATGTTTGTCTCTTTCCAAGCTATAACCGAGTTTGGGTGGGAGGACAGAACAGGACTTCTTTCTTCTTACTAGTGTAGCGTTCTGATGAAAACCATCTCTAGTTCAACGGTCTGGTAAAATTTATATGTTTTGATATTATCATTTGATTTTATGATCATCATTATTTAAAAAGTTGCTATATTGATTTAAAGTACCTTTGAGGTAATTTTCATATTAATATTGTACCGTAATTATCTTAATTTACGCTTGGGCGAATTTGCTTTTCGGTGATCAGTTCACCTTGGTTGTTCTTTGGAACAGCCATCATTAATATTGATTAGTATCAATTTATCGTGCCTTGTTGGCAATTTATCTAATATCCCTCTGATATTGTAATAAGTTCGTGTGCTAATTTAAACTAACTTTCGGTTATTGTAAATTTTAGATTTACTCGGCAACGAATGTCGCCATTTTGTATCGTAGTTAGTTGTTTTCTGTCTTTGTCTGTTGATGTTTTAGGTCACTTAGCTACGTTGGTAGCGCTCTGAACAGTGGTGACTGGTGACATTTGGAGATTGGTACACCTTTTTGGACCAAACTTATTTGTTTATAACCTTTGTGAAAATTACTTAATGTGGTGCATTTGTTTTGTGGTGGATTGTTTTATACCAGTGCATATATTTATCAACCAGACCTCGGTAACATAAGGTTTTTCTAAATTTAAAATATCGAATGCTTACTTGATCGTTTACTTAGTATTTAGTCAGGAACGCTGCTCTAGTGGAGCCTTGCCTAGTTCTCTGGCAAAGATACCTGCCTAGTTATCTAGCAATTGATTAACTTTTAATTATCTACAGTAAACATATAGTCTAACTTTATTTGCAATTCATTATTCCCTCTCTCCGAGGAACTAATAAATAATTTAATTTAACGTTACCTTCAAGTTGAAAACTATCATATTGTTTTATATTTAGCAAATATTTATTTACGTTATCTTTCTAGTTGTCTGTCTGTATACAGACATTCTAAATTCTATTTTCTTGAAGATTAACTTCTTTTAGTAAAAAAAAAATATATCTTAACATTTAGTGAATACCTATTTCACTTATTATCGTAGCTACACCTAGTTTATTTGTTGGACTAGTATTTTTTCTATTTAACGTAACTTTTATTGATACTTCAGTTAGTTGAAGTCTTCAACTTCCTAAAATATTGTAGGATACCGATCCTAGTTTGTTTAGTTTGCAATTTACTCTGTAAATTTGTTACCTCATATTTTGTCTACGTAGCTGGACAATTCAAATGTCACAGCTTTTAACTTTGTTTTGCCTATAATACTGATCTCATAAAACTTCCCTTTTTTATGTAAATACCTGGACCAAGAGAAGAGGATAACTGGTGGATCGAACTGATCATTATATACTGGGTGGAGCAGGAAAACGATATTTTATACAACTGGCATTTTTTCTCAAGGGTACCTGCAGTACTGACAGTGGTGATTCAAACTGACACCGAACCCATTAAGAGCTTAGCCGTTGGTGCATCCTTCGCTGGACTAACCCATTGGAAGTTACGTAAGATCTTCGTCCCCAGTGAAAGTTTTATTTGGTCAGAAGAAATTTGTAAGAGATCAGGCATTTTATCTTTTTTTCCCTCTTTCAATATATCATTTTTTTGTGTGGTTAGTTGTTGGTCTTCAACCACGTAGTTTTTTTTTGACTTGTAAATATTGTACATATACTAGTCTTGATTATACTTTTTATTAAATAATATCTTTTTTATTCAACTTCCTTCCCAACCGAATTCAAGTTTTAACGTTATCTTTTAAAGTAAACTTTTCATTATTTGATACTTGCAAAAGTCCAGGCGCCCAGCCTAGATTTTGGTGAGAACTCAAATCAATCTAAGCCCTTATTCACGACCTGCTCACTGAGCTACCGGTCAATAAGTACAACCCCCAGCTTATTGTGTTATGTCAGCAATTGGACGGGGGGTGTGGCATCGTAGAAATATAATTTCAATCACTTCAAAAAAATTCAAAACGTTTCAAAAGGTCTAAACTATTTATGTTATCGTTTAGCCAGGATTCAGTAAATGCAATCATGTTTAGTAGCATCACAGCAATTTATAAATAAATCCTGTTTAAGTGCGCAGCAGGCGAACATTTTGGTAATAACAAGTGAGGTTGGGTTTATTAAAATGCTTAAATACAGACTTTGGTAAAGTGGTACTATCAACTGATTACTATGGACTTTCTAATATATTAGACTTAAAAATTTAAAGATTTTGCATATCTGCGTAACATAACCTGGACTTTCAATCAACGAATCTACGAGTAAAAGTGTTTATGGGGATAGCAAACACGTAACAATATGAATGTTATCATTTGATTATTTTCCACTCAAATTAAAGAAATTAATCAAGTATTTGCTATAGTTTTTACGAATAAACACATTGTTTCAAGCGAAGAAGAAACTCTCAATAGTAATCTTGTCAGTTTTGATTGATTTATTGTTATATCATCGCATTTCACCAAGGCTACTTTTACGAATACTGAAATGGCTTATATGCACTTTTTGTATGGTTTAACCAATGGTAATATCCTGGAAGCAAGACGTCTATATGCAGAGCGCTATTCAAAGAAACGTTTACCCTGTTCTAGGACTTTCACCCACCTACATATACGTCTGTAATAAACTGATACCTTTGTTCAATCTAAGGAGATTGCAAAATTGTCGGAATTTCACAACTGGAAGAACAAATTCTTGAAGTTATTGATGATTCTCCGAAAACTCCGAAAATTGCAGCCCAAATGAATCATCCTAAAACAGTGTTGAAAGGTTTTGAAGGAAAATCTGTTATATCTCTACCACATCTAACGCGTTTAGACTTTATTGCCAAATGACCATCCTATTCGCGTTAATTAATGTCGGTGGTTTTTAGAAATTATTTCAGATTATCCTAATTTCGCTGCTAATGTTAATTAATTCACGGACGAGGCCAGCTTCTTCAGAGAAACTATTATGAATTTCCATAATAACCACATATGGGCCCAAGAATCTGCATGCCATAGTGGAAACTAGGTTTCAGCACAGATTTTCTGTAAATGTTTGGGTTGGAAATATTGGCGAACATTTCATTGGGCCACATTTTCTTTGTGAAAGACTCGATGATGATTCACACTGTTAATTTATTGAAAATAATCCCGCCTTTTTTAGAAGTGTCTGATATGACAATACGACAAATGTGGTTCATGCACGATGGTGTTCCGCCCATCTTTTTTTAAATGCGCATTTAGTTTCTGAATGCTGCATATCCAGGCCGTTGGATAGGTCAACCATGGCCTCCTAGATGACCAGACTTCGAGCCAGACTCATTTCGTTTATACTACTCCTAATCAAAATGTTGACGATTTCCAAAATTGCATAATCCAAGAATGTGATACAATTCGTCACACTCTCAGCATTTCCGAACATGTTCGGCAATCAATAAGCGAATATTACAGACGCAGCATTTGATGTAACATCAAATTTTAAATCTGGAAATCGCCCAATATGTTTTAACATGTAAGTGACCCAACGCAACCGCTGTACATTGTTACTACACATGTGACATACGCACACAGCGTGCCGTAAAAACAGACTGCCTGATTTTTTTGGTGAACTGCGATCAAATGCGTTTGTACCGCTATATCGTGTGCGACGCTGCTGTATAAGCAACGTTATTTCCAGCTCTAGGAACAATCATCTTGAGGTGTTAAAACTTTTAAAAATGGAAGCCAATTTACATATAATGAATTTGCAGACATGCATTTAATACTGAACCAAAAGTTTTGGAACTAAAATATAAATCGTCATCCATTTAAAAGTTATTTTTTACAAATACTACAATATTTTTATGTTACACTACTAGAAACCCGCAATAGTCACACTTTTAAAGTGGATTTTATTGAAGAGGGTGAATCCTATCAAAATATTAAAGGTATCCCATCAGTGGCGCAGGGAACGCGCATCCCCCTAGTGTTTTATTTTCTTCACTTAGTAAATTAGGAAATATATGCATGGTTGTTTTAATGCACCACAAATGAAAATTTAGTTTTAATATCGAACAAGATCCAAATTTTGTGGCCCAATGGTAGCCTGGATTTAGTTACGGGGGTGTACAACCCTAGAGAGAAAAAAATTGATGTTTTTCCAAGTAGCATTTTAACGTTATATCAATGTCACCCGACGTGTCCTGACGTTGCTAGATGGTGTCGTAACAACCCAATAAATATTTCGAGTTGTAATTTGGTCACGTGATCAAATTTCCAGTTGTAATTTAGTCACGCGACCAAATTACAACTCGAAATGTTTATTGGGAACTATTATCAGACCCGCTTTTGAACCAAATTCGCATGCGACTGACAGTGACTGATGATGACCAACCACTTCGTTTGAACCTTGCGCGGAAAACCAATTTTTATATCAAAATTGGCGAAATTTTATAGTATGTTGTTCTAACTAAAAATATTACTGTTAGACGTTTGAACCACTTGTGTTCACTGGAATCAACACCACAGCTGTTCTCATCTAAACATAGAAAGATAGAAAGTAGAGCTTCACCTTCTGTGTTTTACTGTGATATTTTCATTCGATTTTAAGAGCTTTGTGGTACCAAAATATTTTAGCGCGGACCTGTTTATAGTAAAATATGGACATTGTAGGCCGAAAAATCAAGCGCGCTCGCACACTGATGCTCTTAGAAAAAAAAATTAGAGTTTTCTCATGGTTACACAAATTTAAGTAATTGA
This sequence comes from Rhamnusium bicolor, assembly GCA_029963845.1. Lineage (NCBI taxonomy): Eukaryota > Metazoa > Arthropoda > Insecta > Coleoptera > Cerambycidae > Rhamnusium > Rhamnusium bicolor. Next base: position 3,843 of record JANEYF010000358.1, on the reverse strand, counting down.
ACTGTCAACACACAATGTAATTACTTAGTAATTTTAAATTTAAAAAAGAATAATTAGATTGCCCAAAATTTACTAAATTTGAATGTTTTTCACTTTATTTGTCAACATCACAATAGCAGACAACAGTATGTACATTCGTCCTCGAGTTGGTTTTGAAAAAAATGTCGGAGTTGTGTAGAGCAACCTCGGCTGTGTTTTTGTATGAATCCTTCTAAAATATGCATCGTATCTGACTGCTTAATTGTAAAAAGTTATTGAATATTTAAATGACCGGTCTCTCTGCATTGATACTGAGAAGGGAATCCTACACGAGAATAATAGAATAACACAACGAAAATTTACAGGTTATGTTGTTCGTTTTAATTCTCCCTCTTTTACCATCTTTATTATGCACACATCACACCACGATGCGTCGTTCATAAAACGTTAAAGTGTGACTAATCTATACGTTGATAATTCAATCTTTATGACTAACGTTTTCGCAACATCAATAATAAACCCAAAAAGCTACCCCAACGTTCACAGTAATGTATTGAAGACGGTCAGACGTTGTTAAAACGTGTCTATTTTACTTTAGTCACAAACAACTGATAAGCGGCGTCGTCTAGTCGGTCAGAGGTTGTAGGTAATATAATAACGATTTTCTACACCTAATACAAAATTAATTTATGTGCAGATGTGGGCGGCGAAGGTCGTAAAATTGCTGTTGGGTTATTACTACTACTCCCCCTAAATACATCACTATTGCGCCGCCCCCCCCTCCCTTAGCCAAATCCTAAATCCGTCACTGTATCTCATTTTTCTATAATAATGACTGAAAAAACTGTAATCATACACTTTTCTGTAAAAGTGAATATAGGATACAGTTAAGATCCTAAACAGAAAGTAATATCTTAATTTTAACGAATCTTGTTTTCCGAGTTACAGCTCAATAGAAAAAATGTTTTTTCATTTTCGGAAATTTTTCTTTAACATTCATCCTGAAGTGGGTTGGAACCATTGATGTGAAAACTAACACTGGCGTGGTTATTTTCCACAAAATACCAAAACACCATATACTGCACTCGAGACGCATTTCGCCAACCAAGTTGACATCATCTGGAGATGATTAGAAGTAACCTTATACTAATAATGTATCCTATTTATACCTAAACTAATGTTACGGTTTGGTGAACCATTACTCACTTAGCAAAAGAGCGGGCTATATGGGATTGACCCCCTGTTACTATTTATACTGTTTTTACTTTTTGTATTTTCCAAACTTTCAAATGCATCGAGCTGTCTAGTATATGTTACATTCGTAATTAATCTTAAATTGCTACTATCTATTTTATGGTTGCTCTCAAACACATGTCGTTTATCTGTTCTATCATATTTGAGATGAGCCGTAATATGCCCTTCTTGTGTGAACTGATCGCCTAGTTTGTCCAACATGCCGAGGCAGAGGTTTACGCCATCCTAGCGGTGGCAGATAGGGCTGAGGTTAGGAATGGGGCGGAACAGATAATATACATCTGCTCCGACAGCCAGGCTGCTCTAAAGGCGGTGTGCTCCCCCAGGACGAGATCAGCTCTTGTCCAGGAGTGTGGGGATGCCCTAGATGAGCTGGCTAGGCATAAACAAGTGAGACTGGTATGGGTCCCGGGACATATGGGAGTTCCAGGCAACGAGAAGACCGATGAATTGGCTAGACTCGGAGCCGAGGAACCCTGTCACGGGCCTGAGCCTATGTTAGGTATTTCAAGAAGGCAGAAAACTCTGAATCTCTTAATCGGTGTTCTGACAGGCCACTGCAGACTTAGGAGGCATCTATCATTGATAGGCATTGAGGAAGATCCTACATGTCCAAGATGCAGGAGTGATGAAGAGACATCTTACCACTTCCTGGGACAATGTGAAGCGTTTGGGCGCCTGAGACACAGTATCTTCGGTTCTGAGGTGCTTCTAAGGGAGGAGATGAGCTCCCTCGCAATGAGTGACATCCTGACTTTCATCAGAAGGTTGGAAAGATTCGATGAGGGAGCAAGAGAAGCACATGGCTGAGGGGACAGCTGGGGGTTGGTAAAAAAGGGCCCGTCTGTGGCCTACTTGCCAGGCGTCAGCCTCCCCCACCATTACCATTACCATTGTCCAACATGCCAGTCCGCTCTATCGGTTAATGGGTAACGGTTCACTGAACCGTAACAATAATTGAACCGTAACAATAATTTAAGTATAAATAGGATACACTGTTAGCATAAAGTTAGTGTTAATCATCTTCAGATGATACCAACTTGGTTGGCGAAACGCGCAATGTATATGGTATTTCGGTGTTTTGTGGAAAACCACGTCACTGTTTAATATACATTTTTAACCACATATTTATAGAAACTTTTCGTTTTAAGCCCTTCTATTTCCTTTAAGAGTTAGGACCCATAATTTTGGAACACTAGAAACTTAAATTACACTACAAAATATTGTGTGTAAACAGGATTGCTGCAGATCGCAGACAATAAATTTATATGGGCATGCCCGACAGTGGAAATTAATTATTAATAAGCAAAGATTGGTGTTGGAAAGAGGATCTAGATTTCCAGGTTTGCTACTGCCTGCTAACTATTCATTTAAACCGTAATCATGTAATCATTGTTACGTTATTTTTTGTTTCTTTAGAAACTTTTTTATGTAAATAACCTGTGTGACGTGCGTAAATAGTTAAAACTGAATACTGCCCTTCATGGCCGAACGATATCTGTAGTTTTCTTATTTATTTATTTTATTTCAATTTTCAACGGACCAAGTTTCATTTACAGGTCATGGATACATAATTTATATACACATATAAAAACAAACAAATATTTAATAGTAAATAGGTACACAGATACATACATACATATTACATACTCATTCAAACATTATAGGATAATAATAATATTTATAAGTAGGTATTGTTTAATACTGTGAATATTTGTATTGAAAATATTTAGAAGAGAATTAACATTATTACATTTTGAAAACATTTGGAAGAATGGCGATTGTATTACTTATGGTTCTTGAAGTATGAATTTAATATGTTCACTGTGTCTTGAGGTACAACATAAAATATACTGTTGTGCAGATCTTTAGACTTAATGTAATTGTGGATTATTTTACAAGAATATTCAGTCAAGGACTAAGTATTTCCATTTACTTTTTTTATGAAATTTTTAATACCTACTTATGAAATGGCGGCTGGTGAAATTTAGGATATGTCACATCTTAGTATTGGAGCATGGGACCTAAGCGATATTAAGGCGTAACTATTATCAAGACTAAATGAAGAAGTTTTGCAGAAAAAAAATTGCGATTTAAATTTGCGAAAAAAGTTTGGGAAAATTGTTAGCCTCCAAGGTTACTTTTTAAATGATTTGTAAAATATTTGCGAAACATTTTTTTCCAGAATGAGATGGAAAATATAACGACAGATTTCAAATTTCAGCAAAAAATATTGGTTTGCTATAAAGTTACACCGTTTTGAAATTTTATTTTAGATTCATTTGTGCAATTTTCAAAAAGGTGCAACTGAAAAAAAATCAATATTTTTTTATGAAATTTGAAATCTGTCGTTATATTTTCCACCTGATTCTGAAAAAAATGTTTCGCAAATATTTTACAAATCGTTTAAAAAATAACCTTGCAGGCTCACAATTTTTCCGCAAATTTCAATCGTAACTTTTTTCTGCAAAACTTCTTCATTTAGTCTTGATAGTTACGCCTTATAGTGCACCGTAAAACGGGGAAAAAGTAGCTTCCTTCTTGAAAAAAAATTTTTTAAGGTACAACCACTTGGGACCTTCACAGCATGATAGCCTAGGTCCTTGGCCA
>JANEYF010000356.1:0-37824 GCA_029963845.1 Rhamnusium bicolor | reverse complement strand
TCTGTAGCATCACTGTGTATCTTCAATGACATAATTTATAAATACAATTTTTTTAAAACAAATAAGTTTCGATATTTGAGGAATCAGTATATGAGAAATCTCAACGAAAATTTATGATATGAAAATACAAATAAGCTGAAACGCCGAGTTTGTCTTACTCCGATTATGTTTTTCGTACAATATTTCGTTAATTTTTGATAACACTATAATTCATTTATATGAATGAATGAATGAATATGCTTTATTGTCTAAGAAATACATTCTTATTGACAAAGCTACTAGTATATATTAATACAATATATGGTCAAAATATAGATCAAAAAATAAAATACAAATATAAAACAAACAACAAACAAAATATAACGACATACAATAATACATACATATTTATGGACCTAACTATACAAGCATGTACTAAATACAGTTGACAAACAACGAAAATTTAATAAATATCAGGTACACAGTCTTAAATTAGTAAATATAACAGTGAAGATAAAGAAAATAACAATGAAAAAAAAACGTATTAGAACAGTTTAAAGAGAGTCATTATAATATTCAAATAAACTATAATAAGCCTTCTCAATCAATTTCCCCTTAACTGCCTCTCTAAATTTCTTTAATTGAGTCATATTTCTAAGAAACAGTGGTATGTGATTGTATATTTGTTTACTTTCATAGATTAATGAGTGCTTCGTTGCAGTTGTTCTGGGGATGGGTAAGGGAAGAAGTAAATTCAATGTCTGTCTCGTATTATATTGAGGCTGAGAATCCGAGTTTACCCCATTCAACATTTTCTTATGTATTAGACATACTGTCTCTAGGATAAAGATACATATTACAGTTAGTATTTTATTACTGATAAAAAGAGGTTTACAGGAATCTCTTGAATTCACTTTGCATACATATCTTAGAGCCCTTTTTTGTAACACAAATATACTGCTTAGCAATTTTTGACTACACAATCCCCAGAAAGGTATTCCATATCTTATTTGTGACTCAATTAAAGAATAGTATACTGTTTTTGCTATATCATGACCCAATTCATTTGAAACAATTCTCACTGCATAACAACCAGAAGCTAACTTTTTTCCTAGATTAGTTACATGATGATCAAATTTTAATTTATCATCAATATATAGCCCAAGGAATTTTGTGTGTGATTTATTATCAATAAAATGATTATCTAATATAAGATCATCATAACTAAACTTAAAAGTGACTATATTAGTTTTACTTATATTAAATGTAAGTAGGTTAGAATCACACCATTCTTTGACCTTATATAGGTCAGACTTGATGGTCTCCTTCAGACTATTAACATTTTTTCTATGCCAGAGAATCGTAGTATCGTCAGCAAAAAGAGTAAAATTACCAAGAATGTTTATAGTTGCTATAGAATCACTATTCGCTGTTGCAAGTGTTATCTTATGTGAAAATACTTTGAGTCTATTATTAACAATGATAAAAATACCAATTAGCAAAATTATTTTTAATAACTGAACAACTAAAAGTCGTTTTTTTTTTAACAAAGATCCACAATTATACAGAAAGGTTTATTTCATAACTCATAAATATTTCAAGTAGTTTTGTCAATTAGTTTTTGGGAAATTAATTCCCAAATGGCGTTGTGTCAAAAATTATATCAAAATTCGGCACATATTTTACATTATCATTCAATATTTCAGAAACTGTGACAACTACTTTCATAACATTTTGCCTAGTAAACAGTGTGACAAATTTGCTTCTCACTACAGGGATCTCGGAAATGGTAAGAAATACAGCATCGGTTAAATTGGGGCAAAGTTGTAAAATTTAACGATCAGGAATATGCAGCTGAGAAATCGAAAATATTTTGCTGTTCTTGAAATTTTTTGAAAAGAAGTAAAATTTCGAATTTTCATCATCACTTCTTCCTGACATACTTTTTCATTGGCGTTTTTTATCCTTTACAATTTAGCGTAAAAAGTTTTTATAAGACCTTTCGTCATTTCGCGACCATCATCAAGTATGTTATTTTAAATACGGACCTATATTTTTTATTGTATTTTTTTTGTAGCATTTATACCTCAGATTTTATTGATGTATTACACTTTTAAGTTACCAACACCATTATATCCAAAGCTTATAAGGATAACTGAAACGCTTATACACTGTGTCTCATTTAAATTGAAGAGACCTAGTTATTTTCGTAATTTTTTGAAGCTCAGATTTGAGCTTTAGCGCAATTGTAGTCCAATATAAGACGTACATTTCGAGGCAACCAACTTAAATTTAAGTAGCAAACTGAGACAACGGGGACCATTCCCGATATTTTGCTTCGCGTTGAAGATATCGAAAAAAATTATTAAAAAAAGTTACTCGGGCGATTTACAAAACTCGACTGCGGCTCTTGTCGTAAACATCACCATCGTGAATAATAGCCATCATTATATGCTCGTTGAATAATATACTATATTACGCCTGGAAATAAGCAACCCACAACTACACTAGCTAGTTTGCCCATTGTAAATCGGGCTCACTAAGTCCAACCCAATACTCCAAATTTTAAGTGAATATAATATAGTAATGCCCTATAACTGAAATATGAACCTCACTAGTTCGAATATCTTTTTCTTTTTGAAATTAGTAAAAAAGAGAAAATGTGAAACCATAGAATTAAAGGTCTGTGGTGGAACTATCTGCAGGATATTCATTTCTGATAGGCATTTACTGAAACTTCCTCATATGATGTGTTTTACAGATATGTTTCTTTTTAGTAAATTGTGTCATAAACTGTTATTGAAATCCTAGATTTTAATTTGTCCTTTTTATTTCTGTAGGTATTCTGAATAACAAAATTGTTTAGTCTTCAAGTTTTCAACAGCGTAAATTATAAATTACAGAAGGAAGAACATCAATGTTTACTGATAATAAAAAATGAAAATAATAGTTTAGTAACAGACATATACAAAAAAACCAACAAATACTAATATATTGTTTAATTTTTATTTGGAGCATCCATTCAATCAAAAAATGTAGTAAATTGTGATCAAATTTTTTGCATGTCACAACGATATCCATTCTAAAAATTTAAATACGTTACAAAAAAAAATTTAGTTGAAAATAACTTACTGCCCCAAAAAATTAGTAGACAAACTTGTAAATATATAAAGACCACATTATAACAAACTATAATAATTATGTTATTCCAGACAATAGGCAATAACTCACATAAATTCCATACATAAAAGGGGTCTCCTACTCTTTAATTCGAGTTTTAAAATCCAATAACTCAAACATAGCTCTGTCTAACAGGAAACCATTAAAAAATGTTTACACAAAAGTGAAAAAATAAAACTAAGAATGAGAATAAATCAAATGTTATTTACTAGTACCTTGCAATGTATGCAAACACTTATATATGTCAGACTAAACAGTTAGTAAAAAACAGAATAAAAAACCATAAGTATAATTGCAAAATTACTTACAGGTAATCCTCAAAAAACAATCTTAGTTTCGACCATTTTGAGACAGGTCATGTGTTTTCTCTCTCGGAAAAAAATTCTAGACTTTGAGACAAATTATCAAATAGACTGTTTTTTGAAATGGTCCATATTACTAAAAATGAGTTTTTGTTGCGTAAACTAATTCTTAGTTTTAAGACTTACATCCATCCATATACCGGGTGGCCCAGTCCATAGGGATACTCTTGTAACTTTTGATTCGGCGAATTTTATAACCCTTCAATTGCGATTTTTTTTTTACAAATATGTTATACGTGTTCATATTTCTTAGTTATTATGATTAAATTAAGCTCTTTTAACAATTTAACCATTTTTCTTGTTTTTTGTAAAATAGTGCTGTTACCATATAATAACACTAGTCGCTAATATTGTACAAAATAATATAAATTTAGATATCTATTGGAAATTGTCAATTGTTTATTTATTATGAAAAATAAAGTTACAATCTATACAAATACCAACATGACATTTAGAATACATTGTTCGAATGCTTGAGGAACAACCTTCACCAGCACACCGCTTCCTTTTTTTATCTATAGTTGAAACCAATAAATGACCAACCTGATCATATCGAATGTCATCAGACACCCGGTTTAAAATTAGGCTGTTTTTGGACGTTCGTCGATAGCCTCCCAGGCCCTTTTGAAATTGTTTTGTATTTCTTTAGATAATGCAAAACGATTTGTCTTTTGTAAGCCAGCTGACTTATTGGTGGTTTACTTTTGCATTTTCGCCTGACAGACCACACATTTACTGTACCACTGTCCATCAACCAAGTAAAAAGGGACCACAACTAAATTTTTCTTCTAAAGGATATACGATATCTTGAAATATTCATCCATAAGATCCGTCCCTCCCATAAAGCGGTTGTACTCTGTTATAAGAGATGGACGCATTACCTGCATAATTTTTTCCTTCTGAGAGTTTGTTTTTACTTGGAAAGTAGGAGTCGGATTTTTTTCCTTGGTATACATCAAAATTAACTGGATACCCTGACTCTGCATTTAAACACCATACCTTGTAGCCGAATCGATTCGGTTTCCCTCGTATGAATTGTTTGCTTGGATGTCTTTACCATAGACTCATCAAAATTTAGGTGTTCTTCAGAAGTAAATTTTTAATAAAATGTTCTCCGAAGTTTATCCATCAGATGTCGTAATTTTCACAATTTGTTATTGTTGTTAGGTTTCGTACTATCAGCACAGTGTAAATATTTGACAATATGCCTAAACCGATCTCTTCGCATTGCATCTGACACAACAGGTACGTTTAAGTTTTTTCTGAACTCCAATACATGTCTTTTCCAGGCAATTCATGATACCCCCTTAGAATCATGATGGCGATTACGCATTTCATCTCCTCTGGAGAAATTTTAGGATCTGATTGATTTAAAAAGAGAGCGTATTTTGTAGATTGCTCAACGAGTAAGTCAATGATTTCTTGGTTTATCTGCTTAAAAAGTTCGACATCTGTTACATTTTCATATCTTGAGTAATCAGGCTCGGGAAATATGTTTTCAGTTGGAATTATATCACCCTTTATCCACGTGATTTTTTCCAGTCCTGGTCTGGTATACGGACCTTCATTATCCAGAGCAGACTCATCTGGCTCTTCACTTATAGATTTCTTTACCCTTAGTTTCGCTCCAGCTAATAATTGTTGACCACTAAGATTATCGAATAAACCCTCTTCCTCTTCGTCACATGAATCCTCATCGGTCAAAACGTTTGCCTCCGGAGGTTCTAAATATTTCTTGATCATCCAAGTCATCTGCATACGCTCCTAAATGAAATAATGTGCTCTTTTAGGTGACCCCCATAAACAACTAGCGTTACCATATGGTAATAGGAGACAAAACTAACCTAACTAAGTATTTAAAAATAAACTACCAGAAATTATCATTGACCATCTTATACAGTACACTTTTGCCTATAATCAACTAAAAGTAAACAGGACTGTTTACAAGTTACTTCCTCTAATCATAAGTCACCAAAATCCATGATTTCCGAATATCGTCGTTTTTAAAGAACGCTCTATACACACAACGTACCACTGTGAGAGTCCAGTCACTACTAACGAGTAAAAATATGTATAAAATAAGGATTCTCTCTCGCAAACTCAAAATTTATATCCCCAAAAATAGATGGCGGCACTTATGTAAAACTTATTCTATTCAATATAGAAGTTGGTCCAAGACCTGTGGTGACATATCGGGATCCGAAGTGCACGGACTGGGAAGGGTATAAATATTCCCTCCAGTCTCACCTTCAATCCGCTATCACCACAATCAGGAATCGTGATGAGACTGAAATTGCGGCGCAACAGATCCGCAACGCAATGGTCTCAGCATATAACGAAAACTGTCCACTGAAGACAAAAAGGGATAATAGAGGCACGTCTTGGTGGAACAAAAATTTGGATAAAATGAGAAAAGAAGTTCGACGCCTCTTTAATCGAGCTAAAGCTTCGGGCGACTGGGACCAATATAGATCCGCTCTAATGGTCTATAACAAAGAAATAAGGAAAGCAAAAAGGCGATCTTGGAGGAAATTCTGTGAGAGTATAACTGACCTACCTCACAGCACTAGACTCCACAAGATTCTTTCCAGAGAGCCGACAAGGGAATTCGGTTCGTTAAGGCGACCGGATGGCTCATATACGGACTCTGGAAAGGAAACCTTACAGCTCCTAGCACAAAACCACTTCCCAGAGTGCTTGAATGTGGATGTGGATGCCCACAGCCGTCACCATCAGAAGGTCGATTAAAACGACCTGATAAAAACGATTCGCTGACGGCTAAAAAGGTGATCACAATACCGGCAATTGAGTGGGCCATCAGATCATTCCAACCATTCAAATCGCCAGGAGAGGATGGAGTTTTTCCAGCTCTACTACAAAATGGACTGGAAATATGGCTCCCACTCCTCATTAAACTATTCAGAGCTAGTCTGGTATGGAACTATATCCCATCCAGTTGGTCGGCGGTTAAGGTAGTATATATACCAAAAATGGGTAGGAAAGAACCAAGCCCTAAATCGCTTAGACCAATTAGCCTGACATCTTTTCTGTTGAAAGGCCTGGAGAAGGTTCTGGACGTATATATCAGGGGGAACATCCTGAATCATCACCCCCTCAATATCCATCAGTACGCTTATCAGACAGGAAAATCAACAGAACTAGCACTCAATAACCTTTCTCAGATAGCCAAGCAGCTATAAAAGCTCTTGGCTCCTACCGGTGTAACTCCAAAACGGTATGGAACTGTCAGAAAGCTCTAAATCATTTGAGCAAGAACAACAAAGTGACTCTGGTCTGGATACCCGGCCACTCTGGTATGGAAGGTAACGAAATAGCGGACTCCTTAGCCAGAGAAAGAGCAGGATCACGATTCATCGGACCAGAACCAATGCTTGGCATATCCTCAAGTACTGTCAAGATAGCTATCTCAACCTGGGCTGAAAGGCAAACTCTCCAGTATTGGCAAGAGTTACCAGGATTAGTTCATTCGAAGGCGTTTATAAGATACCCTTTGAAATCGAGAGCTAAGAAACTTTTAGAGTTAAACAGGATAAACCTGAAAACTCTAACAGGCCTATATACCGGGCACTGCCGACTAAACTATCATCTGCATAAACTCGGCCTAGCGAAAAACGCCGAGTGCCGTCTCTGCCTAGAGGATGATGAGAAGACAGACCACATCTTATGCACCTGTCCCGCTGTGGAGAGGATCCGATTCTCAATATTTAGCAAAGGGCAACTGCTGCCAGAGGATCTGGACACATTCTCACCCAATAAAGTTATCAGTTTCATTGAGAGACTGAACTTATTGGGTGAAATATAATTAGGCATGAACCACAATAGGCCTGCTGATGGCCGCAGTGGAGGGTCTACTGAGACCCACTCACAACAAACCTAACCTAACCTATGTAAAACTTTGTAAGCGTTACCATATGGTAACCCTAGCCGTTGAAGGGTTAAATTTGGTGTAGTGATATGAAATAGAATTTCCAAATATGTCATGCAAAAAGCCATAATGGCCGACATCCAATTTCGATACATTTTACATAAAAAATCAAATTATTAAATGTAATAACCTGTACCTTTTAGAATATTTGGATCCTACTAGCCAAAATACATAATACAGGCAAACGAAAATATTATTTTAGATTTAAATATTTTTAATAATTTTTTAATTTTAATCATAGAAGGTTGCGACATGGTCAAAAATGTTAAAAATCGATCTGCAAGCACCTGTAAAATATTAACTCTTCAGACTAAACACGGTTCCTTCTTCATTAAGCTCAAAAAATATTAATTGTCCGATAACTATTTTATTTTTAATGGAACTCATACGGAACATCCTATGATTTAATAAGACCTTTAAATTTTGAAAGAAATGATATGCATAATGTCTACCTTCTTATTAGGTGGACATACACAATATGGTTTGCCGGAAGGTCGGCCGTCAAACCGGGAGGCTATACCTGTACGTTCTGATCAAACATGCTACGTTTTTGCAGCGGGTTTTGTTTAGTATTAAGCTGCGTACAGACTTTGTAAACCGAGCTGAAATGTAACATGTAATGTAACGCATTCATCTAATGAGGGCTAATGTTTTCAGGCTCACCGGTTGGCGCCATTGGTCGAGTAAGGTCGTGTCAAACCATATTGTAAGGCGCGGGAATAATTTATAGTGTTTTATTATAATTATTTCGTACACCAGCAAATAAAAAACCTTGTTAATTGTGCTCAGTGTTGTGCAGTTCTATTTTGTCCGTAAACAAAAGGCGAACATATGCTTCCGAGAGACAAAACTCGCCTAAAGCAGTGGTTAGTGGCGATTCGCAGGGATAACTTTATTCCTTCGAAACATTCGTGTGTTTGTAAGAAACATCTTAATCCTGACGATTATGCGTTACCAAAGGAGTCTACTATAGAAAATCGTGAGTAATAATCATGTACATTCATTGTTTTCATCATGATCATTCATGATATAACCTAACTTTACAGCAACACACCGATTTTACCAGATTAAGACAAATTTGTGATCGTACTGGTGGTGCAACCTCAGATCCGTTAAATGCGTTCAAAAACTATTTTGAGTATGCCTGAATTACATCAATAGATGTCGAACGGTCTTTCTCAAAATATGCATACTTTCACCATAGCGAATATCACTCAGGGAGACAACCATAGAATCGTGCCTGATGCTGCAAAGTTTTTACAGATCTTCTTCAGTTTGTGATAATCAAGCTAGTTCATAGAGTAAGTTGTGCATACATAGTTATAAATTGTACCAGTTTATTGCTCTTTTTACTAGTTCATTTCTTTTATTACGTCTATTATAATGTGTACACCTATGTCGCGCCGCACATTTCTGTCAGCTTCAGTAATAAGAATTTTAGGAGAGATTCGCGGAAAACAAAATTTAGAAGACATTTCGTCAATATATCGTTTAACACCGACATCTTACGAGGGGAAAAACTTAATAAGGTTACCGGGAGATATAACTTAAATGATTAAAATAAATTCCAGATTTCGTGGAATTATGTCCTTACTAAAATACATGGCGTCTGGCCTATATGAGTTCCATTAAAAAAAAATTGTGTTTATTGAACTAATATCTTTGAACTTGAAGAATAAATCGTGTTTAATCTCGCGTTATAGAGATGATATTTTACAGATGCTGTAGACTGATTTTTAACAATTTTAACCAAAATAAAATAAAAATTGGAAAAATATTTTTCGAGTTAAAATAAGTTCTGCGGGTTGGACCATTAGTATTTTGACCAGTAGTATCCAAATATGCAAAAAATACAGGCTGTCGCATTTAAAAATTAGATTTTCGTGTAAATTGCATCGAAATCGGAAGTCGACCATTTTGGCTCTTTATACCACATAATTGGATATTTTCCTATATTATTGCATGAAATTTGAAAAAAAAAAATCATTCGCCCAATTAAAAGTTACAATAGTGTGCCTATGAGCGGGGCCACCCGTAAAATACTAGAAAAAAAGTAAAAAAGCGCACAATAAAAATATAAAAGTAAATTTTACAAAAAGGAAATTGGAAATGATTTTTCATAAGAAAATTCACAGTAGCCAATCATTGAAATAGGTTCTGATTATCATTAGAAGAACTGCTGCATGTTTGTAAAGTTACCCAATTTCTTTGATTTATTTTATGACTAAAAACCAATTAGTTTAAATACACTATTTAAAATTATTCATGAAATAAAACACACTGTTTGTAATGAATACAAAGTTTTTATTTTCTCAGAATTTATGCAAACAAAAGTTTTAATTAAGTTATGAAGTGTTCAGTATTAGAGCAAGTGAGTTTCTTCGTCATGAAGAAAACTTAAATGCAATGAATTGAATTATCTCGTTATATTTCCTTTGCGTGTACCATCAATTTGTGATTTAAATGGTGATTCACACTTATATTTATTATCATGTAAGTAATGTTCATTTCATTTTCAATTACAGCAGTTTGTAATTTAAATGCTAATTTATTCTTCCATCTATTAGTATGTGACCAATAACTATTTTATTTCACTAAAAAAATTAACTTCATAATTCAAAATAGTTTTAACTACATTATCATCGTTATTTTGAGACCAATGACGATGTAGTTTTTTCTTTAGTACTATTTTTAATTTTTTTATACCAATTATTTATTAATTGTGTGTTAAATAAAAAAAAAATTTGAGTAAAAATTATTTTAGACATTTTTAAAAATATATGTTGTTCAATAAAATACTCACGAAAATTGTTCTAAAATATTAAATTTTTAATAAAATAACATATTTCGAAATAAAGAAAAAAACAATTTAAAAACTTTGTCGGAAAAAAATGTATCTTTTTTTCAAATAAAACGTTTCTATGGTGCAGATATATAAAAAATTATGTATGGGGTTATCACAAAGTATGGGGTCTATTTTAAATTCTTATATAGTTTTAAGAAATTATGCTAGTAGCAGAAAGTAAACAGAATCTAGTTGCCTTAATAATTGGATTTTAGTGTATCTATGGAAAACAAAAGAATTGTCGTGACAATTATTATTGATACAAGTGTCAAACGAAATAATCGTAATTTAGAGAATTGTTCTGAAAATAAAACTCGCGTAACGTAAATTGTAACAATTTCAATATGGATCTGCAAACAAGAATTAGTTTAGTGCAATGTTATTATGAAGGCGGTAAAAATTACGCAACTGGATTGCGAAGATTTCGTACGAAAATGGGTTTGAGAGCAGGGCCGTGCAAAATGAAGGCGTATCGTAATTTGATTAGCAAATTTGAAAGGACAGGGTCTGTAAAAGACCTTCCGAGGTCAGGAAGACCTAGGATTAGTGATGTCCAAGTTGCAGAAGTTCCTCAGGAAAATCAGAACGTAGCCAATACTAATCCGCTAGCTATCAGTACTGTGAATGCGATATCAAAACGATTACAAATGCCATACACCACGGTTTGGAAAATTTTACGGAAAATCCTAAAAAATGTATCCCTATAAACTGCAACTGCTGTTTGAATTAAAAGACGCAGATTTTGCTCTCAGGTACGATTTTTCATTACACGTATTGGCTCAGATGGGGATTGAACCCGAATGGTTATCCCGAATTTTATGGACAGATGAGGCCCATTTCTCTCTTATTGGTGGAATTAATACTCAAAACTGTCGAATATGGTCAACAGAAAATCCACATGAAATCGTTCAGCAAGGCCTTCATGACAAAAAAGTCACCGTTTGGTGCGATTTCACAGCTAATTTCATCATTGGTCTATGCTTTTTCGAGGAAATACAGAATGGGGAGGCCGTATCTGTAACTGTTATTGGTGAACGATACCTGCAAATGTTAAGGGATTATGCACTTCCACAGTTGCAAAACGAGCACGAAGGAATTGAAAACATGATTTTTATGCAGGATGGAGCACCTCCGCATATTTACCGACCAGTTAAAGAATTGTTAACTGCGGTTTTTCAAGATTGTGTTATAAGCAGAAATTCTGCAAATTCAAGGCCACCAAGATCACCTGATATTAACCTAGCGGATTACTGGCTGGCTTTTATATATTGGATTTGATATGTATGTATAGTATTTCTACATTATTTGTTACTTTTGTATCGACTGTTTATTTTATAAATGTGTCTGGGTTTTATTATAAATATGTAAGTATTGACAAAATTTTTTAAACAATTGTAATTACTACTCTTGTTTTTTAAAATGAATAAAGATTATTATTGTTATTATTAATATATGTATCCACGAAGAGTTGAGTCGTACGTGTCAAATCCTTATTGACCAAGCAGATACAAAACTGGCACTTTTAAAAACCGTTTGAACAATAAAATTTGCCATTTTTGTATTATGTAAACTAAAATTAAATATTATTTTTACCACACACACACAGAAATTTTTTTTTCAAATAAACTTTGTTAGATATAACCAGACAGGAAATGTAAGAAATTTAATCATTTCGTTGGTTATAAATGAGGATGCAATTAGGACATATTTCAACTAATTTATTGATCCACAGGATGGATTAGCAGCACAATTTAGAACGTCTCGGGGCTTATTCCCCTTAGACCTTTAACCATTGCAGATCTGTTTAAATACAGGTAACACTACGCGCCTTGAGCAGGAGATCATATTATAATTATTACAATGATCAACAAGTTTTCTGTATATTTTTTTGCATATTTTAATGTTTTTATTGAAAAATAGGCATTAAAAAAATTCTTTATTTTACTTTTAATATTGAATGTTAAGCCCCTTCGGAGATATGATATGGATAAAGCTAAAAGAGAATAAATAAAGAAGTCGCCTATTCTGTATTAAGGTAATCTATTTAAAACGATGTTACAAGGTAAGTTGACATAAATTATGTAAGTCTAAATTGGTGTTTTATGGCTTGTTTTTGTAATCCACATCTGGAGATTTTCGGGTTAAATTCCAGCAGTAATCGCATAGCTCAAGTACACTTTCCTTGGTAACTCATTTTCCAGTGCAGATATGTCTTGATGAAATTTTCCCTCATGTCTACCACTTAATGGTATGCCGTGAGAATATTTTCAAAAATTTCCTTCTGTTGCCAAGGAACTCATTAACTACTGGTTTAAATTAATCCCATGCTACTTTGTCTTTTCTTTAGAGTATTTAATCAAATTGATGATCCCTAAATAGACCTCCCATCTGAGAACCGACAAAAATACCTTCTTTTATTTTTGCTTTGCCAAGTTTAGGAAATTTTGTTTGTAGCAATTGAAAACCTGGTCCGTTTCTAGCCATTACTCTTATAAACTCTTTTATTAACCCCAGTATTATGTGAAGTGGAGGCAGAATAATCTTTCCGACATCAACCCATGTCTTCTTTTAGATGTGTTCAGCTTCGGGATTTAATGATTGCCTTCAAAGCCACTCCTTTCTTATACAATGCAAAAAACGTGCTCTACTGTCCCATTCACAGAGGAAATAACAAAACTTCTTAAAGCCCAGCTGCATCTCCAGTAATCCTTTCAAATCACAGCAAATTTTCGACGATATTCGTGATATTTAATACACCTAATTAACAGCTTTATATTGTCATAATATGATAATATAAAATATGAAAGAGTCATATTATGACTCTTTCATATGCGTGTCCTATAGGAATGGATAGCAACTAGTTGGCATTATGGCGTACAACACCTTTTAAACTCAATTTAGAATAGTCTCCAGTCTTCAAGATTATGTTCAATATTAAGCGATTTCATTAAACCAGTTATACCACTACAAACTACAAGATTCTGTTCCATTTAAAAAAGTGCATAAGATCTTTTTATCAATGTTAGTATACAGACACGTTCATATTTTCTTCTAAAAGATTCTATTCCAATAATCTAGAACCTAATAGTTTTGCTTTATGCTTTGGGAGATCTAAAGTCTATGATAAGGTCGTTTAAATCATTCTTCGTAATTTTGTGATTCTTTATACAGATGATTTGGCACTAAATCGGGATCAGCTGTAGTTGAACTTTCAGGAAAATTATCCGGTTTATTGTCCATAAAATTCTACAGTATATGCAGATGATCGGTCAGGAATCCTCGCACAGTAGCTGCAGACTCATCCAGCCTGCAGCTACTGATTGAGGATATATCTATAGCCAGCAGAATAACCCCAGTTATTTAAAAAATTTGGTGTTTAGAACACGGCCAACAACGCTGGAGGAATTAAAGGACAGTATTAGAGAGCAAATTCGTGCAATTCAACCAGAAATGTTGAATATATCCCTTACTTTATAATCACCCGTTATATCAATGGGTTTCTTATAATCCGCGAAAAATGTGTTGTAGATTTTACATTTGTAAATAGCAGGTACATTAGTCTGTTTGAAACAACTGTGATACAGTTTATTAGTACACAGTGGCTGCTGGTGTAATTTAGGCTGTCATATCTTAGTATTGGATCATTGAACTCAAGAAATACTTTAAGGCATAACTATCAAAACTAAATGAAGTTTTGCAGAAAAAAAATTAAGATTAAAATTTGCGAAAAAAAGTTCAGGTTATTTTTTAAACGATTTGTAAAATATTTGCGAAATATTTTTTTTTCAGAATCAGGTTGAAAATATTTTAGATTTCAAATTTCATAAAAAAAATATTTATTTTTATTACAAAGTTGCACCTTTTTGAAATTTGCACATTGAAAAATGAATCTAAAATAAAATTTCAATATGGTGTAACTTTATAGAAAAGCAATATTTTTTCATGAAATTTGAAATTTTTTTAATATATTTTCACCTGATTATGAAAAAAATGTTTTGCAAATATTTTACAAATTATTTAAAAAATAACCTGGCGAGGCACACAATTTTTTCAACATTTTTTTGCAAATTTCAATCGCGAGTTTTTTATGCAAAACTTCTTTATTTGGTCTTGATAATTATACGTTAAAGTGTCACTTGGGTCCCATGCTCCAATACTAAGATATGACAGCATAAATTTCATCAGCCGCCACTGCTGGTACAGCTCATTAAATTGAACAAATTGAAAATAATGCACACAACAGAAAAACAAAAAAGTGTAATACTGATAGTGATTGCATTCGGATATAGGATCTAAATTCCCACCAGCCATCTACCATATGTCTAGCGCCAAGTGTGGCCAGTTATAAAAAAGAATACGAGCAATGGCTGCAAACTACAATGAAATGAGATGGAATAAGACACAACCAGCGAACATAGGGACATGCCCCACCAGACAGCTACAACACACTCACACTGTTACGTCCATCTCGCTGGTTCAGTCGGTCTTTGTTAACAGTTAGCCAAATTAGAAGTTTTACACACGGTATATTATACTAACTCTGTTACGACCATCTCGCTTGTTCAATCGGTCTCTGTTAACAATTGGCAACATTAGCGTTTTTCTTAAATGTTTTCTTAAAATGTTTTCTTAACCGCCTCTCAAGTCACCGACGTAACTCCCAGAAAATCCTAGGATTTTGTGTTGAGTAAAGAGAGACGAAGCGCTACAGTTTATCGTGGAGTCCGAACCACATCTAGGGCATCGATAGTTCACTCCCATCTTAATCCGAAGCAAATTACAAATAAAATTTGTTGCTCCGAGATGGATTCGAACCATCGATATTCAGTACCGAGTAAATAGCTATAAGCGCTTTATCCACTCGGCTACTATGCATCCGAATACCATGTGTAATAACATATGGTATTCGGATCACCGTCGGTGGGTAAAGATGTTCAGGTTAATTTGCTGTTAATATGGGTGTAAATAGTGTATATATGAAAAAAAATATATTAACATTTAATGATAATTAATAAAGGGTGAAATGTGAGTAGGCCTCGATGGTTACCTCTCCAGTACTCGCAGCAAATACATATACTTGCTAGCTCATCGGGGAATAGATTAGATAGCTAGGTGGTAAACACACCAACAAAAAAATATATAACTAGATGTTTGAATTTAAGGGGTATATTACAAGATATTTGTCTATAATAACATGTACATGACAATAAATAATGTGTCTAGAAATGATAAATATTTAAATTGATGGAAGGCTGGTTCCCATACACTTATTATTTATTACTTAAGATGCTACTTATATTTATAATATGCATATAAAAAAAATAAAACGATATACCCATAATGTAGTATATCAACCAAATATACACATGTGTGCAAAAACATAATATACACAAATATTTCGGTAATTTTTGGTATAAGTAGACATAAATAAAATAGGTAAAAGACACTTATCTGGTAACTTGAAGGCACTTATCTAGTGTCTAGTGAGCGCCAGGGAGTTGTCATCAGTGTCTAATAGGAGTTATTGTATAAAGAGTGAGCGCTACTCAGCTAGGGGATGCTTTCCTCCATATAGAAGGAACATGCAGCGAACCGAATAACGTAACCAAACCAGACACCATAATAAAGGCGATGAACCCCAAATCAGTACCCCAAAATGGTGAACCAAAAGGCGCTATCTCAAAGTGGTGAATCTAAAGGCGGTATCTCAAAGTGGTGAATCAATAGACGGCACCTCAAACGGTGAACCAAAAATGTAATGAGAAAACTCGTATACTTAAACTATGTTGCACTATTAAACTTTTTCCTTAGTGTGTTGGAAAATTGGACCGCAAAAAAAATGGCTTAAACGTAGTCTCCAATCAAAAAATCACACTGGAGAAGTTTCTCGATAGGCATTTCTGAAAGACTTAACGAGTTAATCCAAAAATTGAAATTTCGTGACAATTAACTGAATCACAAATACAACCACTATTAATTCCAATAATCAAAATTGGCAACTCACTAAGGAGATGTGTGATTGCCCCTACTCAATTAATAATCATCATGGTTCCGCCAGAAAAATTATAAAAAAACAAAATTTCAGGAAAACCATTCAAATGCAGGAAATGAACGATATTGTTGACGGTCTAAGTCAAGAAAAACATGAATATAGAAACCTTACTGCATAATACTGTACCACAATACTGTATTATGAAAAATTATACTGTGGCAAAAATAATTTATTAGGAAACGATAAAAACCTAATATGTAGTGAGTTACAGCGGCAGAAAGATGAACATTTTCCAAAAAATTGTAAAACTTCATTTTTTGTTGGTAAATTTTGTAAGAACAAATTACACTATACTATTTTTAATGTTTTTTCTACACCATAATAAGGTTGTATAGCGAAATGTATTTCAAATTACAGTGAGTTTTCTTGTTACATTAAAATTTTCTTACTGCATAAAAAATTGCCAAGAAACTACTTGAGTCCAATTTGATGTGATTTGACAAAAAGTGACCGAGATGCAGTTGTGGGTACTTTTTTTAGTAAAATCATATGAATGCTGTTTCTCAAAGGTAACACGTTTCGAATGCTGAATTTTCAGATTATTTTCTATGCACGAAATATATTTCCAGAACAAAACATAGGACAAATAATACTTTTTATTATTAACTGAATTAACAAATCAAATTATTACAATCACGGCTGGGTATACTTTTATTCCCATGTCACAATGCGGATTTATTTAAAAATCGAATTTTAAAATTATAATTTTTTTTGGAAAGCCCAAAATATTTAAAAAGTAGGTAATTACTTATGTTCTTTTTGCTTCTATAAGTCTGCTATTTTCACAGGAAATTAAAAAAGAAAGAAAAAGATCTTCGATTTTTATATTGATTCAACTGACATTTTAAGCTGTCAAGCTGAGTGCAATTTTTGTTGTAATTTTATGTAAAATTTTCAATTGGAATGCAATTTTCGCTGAAAGTGTGTTCTCTTTGGTCGAAATTTTCAAAACCTTACTATTTCATTGGTTCTTATAATGTGAGGGAAATAGTAATTGTAACTCGCTTTGTAACAATTTTTTTCGAAATTATACGTTAAGACTACACTGTATAAAACGGCAAAATCTTTATTAAAGAATAATGTATAATGAAAGAAATTTCAAAATTTCAAAAAAAATAAATAAATAAAGATATTATGAAATGTAAAAAATTCAATTTTCAAATTTAATTTTAAAGAATTTAATCATGTGGTGATCACGTGGTATTTTTTTCGAAAAATGTTTTTAGTGAAAATAATAAAGAAATTCTTAGAAAAAATATGTATTTCTGATTAGTACAGATCAGATAAGCTTCTATCTTGTTAAATAAAAGATCTATCCTTGCGTGACATACATATTGAATTAATTTGAAATATTTACTTAAGCATTCTCGCAACATTTAATTGAAAAAAAATATTTTTTCTATGATTATAATTATATTTTGACTTATTTGACTGTTCGGTTTAGAAACCAAACTTTCTGTGTGTCAATTTTATATATATTTTAGTTTTAGTTTCCGTGTAATGGAAATAACGAATCAATAATAAAAAAAACCAAAATATCTAACAAAAGTCACTAAGTGTTGAACCACCACAATATTCAAAAAACTGTAAGTTTACTTGAAAATGTCCGATTAGGATGAAACTAGTTGTAAAATAACCAATAAAATGAAAATGAGGCAAGTAATAAAAAGTGTTTATAATTTTTTTCAAGTCTGTAAGTTTGCTAATAATAATTTATTTATTTATTCTAGTAATACATAATACAAGACAAATAGAATGTCAGATTCTTTGCTAATGAGTACTGATAATAACATGTGCACCATTGTTTATTCGAGAGCATTATCAATTATGCAAAAAGAATTACTTTACTTATTCAAAACAATTTGGATTTCAAGAGGACAAGTCAACACAATATGCAATCTTAGTTGTGAAATATATAAGGCCTTAGATGATGGTATAGGCCAGTGAATAGAGACGTGAAAACAAAAAAATTTAACATTAATTCTTACATTTTTGAAACTATGTCATGTGATGAAGTAGCAACCCAAACGAAACTTCAAAATTTTGCAACTCGATTCAAGGTCGGCAACATTGTTAAAATCATGAAAAATTAAATTAAGCAATATTTCGACAAACAAAAATGTACCACCGTTGCAAATTTGATATAATTTGTATTACAGTATTCAAAATATAAAGGTAAATTTGCAACACCTTATGACCCGGGCAAAAAATTAATTATCAATAAGTAACATTTTTGCACCACATTTTGGAAACATAATATTAACATGCTTGCAAAACTACAGTGTACTTGCAAAAATCGCCTTACATGTAAGTGTAAGTTTGCAACTCTATCCGATGGCGGCGTGGTACATTTTTTTACAATTTACAACTTGTAGATTATCATTTACCTAAAATAGATTCCAAAAAATAATAACATATTGTTACGCCACTGGACTGTGTAGACTGGTTAGCTGAGACTGGAATTGTATGGGAACGGCTGGGAATATTCTGGAGTGCTCTAGACCGGGTGAATGGATGTAAATAAGACGCACGGGAGGGCCGAGACTTAATCTTAAGTTGAACGTGAACGAGTAAAGAAGAAATAAGAAAGAGACTTATAAGTGTTCAGTTGTGATTATAATTAAGACAGTATTAATCTATTGTTGTTAATTGTTAATTGAAGACCTTGGCGTGAAAAGGATGTATGCCACATGCAATAACTTTTGAGGAAATTAACTTTGAACATCATTTTAAATCCACAAAACCCAATTTAAGTACAATTTATTTGATTTTAGGTGCAAAAGATAAAATTGGTTACCTAGTATTTTACCAATAATAAGAAATTGAAAAAGACCACCGGTTTTGTTTTTTAAGATTTATTTGCATAAAAAATGTGGCTTGTATCCTTTTACATGAAAAAATTAAGGGTAATCTGAAATAACACAAGGATTTAAAATAAGAGCTTAGTATCACTTAACGGGTAATCTGTATCCATATGTTCTACTTCGAGTATTCGTTCCTCAATTTCTTGACGAATAAAATTTTTGGCACCAATTTACAAATAAAATTGATGGTATACTTC
The DNA here is from genome assembly GCA_029963845.1 of Rhamnusium bicolor. Classification (NCBI taxonomy): domain Eukaryota; kingdom Metazoa; phylum Arthropoda; class Insecta; order Coleoptera; family Cerambycidae; genus Rhamnusium; species Rhamnusium bicolor. The sequence continues at coordinate 18,399 of JANEYF010000356.1, read as the reverse complement.
GGGTATATAAGGTACCAAAAGCGATAAGTTACCTAATTTTTTCGGATTTAGTTTTTTAGTTTTATTGGCTCAGCATATTTCTGTTTAAGACAGTCTGCTAAACATAGTTTTCCAACATTTACATTTTTAAAACTCTCATTTAGGTAATGTTTTATCTTCATTATATTCGAGTTTTCATTGTCGAACCTAAAAACACAAATTTCAGTATAACGGTGTATGCCACAAAACCTTAAATACGTACCTGTTGCTCTTCAGAGAATGATGAACTGTCCTCACTTTCACTCTCAATATAATCCCTGTCATTTGCTCTATCATCTGAGTCCCACTCATAGCTATTTTTTTCGTTTAAATCACTAGAAAATTCATCAAAATCACGAGAACACCCAGCACGTGTATTACTCATGATGGCGGCTTGTAACCTTCTTCTGCAAATTTTCGGGGCATAGCAGAAATTGTAAAAACGATATTTTACCACACCACCACCATCTGTTGGAGAATCGTTAAAATAAGTTAAATGTGGCTAGTACCTTTCTTTCTCAATTATTTGAAACAAAAATATTAGTTTTTAAGTTTTTGTGGCTAGGGTGTAAGCCAAGGTCTTCAATTAGTAAATAAAGTGTGGATAAGTGTTACCTGTACTTTCAATCAACGAATCTACTAGTAGAGGTGTTTGTGTGGATAGCAAACACCTAACAATTTGGTGTCGGAAGTGGATTGGAAGAGAAATTTCTGGAATATTCGAAAAGGTTCTACAGTGTTCTTCTCAGAAATTAGTGGTAACACGGAGAATTAAGCTACTGGACAGTGTTTGGAGGACTATTTCTGGACTGAATAGTGACTTTAAAGTGGATTTTCGGGAAGTTCTAGAACATTCGATTTAGAAATAGCTGCAAATACGCGAGTGCCGCTAGTTATAACGTGTCGTGGACTGAGAAAAAGGACTATTAGTGCAATTTCGGGAAAATTCTAGAACATTTTATTCGGAAACTACAGGAGATACGTGAATTGTGTCGACGGGAACGTGTTGTAGACTTAAAAACAAGACTATACGTGACTTTTAGTGACAATTCTGGAACATTCGATTTGGAAACCATAGAATATACGTAGACTGTGTTAACGGAAACGTGTTATAGACTCAAAACAAGACTTATTAATGATATTTCGTGAAAATTCTCAAACATTCTATTGGACAATTAGTGGAGATAAGTGAATTTTGTCCATACAAAAGAAGTATAGACTCAAAATAAGACTTTCTAGTGCTGTTTCGAGATTTTCTGGAACATTCCATTATTAAAATAGACGTGATAGCAACATTTTACGGACTTTATAGTGTAATAAACTTTATTCTGAAATTGATTTACGTGTCGTGAGTTAATGCCAACAACAAGAAGTATGGCGGAGAAGCAAACACAGGACATGCTTGCAGCATTGTTACAACGGATGGACGAACAGAGAAAAATTATGGAAGATCAAGAAAGAAAGCGACAGGAAGAAAAAGAAGATCAAGAGAGAAAACGTCAGGAAGAAAAAAGAAGACTTGACAAAAATGATCGAAGGCCTGGAAATACGACGACAAGAAGAAAAGAAGAACAAGAGAGAAGACGACAAGAAGAAAAAGAAAGACCAAGAGAGAAGACGCCAGGAAGAAAAAGAAGACTTGATAAAAATGATCGAAGGCCTGGAAATAAGACGACAGGAAGAAAAGGAAGAACAAGAAAAGTGGCGGCGACTCGAGGAAAGAGAAGACTTCAAAAAGAAGCCTAGATGAACAGCAGGCAGCCATTTTCTCCCTCACTGAAAAATTTAAAGGAGATGTTATCGAAAAAGTCACTGAAGTCGCAGGGAAAGTCTGTGAAGTCGAAGGAAAAGTCATAGAAGTTAGAAGAAAGTTTGAGGGAGAAATAACTGAAGTTAAAGGAAAAGTCGGTGAAGTTGAAGGGGGAGATAGCCCGGTTGAAACAACAATTAAGAGAGAAGGGAGGCCAATTAGTACTGTCGTCTGGTGCTAGGTTACAGCCACCTTCCTTCGACGGTCAAAGTTCATGGTCAACATATAAGAGACAATTTGAGGCAGCTGCACGTTCAAATAACTGGAACGATGAGGAAAAGGCACAGCATTGGTATTAGCACTAAGGGGCCAAGCATTAGACCTGCTCCAAACAATTCCTGCCGCACAGCAACAAAACTTTAACATTTTGGAGGCAGCGTTAGAACTAAGATATGGCGACCAACATCTCGCCCAAGTATATCAGGCTCAGCTCAAATCATGCAGACAACGAGGTGGAGAAAGCCTCCAGGAGTTTGAGGCTGCGGTAGAAAGATTAGCCCATCTAGCTTATCCTGATGCACCAATCGAATTTCAACAACAGTTAGCAGTTGGTACATTTATTGATGGAGTAAGGGACCAGGAAGTTAGGCGATTTCTTAAGTTGGCCAGGCATAAGCTTAGTAGTGAGGCTTTAGTACATGCACTGGAGATTGAAGCTGCCTATAAGGATACCACACAATCAAATCAGAGAGTACGAGCTGTGAGTGTGGAGGAAGAGAAGCCAGACAATACAACGCAAAACCTGATATCTGATCTACACAAGATGTTGACCCAACTATTGACAAGATCGAACTCCCACCAGAGACAAGACCAACAACAAAGTAGTGGGAGGCCGAATGGAGGCATCCGTTGTTATAGGTGTGGCAAAGTGGGCCATATCAAGAGGAACTGTCGTCAACGCAGCCCAGAAAGGGTAAATGCTGCTCTGGTTGAGGAGCCTCAGGAAAACTAAAGATGGCTGGCAATTTGGGGGCTGCGCTGGCCAAGAAATGTTGTGACCCCCGAGAAATAAAAGTTTCCCAACTTCGGAGAGTTCAAAGTAGTCTGTTGTTGGAGGGTTATGTAAATAAGAAGAAATGTGTGTTCACAATCGACACAGGGAGCTACGTCATCAATAGTACAGGCAGGATTCATAATGAGTTTCAAAGTAAATAAAGAACAGAATGGATTAGTCATCCGAACAGCTACGGGAGATAGGGCGGCGGTTCATGGGGAGGTCGACATGGAGCTGCAAATTGGCCGCTTATGTTTTAAACAGCAAATTCTCGTAGCTGACATTACAGATGACTTCATTTTAGGATTAGACGTTATGGAAAAATATGGATTTGTGCTTGACGTTGGAGAACGAGTTCTCAGGATTGGAAATGAATAAATTATCCTTTCAACGGCAGATGAAAAATTCCATAATATTAGGCTACTAACTTCGAGGACCATAAAAATTCCTGCAAGAACAGAGAAAGTAATTGAGGCAGTCCTGGAGTAAAATTCTGTGGGATACCGCTTTGGACTCGTTGAGAAGGATGACTCAATTAAAATGACAGACAATGTGATCCTGGCAAGGACTTTAACACAGACTATAGATAAGATACCGATTAGAATGGTTAACCTAAATTCACACTCAGTGACGTTCAAAGAAGGCGAAGCAATTGGCACCTACGAACCAGTCACATGGATTGCGAGATGTGAAGAACAAATCATTGAAGCTTCGTCTACAGATATGGACCAAGAAGTTGTAAAGATGTTAAATGGCCAGTTAAAACATTTAACTCCGGATGAACATAGAGAAGCTTTAAAATTTTTGAAGAAAGAAAGTACTGTATTTGCAAAGGACACAGAAGCTCTTACAATGACCAACATAGTGCAACATCGGGTAAATACACTTTTTTTATATTCGACATTTCCAGTTTCCACAAATCTATCGAGAAGGTTTAGAAAGCTGCTAACATCAGGAATCCTTCTTTCAGGATACTTTTGCTTATATATTCTATTGGCAAGCAAACAATTTCTGTCCGACTCACCCAGAACAAAAGTCATGTCTACAAGTTTCGCTTTGTTAAAATTCATTTTGTAAAACTCGAAATATTTTAAATTTAATACAAATGATAACTGACCACAGATAATTGCGAAAAATGTTCGTTTGTACAAGATAATTTATACTAAACTGAAGTTTTATTGCTTGTCGAACAACGAAAATAGCAAAAATTTTTACAAAAAAACTATTACAGTAAGGGACCAGTTAAATATTATTTACCCATTTCAATGGATTGGAAGAAATGGTCCCACTAAATGGCGTCGCTTCAAAAGTACATAGAGACGTGTGTCAATCAAAATGAGCAACATGTGGAGCACATATTATAATTTTTTTTAATGAATTATTTGAGGAAACCTCTTTTTTAAGTTTTTCTTGAATTATATACTTACAAAAATGTTCATTTATTATTTCTACATCACATTATTGAAATATATATATAGGGTGTTCCATTTGAAAAAATTGAGAAAATATTTTTGTCCAACCTGTACATTTTTAGGCAATAAAAATGAGTGAAAGACATTAATTAGATGTCTCGTAACTAGTGCTCACATAAGTTTTTGTTAAAACACATAATTGTGACTGGTGATTTTTTCAATATGCATCTGTAAATGGCATTATTTCAACAAAAAAAATCATTACATCCAAGTGGTTGGGAGATAATTAATATTAATAAAGGAGTAAATATAGTCTAGAAAGAGGCTTAAAAAAATGTACTGATATACATAGCATTCCATTCAAAAAAGGCAATTGATCCTGTAATTTCGTCTTGGCTCGCTCTGTTTATTCGAAAACAATTTCTGGCAATAGACTTTTTTATCTAGTTTACTTAAGTTTTCTTTTTTTTATTTTCTAGCTATCGTAAAACTCGAAATATCGAATTCCGACGCACTATTGCCCACCCTGCATAATACTTCATCCCCTTATATTATAGAACCATGGTTCCAACCTACGTCATGAAAATAATTAGTTTTTCTTACAGGATAATTACTGCTTTTTCTTACATAACTCCCTTCTAGTCAGAGAGTCACGAATTGCATTTCATTCTTTTTTTTACTTCAAATTCATGAAATATTGCATACCAACTTAGTAACTTACAGGTTGTTCCTTATTGGTTCACCGATTAACATATCACAACTTATCATATTCTACATTTCTTTTTAAAATTTCATTACACCACTAAACAGTCGCAGCGAATTGAAACAAAAGGACGTTTTTTCTTTTAAAAATAACATGGGTTAAAACAATATTTTTAAACATATGGAAAATTCAAGGGGTTAAAAAGTTTTTGATGAAATAATGCTACTATCTCTCGTTTTACCATCCCCGAGGGCAGCATCGACAGTCTAAACTGCTACAAGAATAATATTAGCTTATTTAGCAATGCATATTCCCGAAATTTAAGGTTTTCTTATTTAACCGTTTTGATGGTTGGAAAAGTGAATTTTTGATTTCTACTTCGTGGAGAGGAATTTTTGAACCCATATTAATATGGAGATATCATCGTATTTTAATCAGAGGAATCCGCTTTTGAAAGAATGTGGGTTATTTTTGAATCACATACATGGAGCATATAAATATTAAAAGATTTTTGTATATGTAATGTGGTTTACAAACATGTAGACTTAATCTGTTACATCATTGGCCCTACATTAAATAATTACTCATGATGATGGTGGCAATCTATCAGTTTAACGGATCTTATCTTCAAGTCTTAAAATTGATCGTCAGGTATTCGCTTTATTTTGATAATTTACTAGGTCAGATATGAATGATTTTATGACATCATTGTACGTATTGGTTACTTGAATATCTTTCAGAAACCGTTTATCTCCTATATCCAATTATCAATTCTACCTAAAGGGATAGAAGAACATTTCATCCCAGTTAAAATTCTGAATTATTAATCGTATAAAGTACGTACAAAAAAATGTTCTTGGTTAACCTCACTCTTAAAAAGATTTTATACCATTTATGATATTGAGCTATATTGTATTTTGTATTTTTCATGGAACATACTTCTAGATTTATAATCTTATTCTAAATAGTGTGTGATTTAACCTATTATTTAGTTATTATAAGACAATAAAGTTTCTATACTATATACATATTTTTGTACATCTACCTTTGACTTGACGAATCAGTTTGTAAGTGTTTAATTTTCCCTTATCCACTTTTCTTTGGTTCATATTTTTGTAAAAAAGATTATACAACACTAGATGAAAACTATTTGATTACAACATCCATTTTAGGTAAACAATTTCCTTTAGTTTTATAAAACTCGTACTAATTTTAATACGAAAGTAATAGTTTTGACAGTAAATAGAAAGTTATCGCACATACCGAACGCGAAAAGATGACTGTTATCTATAGACAGAAACGTATGAGTCAAGTAATCTTAAATCTCAGAAGGATACTACTGAAATTATGGAAGCAGCACTGTTACGTTATAATGGCACCTAGTTAATAAAACATTTCTAAAATGAAGATTAGACTTAATAGATACTGATCAATATTAACCATTAATTATTGGTTTAAGCCATATCATATCAACATGCTGGTGATGATGATAATCCTCCGAATAGTTTTTTCTTTTGCTTAAAACTAAACAAGTTTATTCAGGAAGTTAAAAAAACCTCATATTTTTTTTACTTTCATTTATACTGTTTCTAATTTTGACCATAAAAAATGGATTACAGACTACTATGAGCGATTAATACATCCATACTTGCTTATTCATCAATATTGATGATAATGTAATATGCATTAGTCCAATAAATCATTACCAAGGAATAGTGTAATTGAATAAAGTAGGAACGAAGTAAATCCATAGCAGTAAATTGCATATTTAATCTAATATATAAAAATATGTAAATATTTAATGTAAATATTAAAATATGATGAAAGTAACCACAAAAATTTATGTCTATTAAAAATGCTGAACTGTGACATTACTAAAATAAAATTGGAGCGTAACGAATTTTTCTTGCGAAATAATTGATCGTATTCATTATTGTGTAAATATTTTGAAATATGCGTAATTCTATGTTGTGGTACAGAACAGTTACTTTTTAAAATTTTTCCATCTTCCCTAGTTGTGATATTATAGAGTTCAGGAGGTAGCGATAAATTCTAGAGTCGACCTTTTTGTAGATATATATTATACTGTAAACATCTAATGAAACATTCCCAAACAATATGAAGTGAATATTCTTATGTACTATGTAACATCTGTGTTCTTCATAAAAATGGGATCAAGAAATTAAATGCTTTAATCAGGTAATTGGATGGCTTGTAACTATTCTTCTCTTAGTAATAAACCGAAAACAAAACAAGAAAGCAAAGTAACTAAAGAGACATTACAAAACTTGAAGTTGGTATTAAAGAATAAATACTAAAGAAAGAGTGTTAATAAAATGCCAGACTAAAGAAGAAGTGGAAAGGATTAAAGTGGTAGCAGAAAGAAAATTAAAGACAAATTATAGTATAAAACACCAACACAAAGAAATCCTTCTATTAAAATTGTAGATATGGAAGAAGAAATGTCTCGAGAAGTGGTAAAAACTGTATTCTTAAACAAAACTTTTACTTAAATCACGAAAATGTCAAAATCGATGTAAATATTATGAAAAAAAATTAATATAGGTTGGTCTCTTTGCAGAGTATTTGAATATGTAAATGTATATAGATGTTATAAGTGTGATGGTGAAAAATGTTTAAAGTGTACTAGAAACCATAAAACCGAAAAGTGTCAGAGCGAGTCATTTACTAGCAACATTAAAAACGATATCACTCGATATTTAATATTGAGTGTCCGGTTTATTTGAAAAAAATAACTCTGTACAAGCGTAATATAAGAAAAAGTAATATTTAGTAATTAGATAAAGACTTATGTAAAAAATAAATGTAACATCGTTGTAATGCATCAAAATGTACAATGTTTAAGAAATAAGATCGACATTTTAGATGTTTTTCTTTATATAGAAAAATTTTATGTATTCTGTGTGACAGAACACTGGTTGACTAGTCATGAAATTACCACCCTGCATCTAATGGGATATCAGTTAATAAGCTTTTATTGCAGCGGAAAGAATATTCAAGGTGGGGTTGCCAATTTTGCAAAAAAAGATAATATAGTTGATATATAAGAAACAATAAATTTAACTCAGTTTTATGCAGATAAAGAATTCGAAGTGTGTGGTGCAGAAACTACAATAAATAATCAAAATATACTCATTCTTTCAATATATGTCTCCTGATTTAGATGTAAAAAATTTGCAGAAACAAAAATGTGAAAGTATTATTATGTGGTGACCTTAATATTGATCAGCTAATAGATTCGAATTATAAAAATAATTTAAACGATGTTTTACTATCATTTCAAATAAATAACATGATTCAAATACCGGCAAGAGTCACAAATAATACATCAAGTTACATTGATTATATAAGTACAAATATTGACAAAAATAATTTTAAATGTAATGTAAATTTTAATGGTATTTTTGATCCTTTAGCACAATTAATATCCTTGGATACAGTAAGAGAATTTTATCTCAGTATAGATTATTGGCTTGAATATACTCTGCCAAAAATGTAAATGATGCATTTAAAATTTTTTTCTGATACCGTCAACTATTAAATCGAATCCTGTTTTCCAGTTAAGAAAGTTACAATAAATAACAAAAGATGTGATTTTTGGATCATTCGCGGATTAATAACATCATTTAAAAAATTGAAACACGTATATAATACATCATTACAAACAGGAAATGAAGATGATAAAGCTTTTTATAAACAATATAAGCGAATATTTAAAACATTAGTGACAAAAGCTAAACAAATGCACAATGATGAAAAGCTTATAAATTCCTCAAATGTTTCAAAGAAATAAAAGTAATAGTGAAGACGGCGATCTTATAACGGATAGTAATGTAACAGCAAATTCTTTCAATGCTTACACCAAAAAAAAAAAAAAAAAAATTCCGGTTTGATTAATGATAGCCGCTGTACTTTGCTAACAGTATTTCCTCGACATTTTTTATGTCATTAACAGATGAAATAGAAGTTGGTAATGTTATTAATAACATGAAAATCTCTGCCTCTATGGGTGAAGATAATATAAATGAATCGGTTATTTCTTAAACACCCAAACTCAGTTTAAGCAATTTTTTGGAAATCGAAGAAAACCTCCTGTAGCCAGTGACTTAGAGTATTTATGCGCAGCATTGCTTATAACAGACATCGAGTCGACTTTATGGAATATGCTGACCTACGATATTTTAACACGAATTGACGAAAAATGACCGAATTGACAAATTTCCGTGTTTAACTCATTTTGACCTAAAATTGACTTAGGATGTTTAAGAAATAGCCGATTCAAATATTAATTTAATTAAAAAATGCATTCGTTTTATCATATTACCATTAACGTATATAATAAATTATTCATTAAATGAAGGAATATTTCCTTACATTCTCAAAATAGCAAAAATCATACCCATATTTAAAAAAGGTGATAATCCATTGCTAAAAAACTACAGACCTGTGTCACTTCTATGTACGATAATTAAAATAATAGAGAAAATTGTATACGCGCGAATGATAGATTTTATTGAGAAATATAATATTTTAAACCAAGCATAACACGCAAGTCAACACAGTCGGCCATATTAGATTTTCTTATAAAACTGTATGAAAATTTGGGTAACAATAGAAAATGTATCGATATCATCATGGGCCTCAGTGAAGTTTTTGATCTTGTAGATCACGCCTTGCTTCTAGAGAAATGTTTTCGATATGGTTTCAGAGGTGTGATATATAATTTGATCCAGTGATATTTATCCAATAGCAGCCAATGTGTCGAAATAAATAATAGTAAATCTAACAAGCGGAAAATAGATAGTAGTATCCCTTAAGGATCCGTCCTTGGGCCATTATTATTCTTGATTTTTGTAAATGATCTGCCAGAAGTTGATGAACAGAATAAGTTATTAATGTTTGTAGATGACAATAGCTATTTATGTACAGAAAAAAATCTGACTGATTGCTTAAGTTCAGTGGAACATATTTTAAATAAATTTTCATGCTGGTTTAAGTGCAATAAGTTATATCTCAACACTTATAAAACCGTATTTATTCAGTTTATACCTAAAAGTGGAGTTGTGAACAGCAGTCATCTTGTAAAAATTAATAAGTCATTAAATCACTTCATCAAGTTCAATCAACAAAATTTTTAGGCATTTACTTAAACAATAAGCTCAGCTGGGAAGCACAAGTAAAAAATGTATGTCCTAAACTTCAATCCGGTTATTATGCATTATAAAGATTTAAAGAGCTTGTAAGTAGATCTGTTGTGCTTGTGTACTATCATGCATATTTTGTCTGAAAAATTGAATATGGGATTATCTTTTGGTGCTGTTTTCCCCATAGTATCAGAGTTTTTTATTTACAAAGGAAAGCCATCCGAACAATATATCGACTGTCCTCTTTAACATCCTGTAGATATACATCATAAATTGTATATACCGGGTGCCTATGATATTACTAGCCAGCTTCCTTGTAGAAAAAGATATCGATTTAAAATTTTGGGACGTTGTATGGTTGGATACAGTGCACAGTTTGATTGCTCCAAGATCTGATTTTCATTTCCGGTTTAACCGTAAACAGTATAAAATTTCTTATTTTTAATAAAATATCCTGTATATTATTCGAAATTTAGATTGCCCAGGAAATTGTAGGTCCAAAACATGTAGCATACCCTATATCTATCTTTGACAGTTTTCGAGAAAATGGCGGTTAAAAATGTTATATCAATCATAAATTATTTCATTTTCACATAAAACAAATGAATGTAGGAACAAATCTGTTGTGGTTATTTAAGTTTTTTGGTGAGTAAAATTTGATAAAGTCATAAAAATTTCATTTCTGGCTGAACCGGAAGTACTACGAAAAGTGATTTTCAGGCTCAAATTACTTCGATATTTTTAATGGAACACCATATATTGAACTCTATATTTACATTCTACTAACCTATCTGGATATTTCTTGTTTCTGTTGTCCTCTGCCTAAACCTAATAGTTTATGAGATATCGACGAGTGAATGTTCACCTGCACTGTCACAAAGGCTACACAATAGAAAATGATGTTTAAAAAGAACTTTGACTCAAGAGGGCTGTGTAAAACAAAAGAACTATTTACCGATTTTCATTTATATTTTGACAGTACTGCTGCAAGTTTCTCTCGACAGTTGCCATTTAATTATTATTAGTTAATTATATTGTATTTTATATTAAGGTTTCTTTTGACTTGTCCTATGTCGTTGTACTATATACTTGTCTTTTGGATAATAAACTATCTATCTATATATCTATCTATTAAAAACAATTACTTATTGATCGTTATTTTGATGGGGAAATACTCGTTGTTGCCGAGTGTGACCAATAGAAATGCGAATGTCGGCGGATCGTGTCGCTTGGTAATCACGTTTAATCCCACTGCTCCATGTTGAAAATGAGTATTCTTTAAATACTTAATATTTATAAAACATCTATGTGAATAACATGTAAATACGTAAACAGTGCGAAATTGAAGACATCGAAGGTGAACTCTTTCCACATATCTTATTTAGCTCCTTCAGAGGATAAAGTAAACTTGTAATTTAAAGGCACAGAATTATATTCCACAATCTGTGAAAACGTGCTTTCGTGCAACGTCAAAGCAAACATTAAGAGACAAATTTCTTCAGACAATCATAGTATGTGAGTGGTTGTGCAATATGGCGATGTTCTGTTGCCATCGGAAACGACACTGAGGAGAAAGTATATATCAGAGAAGACAGTATTAAATAAAAAAATTATTCTAAACTAAATGACAAATACGTCTGGATTAGCGTGAATGAAATCACTAATGCTTGCGGCTGAAAGGTGGCAATTGTTTTAGTAATATAGTTAATAGTAGTAATATTAGTAATATAATTTTACTCATGTGATCGCTAGTTAAAAATACATTTGTGTGTTAGTGTTACATTCACCAATACTTTCAGCCCTCATAATATTAACTTTGGATGTTACCGAACTTGCCAAAATAACCACATGGCAAGATGTTGTGTCATATACGCATGATCATATTTACGCGGTGACACATCACCTAGGATCAACCCAAGTATTCAAGATATTTCTAAGGCCCATTTAAAAAATTTAATTATCCAAAACATTCAATTTGAAAAAGAATAGTTAATGTTTATACATTAATAATCAATTAAATAATATACAATGTCATAGGCACTCTCCGCGTGTATCAAAAATTTCGAGAAACACTTTTTAGCCTTCAATTTCAATTAAATATTGGTTGCATGTTATATGTATAACCGTTTGAACTTGTGTATGTTTAAATTCATATTTAGCAGAGATTTTAAAGAACCTTTTATTAGCAATAATAATAGCCACATCCTTCTTTTTATATCAAAAATATAAGCAACATGCCAATTATCTGATAATAGTTTACGTATAGGCCACAAAAATTAACAACGGTGAACGGTAATTAAATGTGAACGTGATAAGAAAATGAATATAAATTTAGGAATGTGCAGTATTATTACTAATTAGTGGTTTTATTACGTTTTCCTTTAAAATGTGTTTTAAAGATGCATACCTATATATTAAAATTATAACAAGAAATGCCACTGAATGACAAAAATAAATGATTGTCGTCATTAAAAGAAATTAATCATGATCTTGTGGATACGAAATGTCTCATGGTATTTTTGTGATTATATTCTGAAGTAAAATGAAAGTAAAATATATTTTTATTACTCCACAAATAGAAAATCTATTTCAAGAAATTCTGTTTTGTGCGATTTACTATACCATACAAAGTAAAATTTTGTAGCCCAATAAGAGCAAAACTTTTGACTGGACATTCTAGTCAAAAAAATTATGCTTTTGTAAGTACCTTTTTAATAGTAAGAACGAATCATAGTTCGTGAAATATAAAACTATCAATACTGGCTTTAAAATTATTAAATTTGGGGTGCCTCAGGGCAGAATACTTGGTCCAACCTTTTCTTTATTTTCATTAATGAACTACCTATAATTCAGTTTCAACAAAATCTGTACTATTTGAGGACAACAACTAATATCTAAAACAAGGAAATTATGCTTTGTTCACCAGTGTAAATACCTACGTGATACTCAGTCAACTATTGAGGACTGGTTTCCATCAAATGAATTAATGTTAAATGGGACTAAAATAGAATCAACAATTTTTTAAATTAAAACATCAGATATTAGATGATGCATCATTCAATGTTTGTGTAAAATTTCTAGCCGTTTACTTATACAATAAATTAACATAGGAAAGGTATGTAACTGCTATTTGTAACAAAGTGTCTAAACATATTTTTCTCATGCACAGTTTTATGAGTTGTGTATCACAGACAACTTTATTTATTAATAGCCTGTTGTGAATTAATTCTATAGTCATGTGCCAAATATATGTTTGCGGTAGTTATTGTGAGTTTACTGTTATCAGAGTATTCCTAGAAAGGTCAGAAGTTTTATAACACTGACGTAGTTTTCCACGAAACACCAAAACACCATATACTGCACTCGACGCGTCTTTCGCCAACCAAGTTGGCATCATCTGTAGATGTTAAAAACTGAAACTGTTTTAATCATCCCCAGATGCTGCCAACTTAGTTGACAAAATTATCGTCGAGCGCAGTATACGGTGTTTTGGTATTTCGTGGAAAACTACTTCAGTGTTATCTTCACATTAAAAGTCCCAATCCACTTAAGGACTAACAAGTTTTATCATGCGGCAGAACGGATATTTAATGAGGGACATCTTGAACATCCCATCTGTAGAAAATATTTCAGAGAGCTTATTTCGAAATTTTTTAATACTGGTTCCGTTCACATTGCAAAAAGTACCCGTAGACCATCTCTTTCGGAGCATAAGAAGAAATGATGTTGTGGCGTAAATGGTGCTAAATCCAACTCAACAGATCTCTGGTTGCCTTATTATACGAAGTATGCCTGTAGTCCATTCAGAATGTCCTTGAAAAAATTAAATTTCATCTATACGTATTTCTAAAAGTTTGGTCAAAATTTTAGCAGCAGGTTCTGTGAATGAAAACAAATTGATGTAAGCCTATTTATTTTTATACAAAATATGCATCCCCGAAGAGCTACATCTCGTTAAAGTCGTCCCTGTAAAAACAACATTTTGCGATATCTTCTTCCAATTCTAAAATACGTTTAAAATATTTGATGTTCGTTGATATGTCAAACCGATATTTTAAAAAAAAGATCAGCTCCTTAGCTCTCTATTAACAGTTTGAATTAGACGGGTAAGACCACCTCTGCTCCTCAAACTTTTTATTCTATGTCCCTGAATTTTTCTTTGTATTGCACAAAACACTTTCAAATATTTTATTGCTTTAGAGTTTGTTTCCCGCATGCTCTTGTTCTTAAATAAGAAATACATCTCTTCCAAGCTGTAGAAACTTAAATTGGTAAAAATATTAACAGATGTTTTTTTATATCACCTCAATGGTTTGAGTTTTTTTTATCAACAATAATAAGTAACAGTTATCTTAAGTTAGGGAAAGAATATCGAAAGTAGTGACATAGAAATGTGGTCAAAATTCCTTATCTCGTCTCTTTTTTAACACTTTTTGTCACGCATTTACACATCACAGCAGTTTTATAATTTTTTTAACTTATTGTATCCTTTAATTTGAAGCCTACCGGTCTTGAAACGAAAATTTGCCTGGGAAGTAATACCGATATTTCAAGCAAATTAGTAACTTTGAATATAAAAGGAGGCGCTGCATTTAAACAATACAGTTTGATAGATAATAAATAATTAATAGGTGTTGAGTTAGTACAATGAATTGAAAAGAAAAACAATTATTTTTTTTCGAGAAATTGCGAATATGTATTTAATTTATGGAAAAAGTAATTGCAATCTGCAGCTGTAATACTTTACGCCACAAAGTACCCAGATCGTAAAGTACCAGATAGGTGGACATTTACTGCAATCGAGGAAAATGGAACTTTTAAAGAACGAACTGTAGACTATGGGAGTAAGCGCTCAGCACGGAACATGGAGAATGAGGAACAAATTTTAGATATTATCAACGAACAACCTAGAGTTAATACAAGGAGAATAACTGCTCAGATCGCGGTATGTATGAAAGACTTAAAGAACAACTTTTTGTTTTCTCTTTATACTCAGAAAGTTAAGTCCTTAGAACCTATTTTATGCACAATGCTTTAAGCTCTTTCAAATATCGATGTAAAAACTCTCAGAGATATGATATTTATGCGTGATTTTGCATGTCGACGTTACACCTATGTTGTGCGACAATGGTTGTTGCCAATATTTCCAAGACGTTGGATAGACCCCTCGACTTTTGTTTTTGGGGATAAATGAACGAAAAAGTGTATATTAATGGTTCAATAAATGATGAGGCTCAACTACAGTAAAGAATTAGATATGCTTTAAATGAGTTTCGTAATATTGCTGGAGCTTTTCAGGTAATGCAGTTTTCTTTATTAAAAAGGAGAAGAAAGTGTGTAGATGAAAATGGTGGTCACTTTGAAGAACTGTTTTCAGATCTGTGACCCAGTACTCAATGAAAGTATTGGCAGGAACCAGTATTCAGCAGCAATATTTTTTATTTTACTTGCAGTATTAAGTACCAGTACTACTCAGAAGTACTTGAAATATTCAGTAAAGTACTAAAAATCTAACTTTTACGGTAGAAGTATTAAGTAAGATTTAACTGTATTGTTCGCTCGTTTACTTTTTCAATGTAGGTTTTTGTGCTCAGTTTAGCTAGCAACAATTTAACAATTGTACAAAAAAGTATAAACTTGAAATAAAAGTAATGAATTTAAAGTGTTTACACCTACAGCAGTTACAGCAATCAAGTTCACTTAATATAAGTTGTTACTACCCAGCAAAAACTGCGAGGACGTATGAGCATTTCTTGCCAGGAAAGGGTGGATATGGAATATTAGTATAGAATAAAGAAATTATTTAAAAAGTAACAAGAAACCTTTAAAAAACAAAAAATATACTCTCAAAATAGTAACAGAGACAAATATGTTTCTCAATGAATAAACTAAAAATAAATTCTAATAGTAAAGTTATTACCGTCATAAACACTGAGACATATTTTTGTCAAAATGAAAAAAAAAGAAAATAGCATTAATAAATAACAATATCCTGAAAAAAGAATGTTTCTCAAACACTGAACTACGAAAGCACGAAAACGGAATTAAATAATGCAGTTGATATCACAAAATTCACTTCTTCACTTCACATTACTTCATTTTACCTCACCTCACATTACTTCTTCTCTGAATCCTCGCTCTTCTCACCCTCTTCTTCATTTTCAGATGAACTACTATCCTCATTCAAATTTATAATAAATTTATTTCCACTATTTGTATGAAATTTAGCAATTTTTAAATAATCATCCTCAATTGTAATTACTTTCCTAAATCATTTTTCCCTATCATCCTTGTTAATTTTCGACACTTCATTTTGAATTAACTCTACGACTTTTTTCATTGAATTTTGGAAAAATATTTTCTTTTTTGACATTTTTCTTCAATATACGTCAAATTAATTCAATCGGGTTAAAAATACAGAAACATGGCGGTAATCTCAACACTTTGTGGCCATATCTCTCAACTACATTATCTATAATATCCTTCTTCTTATAATTTTTCGTTTGCAGGACTTCCGACAGCTGTGCTTTATTATAATTTTCCCCATAATAGAGATCATGTTCCATTAAAAAAAAATTGTAACTCCAGCTTAGTAAAACTCTTGTTAGAAATTTTATGCAGTTATCTCGAATAGTACTTCGCATTGTCAAGAACAATAATGCTATTCGGTTTTCAAGCCATTCCTCAAATATTTCTACCTCGATGTTCTTGTGGTAATTACATCATCAACATGCATCAAATACATTATTAATCCATCCATCAAGTGATCCACAGTGTAATATAATTAACCGAGTCGGGGAAATTAGATTGGTTGACATTTCCTAGATCTATCAGTCCATCCTTTTTTTACGGTGTCATGAGTATCATACCAAGTTTAATCTACATAATAAATTGGTCTATTTACCCTTCCGAGTTCTTCTATCTCTTCTAGATATGAATTTTGCCAATCCACTATTCGTCTACTTTCCATAATCACCATGCGTTTGTTAATAGTTTAATATTTAAATCAGCCAAGTTCCTAAAGTTCTCTTGGTATATTTTAGATGATAATCCTCTTCTTTTAATTTTCTGTCTACCACGACAATAGATGGGATTTAATTTTTCTGATACGCGTCGTAAACTAAAAGTTCTTAATAGTTTTCCTAACGATGGGTCCAGAGTTTTCGATTGACCGGCGTCGGATCATTGTTTTCATGGGAGGGCACCTTCTGTCACCAGTTTGTGTATTGTGGGACGGGGGACGTTAGTCAGAGATACTGTTTCACCTAGTATATCTAAATCATACATACAAATTAGGGTCATTAGCTCGTCCTTTGTAATGTTGTAAACATTAAGGCACATTTTTTTCGCTTGCTCATTCAGATGTAACCGATTTTTCTAACTGGAAACACTAATGAACTCTGATTTGCTTTATCACTATAATCACTGTCACTTTCATTTTTACAAACACAATCAGATGTAGACGTAGAGGCCTCCGAAAGCCGAAACATATTTACATCAAATACCTTCTTAAATCATTTTCAAAAACACACCAGCAAATAAACAGATATGAAATAATTATTACTTATATTACACAACTCACTGCAACATGATAACCTTTTTAAATTATTTTGAAAAATGCACCAGCAAATTAACAAATATAAAATAATTATAATTTATTACACAACTCACTGCAACCTTCTTAAATTATTTCCAAAAACACGCCAGCAAATAAACAAACATTAAATAATTATTATTTATCCTGTAATATTATACTTATATCATATAAAGCACTGCTAGAACGAATAATCGTTAACAAAATTAAGTGCGGCCCTGAAGTATCCCAGCATGTATGCTAAACTCCACCTCGGTCGTGTGCCAATGAAAATAACTATAATCGTTCTCGCTTTAATGTAAGAGGTGTAAAAGACGGAAGATGTCAAGTGTTAGACATTTCCCGTCCTCATGTCGCGTCTTACGCCGCACGTCCCATCACAATATCGGTTTCGCAGATTATACTTTCTTTAAAAAGGTGTATTTTCAACAATTTACAGTATTTTTAAATATTGGCAGTACTTGTCTAAAAACAGTAGTAAATCAGTTAAATATTGTTCAAATTATTTTCAGTACTCTCAATCAAAAATATACTAGTAATATATTAGTATCAATAATAGCAGTGAAGTTTTTGGAAATATAATTTTCACGAAAAAATTATTCGTTTGGAATCCTTTTTTTTATTAGTGGTAATAATTTTTAATATAATATAGTATGTATTGCATGATGTATCTAAAGTTACAGTAAGTATACGAATGAAATTT